>JASXSY010000084.1:0-364622 GCA_034509805.1 Sipha maydis | reverse complement strand
GTGTAGGCCGTAGACGACGTAAACGTACACGTAAATTAAAATTTAAAAATTTTTTTAGTGCGTAGTTTTTATTGTAATATGGATAAATTTATAAAAAAAAAAAGTAAACTTGAAGATGGTGTACCATTGAATAGTAGCACCGTAAAAGAGGATAATCCTGTTACAAGTACAAGTGTTGTAAGTGGTGCAGGAAAAAAACAACCTACTCCTATTTTAGTCCGTAAGTACCTTGATAACTATTTGAGCTTTGGTTTTATATTTAATGGTCCTGAAAACTGTCCTGTACCACAATGTATCGTGTGTGGAGAAAAACTCAGTAACGAATCCATGGTCACTAGTAAACTGAAAAGGCATGTAAGTAGTAAACATAGCCATATACTTGGAAAATATAAAAATTATTTCAGTCGACTGTTGTCATCGGAAGAAAAACAATTAAAAACCATGGTACGTAGAGCTACTATAAGTGAGAAAGCACTATTGGCTAATTATAAAGTGTCTGAAATAGTAGCCTAACAAATGCAGCCTCACACTATCGCAGAAGACGTTATTTTACCAACCTGCAAAGAAATAGTTAAATTGATGCTGGGTGACAATGCAAAGAAGGCAATATCTTTGGTTCCATAGTCAAACGATACAGTATCAAGGCGTATTGGTGACATGTCTTCAGACATCCAATGCCATGTGCGTGAAAAGTTAAGTGACAGTAGATTATTTGCAATGCAGCTCGATGAGTCAACTGATATTAGTAAGAAATGTCAATTACTAGGCTATATCAGATTCATTGATGACGACTCATTTGTCGAACAATTTCTGGCATGTTCTGAATTACCCATAACGTCAATTGGAGCAGACGTGTATGATTCAATGACCAATACTTTAACAGACAACGGGCTATCTTGGAGAAACTGTCTTTCTGTTTCTACTGATGGTACACCTGCTATGACAGGAAAATTCAAAGAATTTGCTGCGAAAGTTAAACAACATTTTCCGAATGTGAACTCAACATATTGCTTTATTTATCGCGAAGCCCAAATGGTAAAAACTATTCCTGCAGAATTGAAAAGTATTTTGAACCTAGTTGTAAACATGGTAAATTTCGTTAAATCGAGGGCTCTTAAGACAAGGATTCTGAAAGAAATGTGTCATGAAGCGGGATCTAAACATGATACTCTGGTTCTTCATACAGAGATACGCTGGTTGTGGAAAGGTAAAATCCCGCAGAGATTTTATGAGATTAAAAACGAGCTGTCAATACTCTTTACCACTGAAAAACCATAGTTTGCTGCATATTTGAACGACACAGAGTGCTGTGCCAAAGTAGCTTACTTGGCTGATATATTTTATCATTTAAACTGCTTAAATGAAAGTATGAAGGAAAAGAAGAAAATTTCCTGACCTCAAGTGATAAATTGAAAGGGTTCTTAAAGAAACTACAAGTTTGGAAACGGCATGTAGAAAATAAAAGTTTAAAGATGTTTCCTTTAACCTTTGATATAGATCCTCAGGGGGATATACCGCTCAACTAGTTTTAAATCACCTTACAGCTCTTGAGGACAACATGGCACAGTATTTTCCCCATATCTCATTTGACAAGTAAGATTGGGTGCGCAATCCTTACGCTACTTCGTCAGAATCAACAGCTGACCTATCTCTTGAGAAAGAAGAACAGCTGGCAAAAATTCAGGAGGATAGAACACTACGACTAAAATATAATGAATTACCACTAATTAGATTTTGGATGTATGCAAAGACAGAATATCCTGTAATAGCAGATGATGCAATCAACATTTTGTTACACTTTTCAACCACCTACTTGTGTGAGTTAGGCTTTTCGGTACTTACAAATATAAAAAACAAAAAACGGGAGAGACTTCTTTCCGTTGATCAGGAAATGCGTGTCTACTTGTCTTCAATTCGACCACGTATTGAACTTTTGTATACGAAATGACAAACTCAAGTTTCTCTTCAAGTAATTTAAAATTTATTCACTTTATGATATAAATATTCCTTAGTTTAATTTAAATAATTTAGTTTTTTAAATATTATTATGTTGCTGTATTTCTAAAAAATAAATTTCACGAAATAAAACATTGTTTTCAATATTTAATAATATTTCTCGTGGCACACCTAGACAATCTCGCGGCTCACCGGTTGAAAATCACTGTTATAAGCAAATAAAAAAAAAAAAACCGGATGGGCCTCACTCTGCTGTACAGTTAGGGGTGGAGTGCACCTGGCTTATAGGATAGGTCATTATTATAATGGATTTGTTATATTTGAATGCAATGATAGATATCATTATATACGAATAACGATTCTGAACGGAGTTAATATGTTTGTCTAGGATATAATACATTGTTATTTATAAATATTGTAAAAAGTATATTTTATTTTGAAACGATAAATATATTTTTCAATTAGGATGGGTTGGCAGTTGCATACAGCGACATAGTTTGTCAGTCTAGAATATTATACATTATATTATATTTTACATGTAATTTTATGTCAATATTCGCTGTTCAAACGCTTATAAAAAAAAATTGTGCCTATTGATTTTAATAATTTTTGAATGACAATAAGATCTATTTCTGTGGAATCTTCTATTAAATTTTCAAGTATTTTTTACGAGCCAAATTTATTTTATCACCGATTATAAAAATAAAATGTAAAAAAATCGAATATTTTAAATGCCTATAAGTGGCATAAAAATCAATATTATATTTTGAAAAAAATATGACATAAAGGAAATACCAATCTTAACAGCTGGTAGAAATTTCAAAAATCTGCGACTTATAGTTTTTGAATTATAACAAATATTAAAAATCGTTTGAGAATAAATCGCTATTTTATGCAATTTCGTAAATATTTAAATTTCAAACAGTCACAAAATTTTTTCCTCTAAATCCGGTATAAATTGTTTTAAAGATTATTGAAGAGTAGCTTATAAATAACCTAGTGTTAAAATTTTGAACCTTAAGTATGAACAGAAAAAATTTTATGAATTTTTATCTACAAAATAACTTGCAAATTTTCGCAATTTTTACATATTTCGTATAAATTGGAACTTTGAGCACTTATAAAAAAAAATTGTGACTTACGATTTTAGATTTTTTTTTATCAGTTAAGGAACAACTTATAAGAAACCTTGTATTAAATTTTCAAGATTTTCTGGGCAGCCAAAAAAATGTTATCGTTGTTTAAAAAAAAAAATACTTAAAAAAATTGAAAATTTCAATTGTCTATAAATAGCTCAATAAAAGTCAAAATACTTTAAAAATTTAATGGTGTATAGAAAACGCTAATCTAAACATTTGGTGAAAATTTCAAGTATTTACATCAATTGGTTTTTGAGTTATCGCAAAATAAAAAATTTGATTTTGTCGAAAACTGGTTTTGCGTAAAAACTCCCGTTTTTCCTTATTTTTTTAGGGTTTTTCCCGTCGAATTTAAAAAATATTGAAAACTTTGTACTTTTGACCTCCCAAAGTACCAACTAGATTCACTTTCCTTTCAGAAAAGTTGCTACATAAGCAAATCAAAGCATTTTTACTGGCAAAAAAGGTGTCGTCAGACACAAAAATAAAAAAAATAAAAAAAAAAGTAAAAAAAAAACACACATCATTGTAAAACCAATAGATTCCATCACTCCGTTCAGAATCTAAAATAAAAAATGTGTCTTTTAATTAATGCCTTAAATTACGGACAGGCTAATAAACTTGCCAATAATTTTGAATTCATATTGTACATGTATCCAAACCTATATCTATATTCTTAATTATACATCATTAATCTAAAATGTCAAGTGTATAATTTTTAATTACTACCATCGAAGTATTTGTATGCCACGCCATTATGGTATTGTGTGTGATTTTCATGGAAAATACCCAATGCATTGTCTTCTCTATATTCCATTAACAGAATCCGTTTTGTAGCCGTAATCCGAGTTATAGAGTGTGTTCGGCCGTTGTTTTACTCTGCGCAGTATCTGCAGCAAGTACAAAGCACTTAAACTTCATGGTTTACTTACACAAGTGGTAAGATTAAAAGTCGCACGTGAATTTTGTTGATTCCGATGTATTTAGAACTTTTCATCGATGATTTCCATGTGTTTTTGCACAAATTATAATTGTATCAATTAAATGTTGAATAACCATCAAACGTATTATACAATAATTCACGGTCGTCGTATAATAAATATAATACAACTACGTAGTAAGACGTGCTAACTACATTCGATAATAGTGTAAGAAAAATATAACAGAAAATATTTATGCATATTATTATGAATAGAGCAAGGACTTTCATGCATTTGCATATTTTTTCTGGTTAACTTTATCATATGTTTGGTAAGTACAAAATACATTTCATAACGTTTATGATGAAACACTCAAAGTTTTTAGTGCATATTTTTGCATATTTGGACATTTTTTGGTTTTAGGGGCATATTTTTGATTATAAGAGCATATTTTAAGCTTTTAGTGCATATTTTGATGGTTTTTCGAAAATCAAGTGCTTTGGTGTTTATTTTGCAAATATGCACCGACCACGTCAGTGGACGTCGAACGAAGTTTTTCGCAATATAAGAACCTGCTAACAGATAAAAGACGTTCTCTGCTATTTGAAAATATCAAAGAAATTTTAATAATTCAGTGCAATTCTAATTTAGGTAAGGTAAATGCTTGAGAATAATTCAACAATTATTTTAAAATACCTTTTTTTATATTATTAGGTGTAGCATAATAATTAAGAAGAATGGGATCCAACATTCAAAAAAGATTCCAGATCAATTTAATAAAACAAATCTAGTTTAAACTTATTGTGAATAATAATAAAATTAACTTTTTAAGGGCATATTTAACCACATATTTGTAATTTTTTGATGTATAAGTCCATATTTTTAAATGCATATTTGATGATTTTTTAGTGCATGAAAGTCCTTGCTCTTATTATGAATTATGTAAAAATCACTTTTTTCCATGAAAATATCAAATTTTCAGGTCCATAGTGAATACTTATGTTACGCAGAAATTATTTAATATCATTCAAATAGAAATAGGCAAAATTAAAACACAAAAAATTTTAATTTATCCACGCATTTCGATTTTTCAGTTAAACTAATTAAATATGATAATTTTGAGTTTAAAAGTATATAAGTTAATAATTTTTTAACGTAGTCAGTTATCCGGTAAGTAAACTTAATATCTTAACTCATTTTAACGTCCGTTATTTAAACTAAAACCAAATATATATATATATATATATATATATTTGTTACTGCAGTAACACAGTATTCACATGTGAATGTCTGCAATTGGTGAATGCTGACAGTCACCTGGTGAATGTCAACATACACCTAATGAATTGGTGAATGTTGAAAAATTAAAATAATACAGACATTTACTAGTGGATGTTGACATTTACGTTAAGATATTGGTTAATGTTGACATACACAACAAGATTTTGGTTAATGTTGACATAGGTAATTTAAATTATGATTATTTTATAATATTACTTATTACAGCATGACAAACTGTCATGACATTGTGTACTACATAAAATGCCAACATTTCTACATTTACACTTTTTTGTAGTACACTTTGTTTTAGAGTTAGACCTTGTATATCCTTGCCCACCAGTCAATGAATTTGATGTAGAAGCTTCCCTTAAAAAAATTTGTTCATCACTTTGTACATCAGTGATTGATATTAAATTTTCTTTACACACTGAAAACTGGTTTCTGGTGTATAATCGATTTATAACACCGTTTTTGGTTACTAATTTATAAAAATCATTATCTATTATATCTAATACTACAGCTAAAATATTTTAGGGATCCATTTTACTACGACCAACATCTGGAACTCGAATACGGACAGTTTTTCCAACATAAACCGGCTGAAACTTTTGTTTTGAAGTTCGCAACATTTTTACAGCTTGTACTTAAAGATTGGTGATTGCTACTTCTCTATTCAAAATAATTTTTTTCTTTTCTTCAAGAAATTGATTTATCTACAAATTAAGTGATTTGAATAAATTAAGTTTCGTTTATTAGTTTATCTATTTATAGTTAACACGTAACGTTTCAGAATCTGTTTATAATTTTCAAATATTTATTTTTATTTGTCGAAATTATCAACTTGTATAATACCTTATACAGCATAGGTACTAAATAGTATAAGATACTGTTTTATAATTGTGACCCTTCCGTTATTCCTAAATTAGATTAAATAATATTCGTATGACCAACATTAACCAATATTATTATATAAATGTCGACATTTAATGTAAATGTTTATAAACAGTAATAATTTAATCAATATGCCAACATTTACCAATGGCTTTGGTGTATGACGACATTAACCGTTGACTGTCAGCATTCACCAATTGCGGACATTCACAGTAATATTTACATATACTATATATTAATATATATTAGTATATATATATATCAGAAATTTAGAATTAAACTATATTTAAAATTGACATTATTTCTGAATTTAGTAATAAAAGTAAAAAAAAGTCAAGAAACATCATTTGCATCAAAAGTTTAATCAAATAAATAATAAATAATGAATTTAGGTAATTAGGTAGGTAATTATTTTGTCGCTACAACAGGTACCTATCATCGTAAACTGTTAATCATAGGTTTAGCAACTGTACGATTAATTCTCGATATTTTATCATTAATTCAATGTGAACTCAACGTTACAAATTAATATAACTTAAATAATATAGATAAACCCGTTACAATATTAAACCACTGTAATATCGACAGTACAGTACGAGATTAAAATTTAATATTTATATCTACTCAAAGTGCATGCGTTATTTATTACGTAGAAATTCACGCATGGATATTGAATCAGTTAACGTTTATGATATTCTGGCCAAATATTCAACAATAGTTAATTCTCTTATCTTTACCAAAAGTTAATTAGGAATTTATTTTTAATAAGTATTGAAGCGCCAGCGCTGCGCTCGATATTATTTGCCGATGTTCCAGTGATTTTCACGCGTCAACAGTCGTATACTTTGCACAAAACGGAAAGTTTACAAACGGAAAATCGTTTTCGCATCGGTTTCCATTTCAATAAACAACGGTACAATGAAATTACCCAAATAAACTTATTTCACGCGAGCTTATTCGGTCGCCGCTAACAAACAGGCACATGCAGCTGGTTGGCGGCGGATGTTCGTTCAATATGAACGCGATCCGGAAACGTTTTCGGGCTCTAGGTATTATATTTTCCCCACCCCGCGCCAACCGTCGCCCCTCAGAAGCTCGATCTTAAAACGATAGTGCGCGCACAAGGAACGAAAGCGTTCTATCCGAAAACAAGTTTTCCCGTTCCGAAAACTTTGACCCGTTTAAATTCTCAGACCTCGACCGTTTAAAATTTCGCGCCACGAAATACAACATGATACATACGGTATCATGATACAACAGCGAAACTTTCGCTGTTCATTATATTTTTTGAAAAACGTACAAAAATACCCCCCTCCACTACCACCAACACTTCCCTAAGTTTTTGCGTTGTTCGACGAAAATCGTAGTTACATTAGGTGATAAAAATGAAAAACGGCTCGCGAAATTTTCAATCGTGAAACTCGTGGTTAAAAGCGTTGTGTTATTTTTAATATACATATTATAACCGAAATGATTCATTGCGAATGTTGGGGTAATAATTACATTACTTTTGCACGCAGAGCTATTTCTCAAACTCACATAGCATGGCAAATACATTTAATTTTATTCCGAAATAAAATCAAACCGAATAAAATGTATGCACATTAGTATTATGAAGATATAATTGGTGTCTGCAGATCAGCGAACATACGAAGTGGCGTATTTAGAGATTTGATGTCCTGAATACATTTGTTACCCCAAAATTTAAACATTTGTTTACCTTTTTTTATGATCATTAAAATATATTTTGAGAATGAAAAATAACAACATAATCATACATAGAAGTATAGAACATAATATTATATCAACCATAATATACATTAAAACATTTAATCAAACAAAAGAAACATAAACATTTATAATTTACGTATTATGTAACATTAATATTATTTATACTTTTTCAAATAAAAATTTTGATGTCCCATGAAACTTGATGCCCGGGGCGATTGCCCCCTCTCACCCTCTCCTAAATACGCCGCTGAACATATGGTAAAATGTATTATAATCGTTTAATACTTTAAGTGTATTACATTTATAAATATAAATTTTTTTTTAAATGTTTCACAATCACTTTTCGGTAAATATAGGCATTTGTTTTTATTTTAGTTTATTTTTTTTCTAAATTGTAATTTCGTAGATTTAAATTATTAATGCACGGCATTTTTGCTAATGGCAACGTAAATATTTTAACTTTATGTTCATAAACAAAATATTTTACTCTGGAAGTGTTAATGGAACCAAAATCAAACACCGAACCAGTAGTAGATTACTTACAAGTGTAAATATTTAAAATTTATATAAAGAGTGAGTCAAATGAGAAAAATTAAACAAGAAACTTAAAACTTCCAGATTTAATTTTTTTTTGTTATAGAAGTACACATTTTGTACAACAGAAAAATACCGTTCACCACTAGGAAAATGTATTTAATAATAGTTTCTGTATTATAGTATGAGGTATTTTTCCTCTGCCTTAAAAAAGATAATTATTTTCCAAGCTGTGATTTTGAAATAAATAATTTTTAGCTAATTTATCGTTTATTTTTTATATTGCATAACTACTCGAATGCGCAAAATTCATCGTTAATTCACTAAAACTTAATAGTTTTCATAATCAATGATGCTCATATAATTTTTTTTATTATTCAACATTTTATATTATTATAGATGGCTGATTTGCTTACTTGTTGAATGGTATCAGTACGTAATTTAAAAAAAAAATTCATTTGCAGTTATAAGTAATGCCTATAGCAATTAGCATGAAAGAGAATTCTGATAAATAATATTTTCTTGGTTTTTCTTCTACAGACATTTTTTCTATCTGTCTAACTGTTAAGTGAATTATATCTGTTTTGTTCGCAGTGTAATGACTTTCTATATTAAGCAGTTTTCTGTTTTAATTAAATCAAATGTATTTTTTCTCATTTGATCAAATACTTATAACTATGAAAATTAAACTAAAATAAATTATTTATTTTATGAATGTTAAAAGCACCACTTAATCACAACGGATATTTTATTTTATTTTATTTTTATTTTTTAATATATTCATAGTGTTATCAATCCATCACATAAAAGACAGGTAGGATAATGTTAGAGTAGAATGTAGAAATCACATTGATTCAATGAATTTGGATGCAGTTGAAAGGTTTACGTGGTGTACAAACCATGGAATAACACGTTACAATGACGTGATTAATGGTCAACTGAAGGTCTGATACTATGTATATTGTATTGTAAATTTGGCTCACTACATTAAGTTATCATAAAGAAAAAAAAATGTTACATTAATGTTATAATAATAATAGTAATAATAATAGCTATACATATGAGTCAATATTAAATTATATGTTGTGTGACAACCAATGGCAATTTGATAGATATAAAATACAAATAACTCAGTATTTCGTATACCATTACAGTTACCAATATTATTGAACTCTATACATTTTCATTAAATTTAAATTTAAAAAAATTAATGTAACTAATATAAAATACCAATTTAAAATAATTGTGTATTATTAATATTATATTCGTATTGCATGTTATATTTTCAGGTATAAAAAAAATGAATAAGAATGTTATAATATTGCAAATTTTAACCGATGATTAAATCCATATCTATTTCGAACTTTATACCTATTATTTTCGTAAAATATCTAACCTGTTGTATACTTCATTACAGATTGTATCATATATTCTCATTTTATCTAAACAAAATAATGAAAATTAACATAACATTTAAAGAATTACATTATATTATAATAGTTGTATTATACTGAACGACATAATATTTTATATTACTATATTACAGAATAGTGTTCGTTTTAATTTATTATAAAAATTAACTAAAGTAACAAAATAAGCCAGACTTCCTATGGCATATTTGATATTTATTGATACAGTGTGTATATAACTGTCTTGATATCATTCTCATAACATAAAATAATTAAATTATTGTTATACTAAACAAACTTAATATATTTCGAATTTTACGAGATTAGAAAAACTATTTATTGTTTATATAAAAAATTTAAAAATAGTTCAACATCATTAGCACAGCATTAATATTTTATTAAAAATATACAACAAAGATAAACGTAAATTTTGAATAATGTTTAAATTAGCTACTTACAGTTATACTACACAGTAAGTAAGTACAACCTTAACGATAAAATGCCCATTGATTTGAATACTATCATAAAACTGTATTATTTATTTTTGTTATATAAATAACAGTTCTTTCGGCACACATTTATAAAACATAATTCAAATAATTCAAATAACAGAAAGATCTAACCCAGAGGTCTCCAATCAAAGTGGCTCGTGAACCGATTCCGGCCCGTAAAGCTTTTCAAACTGACCCACAAAATTTACTTAATGTTTTGCCAGTATTATTCCAAATTTGAAAAAATGTGAAATTATTTCAATATTTAATAAGACTCATTTATGTGAACAGACGTTTTCAAAAATTAAATATGTCAAAACTGGGTATAAAACTAACTTAAACGACGAACATTTACAAGCGACGCTGTTGATTGAAACAACAAATTTTGATACAAACTATCAAGAGATTTTAAAATACAAGCGATTCCGAACTTCTCATTAAATAATTTACTCGTATCTCAATAAAATAAATTATAAAATATAAAAATTAAAAACAATTAAACAATTTTTTTAAAATCTAAATAAATCTAATCTAGTCTAATTAAATTTCATTACTTCTTCAATTCTCCGAAAAATTTTGACTCACAACACCAAAATGTATCTCACATTTAACCCGCCGTAAAAAAAGGTTGAAGACCATTAGTCTAACTCAATGGTACCATTACATAGATTATTGTGGAAAATACTATAGTGAACACAACAATTAGATCATCTTCATTTGGAAATCCTTCAAAAATACCATCTCTAGACATGGGATCATCGCATCACCATAGTCTACACGACAATTCATGCATGTAGTGCCATAGATATCAGATAGTCGTGAATCATCTGTGTTTATGCATCGAATGCCGATCGTCATGCCTTTTGCCGTTAAAATCAAAGACTTGAATAATTTTCTGTTTTAGTGAGTGCGCACTCATAATCTGAATACGATTTTCAAATATTCTGCACAGGTCCAGTCATGTTCATTTCACTTAAACGTCATATTATCCATATAATTATTGTTATAATAATTGTCAAGCTCATCGAAATTCAGTGACCGACATCGAACTAAGTAAGTACTACCATATTCTGCTATAAATATATGCAGTTGACTTAATCTAATCTCAGACTTAGAGAATCCTAAGTACTCTCCCTTGAGCAAGGATGAAGTTAATAAATCCTCAACTTAACCCTCTTTTTTTATATATATCAATCGCGAACAGGGAGGGAAGTAGGTTTCCCCATTACTGCCTCCCTGCTAGCATCATTTATTTAATATATAAAATAATTTATAATCGCATAATTACAATACGATACAATACAACTATATGAATAATGTTACAAACAAACGGGGGCCTCTAACGAAGTCTGGCTATTCAGCCCATAATAAAGAAAACTTAACTAGATGTTTTTTTGAAGTAGGTAGAGCGGTTGCAAGAAGTTGCTTTTCCCTCTCCGTCTCCTCCTTCCGACTCTTGATGTTCTCCACCATCTGGATGAATAACTCCTTGCGTTTTAAGGCGGTATCAAGGATGCCGTTCCTGTGTCGCGAGTTCAACGGTAGCTCAGTTCATTCTGATAGGCACAAGTGGTCCATCAGATCCTCTGGACGAGTCTGTCTCCCCAATGACTCAGTCAACTCGCATCTTTCATAATTCCAGAACATACAGGTAAAAACTGTATCGTCAACCTCCGCCAGATAGTGGAAACAGGCTGAACTGTGCGCCCTACCTCTCGAGGACAGGTATTTTTGAAAACAACCATAGCCCGTAAGGATTTGGGCCATATGGTAGCTGACTTGTCTCGGCCGGTGACGCCACCACCTGGACAAATCCGAGATAAGGCATTTCGTCCACGCTGCCTTTGGATTGGAATTCCAGAGAACCTGCCATTGCTGCACTATGTCGTCTGTGACTTCTCGTTTTGTTGGCACAGTATTACCGGTTCCCCTTACCACCGCAGTTCTCTTTCTACCGAGCGCCAGTAGAAAAACCGGGGGCATCCTAGCCAAAACAAGGGAAGCCATGTCCGAAACCGTGCGGTAACACCTCGCCACCCTCAATGCCACACACCTCTGCGCTCGCAGGCGGAGGTTTTTGGCCTTCTGCGTCTCCAAAACTCTTTCCAACCAAATGATCGCGCCATATTATAACCGGCTATGGACCATGCTCATCAAATGACTCCATTTGGACTGTGACGGGCCACCTACGTTTGGCATGAGCCTCGCAAGAGCAGCTGCTGCTTTCAACGCCCCTGCAGACACGGTACTGAAATGGTTCATATTGTATAAACTTAACCCCTAACAATAATAACTCTTCCAATTCTAATACCCCTAATACTTGTTTTATTTTTGATTTATTTTAAATCTGTATTATTGTAAAAATAATACAATTTTTTTAAAAATAAAAATTAACAACTTCATAAACAATAAGTGTCAACTACGATACTTTTTTTATTTTTTAATTTTTTAATAATAGCTGCTATATTAAAAATTAAAAGAATAAAATATTTTATAATATGGTATGATCAATTTTGTGATAAGCTTAAAGTAAAATAATATTTATACCATGACATTTACAATATTGTATATGTTTTAATATCCATAGAAATATGATACTACGAGTATAATGTTTGTGCATTATTTGTACCAATAAATCACTATTTTTGAATTGAAAACCTAAAAAATGAATACACTAATTATTGACAGGGATGTATCTTATCGCTGGGGATCATGATAAATATTTGTCCGAAACGTCACGCCGGATGTCACACTCGTCGTTGGTGGCGGCGTCGACAAATGACTGGATGGTGGGCGTGTGTACATTGTATGTTTACCATGTTTTGACTATGATTCTACTGTGAATTTTCTAGGACAAAAAAATCGTTGTTGGAGAAATGATTTATCCACTCATTTATGTTGTGTGTAATATATATCCATCTGCCAATGTATATATGTATAACGTCAATACTCTTTCGGTTTTTGCTTCATTAAAGTTTAACAATATTAAACTATTGAAAACGTTGATTTTTAAAAACGTCGAGTTATAAATCTGGGTTTTAATGAATTTTAGTTGGTTCAATAACTCTCACAGATTTACAAATAAAATATAAAAATTATTTCCTCTTTCAGATATCAATTTTTATTCTGTACATTATTTAATTGAGTCTATTCATTTAAGATTAAAAATTCTAAAAATTTTAATTGTACTTAAATTGGACATTTTTAAGATTGAAAAATATAGATTATTATTAACAACATTTGATAACGAGTAAATGCTAGTTTGCGCATTTTACATATCTCGACTGTATTTTTCATTGTTACAAACATTTTTTTTTTTTTTTTTATTACCAAAACAGAATAAAACTAAAATATAAAGTGAAATAGGATCATTATTGTTAGGAAACATTAAAACAAGTTTCAAAAATGTCAAGTGAATTTTTTTACAATTTTTTAAAAATATTTATAACCATGTGTACACCAAACACAGATTTCGTAATTGTCAATATCTGTGATTTTAACTTATTAAGTGTAATATACACATTTAAACACGCACAATTTGAATATTTGATTATCCTGAAATCAAATATCGATCTAAAATGGACATTATTTTTAGTAAGTATAAATCATTAACCCAATACAGCTTTGCATAAGACGTTGTAGGATCGATTGGCGTGTGATTCCTTGACAATTTTTTATCAAGATTTAAAGATATATGAGTATATATTTGATATTGGACATAAGGTACAATTTTTGTCAAATAATGGTAAAACGGACAAGTACCATTATTATTTGCTTTATCTTCATATTATGTCCAATAAATTAGAACAGAATCGTTCAACACTCGAACATTATAATACATCTGATAAACAAAGGATAGAAAAATCAATATAACGTAGAAAATGTATGTTTTTCTTATATTAATTACAAATTCTCCATTAAATATATGAGGCAAAAAATTAAATATTATATATATTATATAATATTATTATATTATTATATATATTATTATATAAATATCATATTTAATATATTTATTAAATATACTTTTGGGACACGCCTCGTAGCTATGCATTGTTGTTCGGGTTATGATCGGTGGAAGTACTTGTTTAGACTTTTGCGTGAAAATCTTCAAATAAGTACATCCAAACAGTCCCATTAAAAATCATCCTATCCAGTGTCTATTCGTATTGCATCAATGTTCTCTCAATCCATGTGGACCATTTATTCGATTCGAGATCAAAACCACATCCCGGGTGATTGCTGAATGTAAACTGACATATTTGTGCCCGGTTTAATAAAATAGCGACTCTAGGTAACTAATTATATCGACCTATATTATAGACCATTTCTTCAGTTTAAATACTATTATAGTATTAAATATGTATTTAGGTTATCATTATCATTATGTGTGCCGTTTTTTCTCTTATGTGTATCAATTTATTTTTTGTATTGTATTTTGACTAAAAAAAAAAAAAAAAAAAAAACAATCTTATATTTGTAATTACAGTACGAAAACATTCTACATTTCGAATTATGAATTAAACCTGCACGACGCGACGTTTCAGCTGGTTTTATTTTTAAAAAACAAACATTCAATACATGCATAATTTAAGCTTAAAATAGTATGAGCGTACTTAACAAACAGCTCTGTTTACATTTCTGTTATATATTAATATTATACAGGATATCTGAACATCCCAGATAGTTTTACCAATTAAAAGTAATCAGCTTTTATTTCATCATAACGTCAGAATATATTGTATTCATATAAACTTTTATATTGAAATTATATTACATTTTGTTGATCATTAAAGGTATTGAAAACCTAATATCATAATTAATGAAAAATTCTGTGTTAGATCGGTGTTTTCGATGATTAATTTTAAGGCCTTACAATAAGTGTAACAGTGTTTAATATTCCTTTAATATCATTTACTGTAGTATTTTGAACAACCGCAGTATGACTAATTCAGTATATTGTGGAATTTGTTTTTAATAAAATGTATAACTACCAATTCAGAATTAATGATATAAATAAAAACCTTAATATCACATCAACAATACCCTTCTAATGTAGGTATTAGATTACTTTCTCGGTACTTTTCCGATTTAAACACATTAAATTCTTGTAATCCAAGTACTTGCGTGGCAATGTCTACTTCTAATAATTTCTATAAAAAAAATAGTTTCCAAAATCGTTAATATATCAAAGCTTACTTGTGTAAACTTTTGTGATACACGTGCTTCAAAATAACTCTAGTAATGAAATTCTTTGAAATCACTTTCTACTATTTAAAAATTAATATTATTTTATAACCATATTTTCTATGTCATTTATTTTGTATTAATATTTCATGACTGAAGTACGTAATTAAATCAACCAAATTGCATAAAAATTTCAAAAATTAACATAAATTATAATTAGATCGATAGTAAGCACTCTTTAGCCAAAAGTATATTATATGTCATGTCATTACAGTACTACGTAATTTTGATCGATATGTCAATTCAAATATGAATAAGATGAAATGTTTCTGGACCCCTCCTGGCTATAAAATAATTAACCATCAAATATAAAACGGTTCTATTTTATTTTAAAGACAAATACTTGGAAAACAAGATAGTATAATACAAATTAATGTATGTTAATTTCAATAATAAACGTATACAACACAGTTATCATTTACAATTATAATTCACGGATAAAAATTAGATTGCGGTGACGATAATATAGTGCTAAGCAACAAAAGTCAAAAGTCAAAAGTCGTAAGTATCTGGAATGTACTGAAAGGGACCTCGCCTTTTATAAAACCTTAACCTTTTTGGTTCAGAGTGTTGGGCGGTTAACAGGAGAATAGAACAAAGTATGAGTGTCGCGGAAATGAGAATGCTTAAATGGTTGAGTGGAGTGACAAGAGAAGATAGAATAAGGAATGAATACGTGAGAGTTAGTGTTGGTGTAGCGCCAATTGTGGACAAGATGAGAGAAAATAGGCTGAGATGGTTTGGGCATGTGATGAGGCGAGAGGAAACGAATGCAGTAAGAGTGGTTATGAAGATGGACGTTGAAGGGAAAAGAGGAAGAAGAAGACCAAAAAAGAGATGGTTGGAAACTTTGGAGAATGACATGAGGGCTGTCGGTGTGTGCAGAGGAGATGTGATTGACCAAGTAAAGTGGAGGTGTAGGACAAGGGTGGCCGACCCCAAATAGTTGGGAGGAAGGCGAAGTAGAAGAAGAAGAAGAAGAAGATAATATAGTGCTAAGCAACAAAAGTCAAAAGTCGTAAGTATCTGGAATGTACTGAAAGGGACCTCGCCTTTTATATAATTGAGAAAATATTGTAAATATGAATCCGAGTTAAGCACTATAATACACAATAAAATCGACGAAAAGCACTATCTAAATTTAAATCAACAACAAATCGTAGCATTAACAGAATTGCATCATTATATTGCGTCACATAAACTTCAACAGAAACAAATTGATATTACAAATATTTTACTCACAATGAATCAACGAATTACAAATCATATTGAAAAGTGTTATGACAGATTACAAAATTAACCCTTACATCAAACAAATAACTATTTGCCTTACTGCAATTACTAAATTTGTAAGAATTAATTTTAGTTTCTTAACAGGAGTCTATTACACTTTTAACCCAGTGATATATATTATGGTCATATATTATTATATTATTATATATTGTGAATAATATTATTCACAATAAAAGTTTAATTTTTAACGTTAGTGTAATTCAACATAAATAATTCACAGAAAAACTAAATGAAATCCATTATGAAATAAATAGTTTCAGCTATTTTCAAAATATAAAATACTTATCTGAATACTACAATATACCATATTTTGTACAAGTACTATTATAAAACGAATTGTTTTACTGTTTATTTTCTGGAAATAATTAATTTACAGCTAATGACTATTGTAATTGAATTCATTCATTACATCAAATATTATAGATGTCACGCACGAGAAAATAATTAGTTTAACGTAGTGTATCATATTTAATTATTTTTAATTTATCGCATTATAAATATTTAAATAACATAACATTTGTATTGATGCTTAGCATTTTTTCACTCAAACGAATATAATTTACAGATGAGAATCGTATTTTTTTCTAGTACCACACATTGTATTTGGAAATTACCTCTTATGATAAACATTTTAGTAATTCCCATGATTTTTTGTACCTATTTTTTAATTGTACAAATGGGGTTCGTGACAACATAATACTAGTAAATAATGCGTTTCATTGTATTTTCCAAAGCACAAATATAAAATAAAACGTTCAAACATGGATGGAAAAACATATTATAGCTTGCGTCGATAAAAATATTACTCGATTAAGTAAAAGCATTGTACGCACATCTATGAAGTAATGTGCAAAGAAAATGTAAAAATAATTTGAGTTTAGCACAACCATGAATAGAAGCATACAAAAAATGATTGATTGATTATTATTTCAATAACAAGTCGATAGGAAAAAGTCATGAAGATTGATGTAAAATGATGGTTAAAGGTGTATTTTTTAAACTAGAATGTGTAAAAATATTCAAACTTTGCGTAAGAAAGAAGTGCAGTGATATTTAGGAAAAATACTAATAAAATGAAAGATGAATGACATTCTGTCAATGATAAAATATACTTAAATAAGTGTCCAGTTTTATTCAATGTTTAGCCTTCATGGATTCTTTAAACTTTTGCATAATAATTTTAAATAAAATGTAATCTTATATTTTTTTAAACACAAACGAATAAGTAGAATTAATAATTTATAAATAAACAGTTAAATATCATAAATGATTTAGGCATAATTTTTTTACATATTTTATTTTGTAGTTTTAAAAAATCCCCGAATAATTAATCAGTTTTTTCGAATTTTCGAATTTTTTCGAATTTTTCTTGTTCAATATTCTATTTTTTTATTGTTCAAATAAAAATTATATAGTATAATATAATAAATATTATTAAAAATGTAAAGTTGTTTAAATATATAATGAAAATTAGTTGAATGTCTTAACACTGTTAAACTTACTCTTAAATCTAAAAATATTTATATTCTATTATTATTTATCTACAGACTTAATAAAATACGAATTTAAAATTTTTAAAGACATATAAAGATTATGTGACAATAAAACCACTAGAGCAAAACAATAAATACAACATTTTTTTATTAATACTTAAATAAAGTACCTTTATGGTATTATAAAAAATAAATCTGCATTTTAAAATATTTGATAACATTAAAAACTGAAAGCTTCTTTACATGGATGTACACCAATAAAGTCATCTTTTTTTTGCACTCGACGAATCGAACTAAACCGTTATAAACCCAGATACAGAAAATTCCACCGTTTTTTTCATGATAAATTGATAAATTCTAAACATTATTATCAAATGTTATTTAATTAAAATCTACACTTCATTCACATTATTTCGGTACGAATCAAACATTCAGATATTAGTTTTAACTAAAATACACAAAAAGTCCGAGGTTCTACGATATAGCTTTAATCTCTGTTATATTCTCGATTGATTTTCTGATCATTTTAAGTAAAATCATAAATCTGATCAATGATATACATCTATATCCTAATCTATTTTATAAACAATTAAAAAAACCACCCACTGTCTGATAAGCTTACAATTAAAATAATCTCACCAATTCTTTTGAAATTTTGAAGTAATATACTTATTATTGTGTATCTTATTATATTATCTGTTATTATAGTATCTTAATTATATTTACTCTACTACTAGTAATATATCTTGATATCTGCTATCTTTATATAATTTGTCAATAGAAATCAGTTACTGTTACTTAGTTTAATGATAGTTACATCCCTATTTATGTATGTTATCCCTCCATGTTTGTTTTATATAAAAAATTATCACGTAAGAAAAGCAAAAAAAAAAATAAAAAAAATACGGTTCTATGTAAATCATCACTAGATGTAGACAGCCTAGGAATGCTTGGTTAGGAATGCTAGGAATGTCTTAATGTATATAAAAAAAAAAATTTATGTAACGATGCATTAAGAAAGGATTTTTCGAAAATTGCATTTTTAAAAGTCGACTCAGTTATGGGTTCTGGGTTTGGAATGTATTTTTACTTTTTGGTTAACTAGGAAATACTTTATTTATTATGTAATATGCTGATTTTACTGGTTGAAGTGTATGTACATTTTTATAGAATAAATAAATAAAAAATGCCTAGAAAATATTTCAACACATTTTTCAATAAAATATTATTTCTACAAAGGAACATTAATTGTTCTAATATAAAATAGTAAGATATTCTGTGAGTGAGTTCGGGTAATTCAGCTAGTTAATTCATAAATTATCCATTGAAATTAAATGTGCATACAATAATTTAATTAGCACTTTCATATATAAACTATTGTCTATAAAACATAATAGTTTATTGATTAAAAATGTATTGATAAAATATAAAATATGTACGTCATAATAAGCATATTTATAAACTATAGCTCGTCGTCACGCTGGTCAATAGTTAATATCAAAAGCTTAGTTTTTCAACGGATAAAATCGACAATAACCCATAAATTGTTATTCTCAAAATGCAATAGCTGTCATCTTCAGCACGTTTGCGTTACTGACAAAATTAAGTTGCTCTTATTTATTATTTTCTAACTAGAAATCACATAGGATAACACCCATAACGGTTACATGCTGTGAATGTCCGGTACATACTACTTATATTATAATATATATATATATATATATATATATGTGTGTGTGTGTGTGTAATGGTTTGAAAAATACACGAGGAGACAAAGTATTCCGTCTTTTATATAAAAACCTTAGTTTACTTCTTCAATTTACTAAATATAACGGTGAGAATACATAAGTCACAGGATTCTTTTTTCATTTGTGTAAAATTTAAAATTAAAAAAAAATTTATTTTATATCAGTACGAACATTAATATAAATCTCAATCTGTAATATTTACTCTACTTTCATCGATCAATAATAATAGTTTCGATTTATTTTTATCGTATAATTCGTACTTTGATATTTAATATTTATAAATGTATTAATTTACAAGCTGTTGCATAGTTTGAACAAAAAGTGAATTTTATATTATAAAATATGGAGTCAGGAAGGTATCTTGAATTCATCCTTCCAGTTGAAAAATTATCATGTTATCAAATTCACTCATTTTTCAAATTATGCATATTATGAATGTAATATTAAATAATAATAAGAAATTAATAAACAAATATACTTATCAGTTTATTAAGAACATACGTTTTAACTTGTGGGTTCTCCTTATATCACTAATAAAGACTCCAACAACCCATGCGTATAAGGGTTGAACCTCAAATTTAATGACCTTAACATTTGTGGGACAAAATTCAATATTTCCAATAGGTAACTACAATAGATTTTAGAAATACTTGTTCTTAACTAACCTATACTTCAAATATCTAATTATCTGATATTTTGGTTAAGCTTTTTAGTGTAAATACCCTCTTAATCATGATTTTACAAAGAAATTATTGTTTTAGTGTTAGTTAAACAGCTTAATTTCACAAATATTTTCTTTGATATAGTAAAACCTTAAGCCTTTATTATTGTATAATCTTAAAGTAAATATTTTCAAACACAAACAAATTTATCTTCACTAATTTAAAGCACCGAATCAAAACTTTTCTTTGACACTGAAAAAAAAATTATTTTAACACGACCTTAAACAAAATGTTCCTGTAAATAGGACTGTTTAATATAAACGATTAAAAACTAATAAACTTATAAATTTATCATTTATAGTTATTCACTTAGATCAAACCTAAATTTATTTGCTGATAAATACCATATAAGAATTGAAAAGGTAATTATATTAAATTATACAATTATAATTAATATAATTATTTTATTATTATAGGTAGTTATTATTAAAGTAATCTTGTTTTAAACAAATTTTAATAAATAAACTTAAGTATTTAAGGATTATTCTAATAGCGTTGCATTATATTATTCGGTGTTATTTTATCATTTTTATTTAATTATTGAACTGTGATATTTTATTTTCAATAAATGTTAATCAATTTTAATAATAATCCACTGTTATAAAAGTTATAAAAATCGTGTATATTTTTTTATAATGAGTAGGTACGTCAAGTTGTAATGCTTTTACGATATATTATTAATATTATTTACATAACACATCGAGATAAATTCACGCCTCACAACATATACTCGTAGAAGTAAACTATTAATGACAGTATTGACTTTGAGTTAATTAAATTTCAATATATTTTATTCTTGAACGACTAACTTTTACAAATTGTTACTTTTTATACATGTTTGTTTATGAGTTATACATGAATAAAAAGTTATGCAATGCTATTATGTTTGGTGTTGTGTACAAGTATCTTTGGTTTCTGGGGCACAATGAGCAACGCTTAGATGTTTAAGCTTTGAGTGTATAAATGATTACAGATAAAAATTACAGATAAGGCGATAATCATAAATAAGTCTTTTAACGATACGGAAAGTGTTTGGAAACCATAAATTGTATGAATATGCAAAACATAAGGTACCTAGACTACAGTATAAAAGACATATCGGTGCTTTATCGAAAATCGAAACATAAACAACCCATTAGCTAACTTATTAACAAAATAATTTTTATATTCCATAAAAATAACACAAAGACAAATATGTTTAAATATTTACAATTTACTCGTTGATATACATTGATAATACCTAATGGTTTGAATGAATCAACATATATAATTAAGACTATGTTCATAACACTTACTTTCATATTTTATATAAGTTAATATAATTTGGAGCTGAATCAAATCAAACTGATGTGTTCAGTAGAACTAAAATGTCCGAAAAAGTCTTGTAATGTTTTGAACAAATTTCACTGTATGTAATAAAATACAATAATATGTTTTTTATAAATTTCATATTTTTATAACATACTATAATAATAGTTCATTCTATTTGAATATACAGTACTCAGGAAAACATTAAATTAAAGAATAATTTATACTCATAAATGTTAACAAAATTAAATAAAACTTATATTATACAATTAAAATTAAATTTTTGTATATTGTGATACAGCAAAATTGATTAATAAAATAAAATATTTTATTTTTTTCAACTTCAGTTGTAATGATGTTTGTACAATAATACAAAAAATGTTAAGATTATAACAATAGTAAAAAATGTTTTTAGCATTAAGACTGATAAAAATATACAATATAAAGTTTGTTATATAAAAATACATGATATATATAAAAAAAAATTAAACATATTTGGGCAAGAGAAATTTACTAGGTTATAAAATTCAATGGAAAAATTATCATATTGCAAAGAGATGGGTCTCTCTCAATAAAATAGAATAATTTAAATAACGAAAAAAGTTAAAAGTATATTACGTGACTATACCTTATATGCAACAACAACTAGTTTATGCTTAAAAAGTTTGTAAATAACATTTATGAAAATATAAAAGGCAAATTAATATTCTATAAAAGTATAATATAGTAATATTCACAACAAATAAAATAGGTGCATATATCTTATCATATAATTTTTGTCGCATTTGACAGTAGATTAACTAATTTATAATGAAACAATTTAACAAAAATTATCTAAGTTACTCCATGAAAATTTAAATTTATACTTAGCTATTAAATATTCGTGTTTGAATAAAATAATATACTTTACGAATTATATTTTTCCGAATAATTCCTAATAGTAATAATTATATTACTATTAGTTGACTAAATAATTTATTAATTTATTTTAGTTATTGAAGGATTCAAAGCTACGAAATTTTTCATTAATACAATTAATTATATATTTTAAATTTAAGTATAGTTTTTTCTCCGGAATTTACACTTGTATTCTTTGTGTTTTATATGATTGCTTAATAATTAGAAACAATATTAAAAACATTAAACGTATACCGACAAAAACTGCAAAATAATATTAATTATATTATTTAATTTCGAATTAATTGATTCTTATTTCCTTGATATCGCGCAAGTTTTTGATCACGATTGAGATAAGATACTCTTTCTCAAAGTTCGCTTTCTACTTACACTTATATCTCGCCCCAAAATCATTTCTCTTATTGTAGCATTTTTTTTTTTTTTCAGTAACACAACAATTTGTTAACAAAATATCTAAAAATATTGCGTCCATCAAACTGGCGATGCCTTAATACAACGTTTTTACTTCCAATTTACCTCATTCTCATGCTGCTTATCTTGCCAACTTAATAAATTAACTCAAAACTAAAATCATTGACCTGCTTGTATATAGATATAAAACACTATTCCAAATTCCTTCTAGGCCATTTGATAAAGCTCCAAAAATGGATTTGATTACGGAGAAAAAAATAAACGCACTAAAGTCAAGCCATATTATTTGACGTTCACTATTATCAAAACCTTAAAAAACCATATCAAAATGTCTCATCGTACTCATTTGAACTAGAAACAACTAAACTTATCACATCGAGTCTAACGTTGATTGCTGAATATTTATTTGCCATATTTAATCGTTGGCATTTGAAAACTCATTTCTCATTTTTCAACATCTAACACGTACCTATCCAATGTAACTTAAAAATATCATAAAAATAAAATTAAGTGTTTTAATGTTTTATTAAGAGTTCTATTAGCGTTATATTTAAGTGTATAATTTTAATTTTTTAATTAATTTAAGATTTCTAAGAATTTATTAATAAATTTGTATATATTTAATTTTTGAGTTGAATGAATTGCAAATTTTATATTCTAAAATAAATGTAAATCAAAAAACGTCTACTATTTGGATATAACCTATAAGAATATCTTGTATGTATTTTATATCTAAATATATATATAAATATTTGCATATTTATCCAGATACTAATTTAAGTAATCGTATCACAAGTTCTACCGGCACTGTAATTAAGTAATTAACACGAAATTATCAAACATGACTATTCACAACGTGTGAATTTCACATACCTACATCAAGTGCATAGACATGTAAGCATCCTTACCACCAAAATTACTAATTCTACAACGTTCCAACAAGCCAGTGTACATAAGTGTAATATAATAATATTATCGTTTACCTCGTGGAACAAAATAAATTGCATTCTTTGGAGAGCGAAATAAAGATACGACATCAATAATAACATGCATAAATTATAACGATTAGAATGTTACGGTTATATGAATGTTTGGTTGCCTATTGTACAATTTTTGCTGACATAGCCTCTGCCTTTAAAACAAATATGTATTAGTGTTCGAAACGTTCAGTTAATGAACTCATACCAAATACGTCTTAGTGACCCGATAACTGGTGGATCTTATTAGTTAATATTAAACAGCTTTCAAATTTAATAGACTATTTTGATGGTTAGATACAAATTCCTGATCCGATTTCACACTGATAATTACATCTAAGTGATAATAATAATTAAAATGTGGTGTTGTTTTATTCTGTTGCCTCGAACGGAATCGAAAAGCCTATCAGTGACTTATGAGGCGACATTCCCTGCCGCCAACCCCACTCGCCGAATATGCGAAATGCGCCTCTCTTATCAACTTATTTCTAATCAACCGACCGTTAAAACGGTGCGCTATTCAATCGTTTTGATATAAAGCCCTTAAAAAATAAAATCCGCATATCTACTTAACCGCGACATATAATCGTCGAGTTCATGGCGCTCGTCTATTATCCGCGAACCTATTAGGCACGGAGGACGAATAACAATACTATCGAGGGATCATAAAATTAAATTCGAACTCAAAAGACACGCGTTCGAGGCAGCACCGTCGGTCGTTTCGAACTAACTTGATTCGGAATACGAGTATATTTTCACTGTTTCCAATCGGTCATATGAATCATTAAAAACGAATATTTTTCAAACCTCAGCCGGTACGTCTAATCTCCCTCCACCCGGTGTCGCTAATGGTGTTACCGTACCGGTAACGAGAGGGAAAGGCGCGATCGTGAGCCGCGCCGGCCATCCTCCCCCCCCCCACCCGGTTACGGGGTTGTTACGGCGGAAACGCAATAGCAATGACAATGCAACGGCACGGCACTCACCGATGACGAACGGTGCCAGAGCGGCGGTACACCACCAACACCACCACCAGCAGCACCAGCACCAGCGCCAGCACGCCATGGTCGCTGTCCCGTTGCGGCACGCGTTGGCGGACGTCTTCGTCATCCTCGCCGTCGTCCGTCCGGCATGCTTACTCGGGACACGGATGACGTGTGTTCGCGCACGGCACGCGGCCGTGTCCAGAGGGACGCGAGAGCCCGGCGGCGCGTTCGGTTTCCGCGGAGGTGCCGGCGGCGGTCGAGAACTCGTCGAGGTGCCGGGCGGCCACCATGCGTACGTACACACACGCGCGCGCGCGCTATGTCCAACCGGGCGGGCGAGACGTGCGTCGCGCGTGGGCTGCTCCGCGGCACTGGCGCCCGACCGAGAGAACCGCGGCTGTCGGCCACCGCGCACCGCGACCCGCGACGGCGACAAGAAACGACGACGACCGTGAAGACAGGCCACTACGGTGCGAATTGTATACTCTACGCGACACCTCCCGCGCGCCGTCTGCGGCCAACCCTTCCCGGTTACCCGGCTCTCGACAGGGTAGCGCGTGTATGCAGGCCGATTTTTGGCGTTCGCCCCTCCTAGGCACGCGTCTGATCCCGTGAAATGCACTACGGGTGCGCCGCCGATCTGCGTTAAGTGCATAGCGCCTAATCCAACATAACCAACAGCGTTGTGCTGTACGTTTAGGGCTTCGGTTGTAGACATTTAAAATTCGCCAAACAATCGTTACCATCGTAAAATATCATTAAATTAAACTCATTACGTTCGATCTATTATCTTGCCCGGTAAACTTTATGCCGTCCGTACGCAATACGAACCTGGCTAAAAACTGTTACCTAATGTTTTTGCGATCAATTTGCTTATGATTTAGTGGATTCGATATCATATAAAAAAAAAAATTATTGATATTTTAATGTGTAAGTGTACGCGAATTTTTACTACAGCTTCGTTCTAGAGCTCCGGAACGTTGCTTCGTAGTAGCCACTCCATAGCTATTGGTCACGACATGTAAGCCCAGTTCACCGGCATCCAACTCGTCGACATTTAGTACTATGACAAGAAAAAAAAACTCCGGGAGTCGATTGATTTTACTAAATTCCCAATTCGTAAACGAAAAATTGTTATTATGAAAATTCCCAATTCGCCGACATATTTTTCTTATATATTTCTTGTGAAAATGAATCTACTATTGAAGTTTATTGGAACGCTAAAATAATATCATGAGATTTTACGACGTTGATTGTTGACAGAAATATTGACGTAAAAGTCGTATAAAAATACACTATTGTATAAACATCTAAAAAGACCTATGTGATTTTAAATATAAAAATTGTAATTTTATTTGCAAGCCTTTTTTTTTTAAATTGTGACTTTTTTTATCGTTATAGAATGATACAAAATTAATTCCGACTATTCTGTAATAGATTATATTTATATAACTTAAATAATATTTTACTCGTACTGCATATACCTGCGGTGAAATATATCCATCGTTGTAAATGTTTGTATATTTTTATTATATTTTTCTACTATTTTTTTTTTTTTTTTTACTTTTTTCAATTTAATTTTTTAAATACAGGTACTGTCAAACGAAATTTCCGTAAACTGGGTTTCGTCAAATTGGAAAACCAGCATTTACGACACAACATTATAATTACACACGAATTGTCTCTCAAATCTAAGTATCTAAATATTGGTGACTTTTTTTTTGTCACTTGAATTGTCTCCGACAGGTCCTTTAATATTGTGGGTAACACAATCTTTGTGTTGAACAAAATTTAAAATATATTACACGCAAATCTACCGAAGAAAAAAATAAAACTGTTGAGAAAATAAAAAAATATACACTAATTTTGTTAAAATACAACTTCTAACTCTAATGGAAATCGACCAGTGTACGTTACAGAACATAACGTTTATGACACATAGACAAAACGAAGCGTATAATGAATGTAAATCCGAAAAATATTAATTTGACTTTTAAAAGTGTTTGTGACCGAAAATTACAAAGTAACTATAATTTGTTTTTGATTTTACATTTTAAATCGCAGTATCAACTATATGCATTTTATTAATGCATGTGGACACTATAATAGTTATGTTAAGACAAAAACGTGGTAAGGATTTTGATTGTAAACAATTTATTGCTCGGAAATTATTATCAGTCGCAAACGTTTGCTAATCTAATAACACGCGAATATACGATAAAAAATATAATGGATTGTTTACCAACTATAATGGTTTACAAAATTTCTACGAAAACAAATATGATGTGATAGCGATGAAAAAAAAACCATTCGATATAAAATTATTTTCTCCCGACTTCTGTCTCACCTAATCGTCTATATGATTTAAAAGATTTTACTTTGGAGAGAATTATATTTTTTTAACACAAAACTTTTGAAGTTCAATACAATAAACTGCCAATTGAAATACTTGAAAATAAAATTAATATATATGATACATTATTTTATATATTATTGTATTAGAGTCTCTGTAATCATCTTCGTAATATTTTTAAACTGCTGAAAAAATAACGAACGCGTCGAAATGAGGAGAAAAAAATAACCTTGTATCAAATAATACGTCGTATTTCGTCGAAACGACACGGCATTGCTCGCATAATCACAGCGCGTCCATGTGTACGTGGTAGTATTCCGCTGGGATCCACGTGTGTCATGCCCCAAACATGTATAATAATCTCCCGTGCAGTAATGGGGTACAGTAAAACGACAACATCTGTCAGTTTGTTGAAACCAAATTAACGTATTTCATGTCTTATCTCAAATCACGATTTTGAAACCTTTTTATGTATATTTTGACTTCTAAATACCTATAGAGCCATATTATCTTTTTTTATACGAAAATTTAGTGAAGTACAAAATAATTGTGAAAGATGTCAAACAATTGAAAGTCTTTAAAGATCACGAAGTTATACAAATCAAGTTGTAAAGTGTATAACTCTATAGTTTAAAGCTCTAATGAATTTATTATTATAACAATGGTAAAAAATATACGCTTCTGAGCATATACATAAATTCACTTCATAATTAGAATTTAGTCATCTAAGATAAAGAATATGTCATTTTTCGATTTTCTATATAATATTTTCAACGTAACATTAAAACTAAAAGAAAAATTGATAACCAAGTTCGATTTTTTCAAGCAAGTAATATACATTACAGTTTTATAAAATGAGAAATTTTGCATTTTAATATTCGAAAATGTAACGCAAGGACAATAAACATATAAAATATAAAATAATACACGTTATAATACGAATAACTTGAAAATCAGAAGAACTATTAGTACCACTTTGTTCATAAATTTGCATGTTGTACGTTTTGAATTATGGAAAAGCTTTACAAATGTAAATATGATTATTTTTTTTTACAACACTTGTAGTTCTGTATCCAATATTTGAAAGTAAATACAAATTCGTTCAAATTCTGTTTTTGCTTTAATTTTAAATTATAAAATAGTTCTTCAAAGATTTTAAACACGTTATTAAAAATGTTACAGGTATAATATTTAAATGCTTCATACATTTAGCGAGAAACCGTTCATTTGTATAAAGTGTTATAGCTTAAAGTTGTATGCCAATCATATTGAATTATAATATTATAACATAATTATAACTATCTCTATGTGTCTTGAGCACGAATCTCTGATGCAGTACTCAAAACCTTTACATACTAACACCGAGACCATTGACGTTTTGAATAATTAATTATTAGCTATTGTTTTTTTAAAAATATTGTTATAAATTTATTTTAATAAAACGAATAAATACTAACTTAATAATAATCTTAAGATTATAAAATACTAGCTGATCCCGTGCACTTCGTTGCTCGTTAAATATACCAACTCTATATGACTCTAACTTTGTTCAACTCGTTATTTAATATTCGGTGGATGATGTTCTTAGATTTATCTTAAGTTTTCTGTTACCCGGAATAAAAATTCTGATTCACAGCAGTATATTATCAGGTAAGCAATCTACCTGCGGTAGATCGCGGACCTAGTGCTGTTTGTACGTAAGTGTATGATTTAACTCTAATAAAGTATCAAAGTTATACCAAGTTTGACATAATACGGTGGATTAATATAATCATTTATGTTTTTTTTTTTGGTTACCTTTCAACGTCGGGTAATTCATTATATTAATTTTATATATTATCAATGGCAACCACTAATAAATAAATATTATTCTCAAATCTTATAACCCACATAGCAACTCTCAGAGCTACCAAATATACACAGAAAATTGCATGAAAATCGGTCAAGTCGTTTTGGAGGAGTTCGATAACCAACACATTTTGCGATTCAAAATAATTAATTTAAAATCTATGTAAGTTGTGCGTTAACAACTCCAGAACTACCGCACTGATCGTCCGGAAATTTTGCACAGTGCTTGCTCACGTGCTCACGTGCCCACCTAAATGTTTCTATAAAATCCATTCATACGTCTTTGATTATGCAGCGGGGGTGTAGGTGGGGGAGTAGGCTATCAATTACTTTGATAAAAACATGCCTATAACCTTCGGAAGCACATGAGCAAGCACTGTGCAAAATTTCAGGACGATCGGTGCAGTAGTTCTGGAGTTATTAACGCATAACTTACAGACGTTAACTCTTATATATATAGATAAAATCAAATTAACTTTACAATGATTTAACTAATATTTAAGATAATAAAAATAATACAAAAATCACAATATAAAAGTATAATTAAATAATAATCGTTAAATACAAGATATTGCACAACACACATAACAATATCACAAAATGTAATGTAATAATAAATTATCATCAATTGAGTTTAATGCATTGCGCTGCATGTTTGTTTGAAATAAAAATAAGAATAATGATTGGGCATTATAATATGCATTAAAATATATAATATTTTTAAAACATCAATGTTATTTATTGTCAAAAACCAATAAACAATCCAATATTCTTGCGCATTAATTCACACATAAACACTGTTTACAACTTATGTTCCGATAATTGTTTGGTTATTGATTCATCATGTTTGTTAATTTTATCTCTTAAGTCATAAGTTATAAACTAAATAAATATTTTTCCTAAATAATTAAAATTAATTAATAATTTATTCACATGTAGTTATTTTTAAAATTTATTATATATCTATATAATGATGAATTTTTATTTAATCACAATAATAATTATTTTATAATTAATTAGACCCCTCACTTTACAGAAAAAAAAAATGTTCAAAAGTCATGAATTACTTACTACAATGATATAGAGAAAAATAACATTAATTATTGATGAACTGGCAAAAAATTGGACATCTACCTTTCTTATTATAAATAGTTCTTCATTTGTTAGTTCTTTATTAAAACAATAAAATAATATAATTATTATTCATACCTTATATGTATTTTTTATAAAAATGTTAAACTTTCACAAAAAAATTAGAAATACGTCACTGTATTTATTTAGTACTGCTAATTACCAGACAAGCGGAGACCTTACATTTATTATATAAATTATTATTACATATATTATTTTATATTCGCAATTGAATTGTTTACGAATATTTCTGGTAATGATATTGAAAACACCGAGCACATTACACGACAGTTGAATAATAATTTATTCCAGAGGTTGGTTCGAAATCGGAAAAATGTTCCATACTACTTTATATTTTCATAATTCAACCACCGCTCCTGAGGCGTCCATGGAACAAAGCGATTAAATGAAAATGCTCGTCCTTAACTTCAATATTTCTCACGTGATATTAATTATGTTTTAAAATATGCATACGTGAATATTAAATAACCAACATCCCTAAGAGCCTGATCAAATATCTTAATTACTATCGATAATCATACACGTTCACTAGTTCAACATACATGTATATGATATTATATTAAATTACAATGTATATATATACCTACGTAACAATATTTATGATCTCTGACCAGTTATAATTAATCTTATTATACCAGTATTAAATAGTCAATAGTTACTGTACCTAAGTGTGATAATTAATTATTACCGTACTAGGTTTCTGCGTTCTACAATTAACTTATTATTGCCCATTGTATCTGTTCACTAGTCCACGACCATAAGACCGTTCGTCTATACATTATTTAAAACGATTAACATAACTGTTGTAGATTTCATAAATTGTTCTTTCAAACTCAATGTATATATAGAGATAAATATTTGTATACATTTACATAATAATGTATAAATTAGAATGGATATTATCATAATAATATGGAGTTTACTAGATTTTAAATATTATTTTAAAACGTTCTTATATTTTTCATTGTTTAAACTATGTATAATACATTTTTATTTACGTGAATATCCAAAATAAATTGCATTCCGAATTTCTAAAGATATTGACTCAAGCTTTCCAAAATGTTTGAGTCATTACAAATTTAAAGCACTAGTATATTTTTCAGAATGTACTTTTTCATATACAATTAGTATTGGTAAAATTTTAAAATAATATGCAAATTTGAAGTAAAATTTATAAGTTAAGTTGTACTGATATGTTAGCAGTCTTTAAAAAGATACTTTTTAAAAGTATTCAAGTACAGTTACAGATATTTGTTTTATAAAATATTTAAAATACATATTTGAATATTTAATAAGTAAATTATACAAGTACGAATATAGTTCCTTCCAAAAAGTCTATATAGATACTTTTAAATAGGAACTTAAAATATTCATAACGACTTCGTAGTTTATCTTATAATCATAAAAAAAATGTATAAGAATACAAATAAAAAATAATTTTAATTTCTTAAATAAATTATATAGATTGTAGAGTATGTGATAAAGAACTCAATACTTTAAACCAAAATTGCACATCTTCAAAACTTAGTGTTTTTTTTTTTTTTTTTTATATCTTTCTTCGTCATTCCAATCATACCATACCATGTATAACTAGTTAGCAGCTGCCTGTTGGTAACTATTTAGTATAAAAAGAAGATATAAATAAATGTGATGTAAGCCTACACTTACAATAGTCATTGAAATACATCTGATGCGGAAAATGCAAAATTTCAGATCATTTTAAGCACATGGAGTTTCAAGTTGTAGGAAATATACTTGATAATAGGACAGGTATAACTTTAAATCCGTTGACTTTCGAATCATAGAAAAAATTAAGCTTTAAACACTCTGTTTTTCATTTCCTGGAATGAAATGATGATTTACCCGTCATCCCTGCAAGTAAAACTGGAATAAATTAAGCCCGTCGAGGTACAAACGAAGAGATTAGAAATACAATCAAATACAAACGAGTTACCACTTTCAACCAAACATTTTGGAGTGAGATGCAATCGTTTACTCGGCACCCCTACAGTTAAACAAAGATAAATTAAAAACTGTAAAGGTACAAACAAAAGGACTAGAGATACAATCAATAAAATCGAAATACAAAAAAACGGAACCGCATCGGGCTCTAAATTTAATAGTGCTTGGTAAATGGACCTAACCACCAAACCTGTCTTTTTCTACAATCAAGTAACCATTACGATCTCATTTAGTCCATTTATGTTAATACCATGTTTTTTTTTTTATTATTACTTAACACTTAACTCTCATAGCTAAAGTTTTACTCGTAAATATATATAAATATTCATTGTGTATTACTTCCAAAAACTATTGACGTTTTACCAGGACATATCCCATTCTTTTTTTTTTATTTATTTCCTTCATAATAACGGTATACTGTTGTGTAGTATACCGCAGATTTGGGGACAATACTTTTTAAAAGTATTTAGAATAAATACTAAAATACTTACAGAAAATAGTATTTCGAATATGTATTCAAATAATTTCTTCTAATTGTATTCCGAATACACTATTTAGAAAACCTCAAAACTATTTCGAATACTTTAAAAATACTTTCAGTTTTTCATACTTTAAAAATTATAGATATCATGGGAAATTGTAACCTAAATACATGTTATTGTATTCTTATGTTATATAACTGTGATACTTTATGATTTATAGCAATAATACATATCTAATAAATTCTTATACATGATAAAACGAAAAAGTATTGAAATCATTAAAAAAAAAAGAACCGGATGGGCCTCGCTCTGCTGTACAGTTGGGGGTGGAGTGCACCTCGTTTATAGGATAGGTCATTATTACAATGGATTTGTGAAATTTGAATGCAATGATAGATATTTTTTAGTTACGATAAGTTAAACTTATTATAAACCTTGTGTTAAATTTTCAAGAGTTTTCGGTCTGCCAATTAAATTTTATAGTTGTTTAAAAACAAAAATTTTACAAAAATCGAAAATTTAAATTGTCTATAAAAAAGTCAAAATACTTTGAAAACTTAACCATGTATAGAAAACGTCAATATAAAGATTTGGTGAAAATTTCACGTTGATGCAATTTTTGGTTTTTGAGTTAGAGCATTTTAAAAAAAGAACCGGATGGGCCTCGCTCTGCTGTACAATTGGGGGTGGAGTGCGACTCTTCATAGGATAGGTCATTATAATGGATTTGTTAAATTTGAATTCAATGATAGGTATCATTGTATACGAAAAACGATTCTGAACGGAGATGATATGTTAGTCTAGAATATAATACATTGTTATTTATAAATATTGTAATAAGAATATTTTATTTTGAAACGAAAAATTTAGAAAAATTGTCTATAAATAAGTCAAAATATGTCAAAATACATTCAAAACTTAACCATATATAGAAAACGTCAATATAAAGATTTGGTGATAATTTCAAGTTGTTGCGGTTTTTCGTTTTTGAGTTAGAACATTTTAAAAAAAACCTATATCTTTGTCAGTCTAGAATATTATACATTATATTATATTTTACATGTAATTTTATGTCAATATTCGCTGTTCAAACCCTTATAAAAAAAAATTGTGCCTATGGATTTTAATAATTTTTAAATGACTTTAAGAACTACTTCTGTGGAATCTTCTATTAAATTTTCAAGTATTTTGTACGAGCCAAAATCACCAATTATAAAAAAAAGTGTAAAAAAATCGAATATTTTAAATGCCTATATGTGGCTTAAAAATCAATATAATATTTTGAAAAAAATATGACATAAAGGAAATACCAATCTTAATAGCTGGTAGAAATTTCAAAAATCTGCGACTTATACTTTTTGAATTATAACAAAGAAATTTTTTTAAAGATTTTTGAAGAGTAGCTTATAGATAACGTAGTGTTAAAATTTTTAACCTTAAGTATGAACAGAAAAAATTTTATGAATTTTTATCTACAAAATAACTTGCAAATTATCGTGATTTTTACATATTTCGTATAAATTGGAACTTTGAGCACTTATAAAAAAAAATTGTGACTTACGATTTTAGATTTTTTTTTATCAGTTAAGGAACAACTTATAAGAAACCTTGTATTAAATTTTCAAGATTTTCTGGGTAGCCAAAAAAATTTTATCGTTATTTAAAAAAAAAATACTTAAAAAAATTGAAAATTTCAATTGTTTATAAATAGCTCAATAAAAGTCAAAATACTTTGAAAATTTAACGGTGTATAGAGAACGCTTATCTAAACATTTGGTGAAAATTTCAAGTATTTACATCAATTAGTTTTTGAGTTATAGCAAAATAAAAAATTTGATTATGTGGAAAACTGGTTTTTCGTAAAAACTCCCGTTTTTCCCAAATTTTTTTATGGTTTTTCCCGTCGCATTTAAAAAATATTGGAAATTTTTTACTTTTGACCCTCCAAAGTACCAAATAGATTCACTTTTCTTTCAGGAAAGTTGCTACATAAGGCAATCGAAGCATTTTTACTGCCCCAAATCGTGTCGACAGACACAAAAAAAAAAAAAAAAAAACACACATCATTGTAAAATCAATACATTCTTCACTCCGTTCAGAATCTTAAACACATCATTGTAAAATCAATACATTCTTCACTCCTTTCAGAATCTAAAATTATTTAACGTTTAAAAGTATTCGGAATACTGTCTTCAGAATACTCGTTAAAACTATTCAAAACACTTTATTGAATACTTTCAAAAACAGTATTTAAAAAGTATTCTGAATACAGTATTTGATATACTACCTAAGTCTATTAGTGCGTCAATTTGGACACATGCTCCCCAACACAGGGATGGCTTGGTTTGCAAGCCTGGGCATAAACGAGTTAAAAAGTTAAAGTTCAGTTAGTTTTAACTTTTTAACTTAACTTTTTTGAATTTAATATTTATTAACTTAATTTTTAACTTAATTGATGTTTATTGATATCAACTTAATAAATAACGAGTTATTTTAAAAAAATCCAAGTTACGTTATTTTATAAATAATTAAATTATACATAAAATTATTATTGAAATCTGATGCATATTGTATATATATATATATATATATACATAATATGTACTATAATATGTACATAATATCATTGATTATAAATACTAGTATTTATAATCAATGATACTATGTATATAATAATAAATAAAATGCTTCGTATTGTATATATATGTACAGTAGGGTCTCGATAATCCGAACGGGCGTGAGAATTATTTAATCATATTTTATCATATATATATATATTTATATAAATAATGTTTTTCGGTAATAAAACCAGTGTACAAAAAAAAAAATAGATCAAGGAATATTTTAAATAGAAGTTTATAATTATACTCATTATTATATTAATATTTTTGTATTTTGATTGTCTTTTGAAATTACGAATTTTAACACAATTAATACAGATAAAGATAAAATTTCATAATTTAAATTACATTTCAGGTATTTATATAAAATATAAAATTCGAGTATTTTCATATCATTTTTATGACTCGTCAGATAATAGAATAACATATTATACTATACGGCTGGAATTTTAGATTTTATTATATCATTGTCTATATTAAATATAAAATAAATTTTATTTAATTATACATAAATTATTCATATTACATTATACCCCTACATTATTATACATTTTATCATTATATTTATTTAATTATACATAAATTATTCATATTATATTATACCCCTATATTATTTTATATTATATATTTATATTAAAAAGTATTTAAAAAAACCATTTTTAACTACATCTGTAGAATTTTTTGTTACATACAGTCCTACGTCTATAAATATGGGAAGGAAAATGTTTTTTTTTTTTTTTCTAATTTGATGGGACTCAATTAATGATATCGTGACGTTTAAAGGTGTTTATATTAAAACTTGCACTGTATATTCCTGTAAAATTGTCCAAGAATTTCGAACAAATATTTTGCGAGTACCCAATAAAAATGATCCAAAAAAAAACGCACGAGTTAAAAACGCTTATGGATTTCCAGAGTAAACTCCGATTTATTATCATTTATATACGCCGTTCTGTGCTAATTTTATTTTCGATGTTTGTACAGTTGAACAACTTGAAATTTTTGTGAATTGATATTTTTTTAAGTTAAGGCACAGAATTTTGGGATTGATTTCACTTATTTATTAACATTAAAATTCCATCTTTTCTCCAAATCGCTTCAACTTACAAGTTACAACTTAATTCTTTTCATCTGTACCTTTATTTTCCAAATTTAGTTTAATGTCTATTTTCTGAGTGTAATAATATTTATGAATTTTATTACTTCAAACCATATTATGACTAGCTATTTATATATTAAAAAAAAAAATGTAACTTAAGTTAATAAGTTAATTGAAAGTTTCCAAATAACTTTTAACTTGACTAAGTTAAAAAAAAAAATTAGATTAACTATTAATTTTAAATTTTTCAAAATTAATTCTATAAACTTAACTTAACTCAGTTAAAAATTATCATTAACTTGGCCAGCCTTGTTGGTTTGTATCACATCTTGATATACAGTGTTCAATGACATTCTACTGTCCGATTTTTAATTTATGCACTGTTTCTTTTTTAGAAAACAATGATATCATCAAGTCTAGTTTACTTCTCAAGAGAATTTTTCAAATATTTATTTTACATAATGTCTTTCAACGGCTTTTTTCTGAGGATTATTTTTTTTTATATCTACCAGAGAGTGTGATTGCTATCGAACAATTAAAATCGAAAATATCGTACACTCGCTAGTCTAATGATAGTCGTAAATTACGATAATATAATATATAAGAGTAGTAGTATATTATATAATATATTATTATACCATTCTTAACGTAAAAAAATGTGTAAACAAAGTTTGTTGTCATTAAACGTTTTTAATCCATAATTATATGCAGTGGCCTATTATCCATTGCTTCACGGCTTAAATTGTATATCAAACATATATCAACATTGGCTATTTAAACAAAAATAACTGTAACTACAACACTAATGGTCTGCGCCAATTTTCGTTTCCTTCATCATATTCAATGTTGAACAATTAGAAATAGAACCCAAAAAAACTACAAAATAAAGAATACCCGTTAAAGTAGTAATATATCGCAATGATTGCAATTTTACGTTTGACACTTTTGCGATCATCCCAGTATCGGTTAACAAAATCGTATCGGATTGGACACATAGTATTGCGATTATCAAATTTGTGATATTAATGTAGGACATGACGTAATGGGGGAAATAATTGAACGTGGCAAGGCATTGGTTTCATGTATTTCCATTACACAATATTTGATAATTAATTATGAATTATAATTTATAATTCATATGAAATCCCGATGTTTACTAAAAAATAATATTTTATTATAAATAGAGTTTTTGAAAATAAGAATTGTGCGAAAAATAATCAATAATAATGTATTGGCTATTAAAAAGTTTTTTTTATATCGATGTTTTTATGTATCTATATTTTACAACATTTTTTTATTTGTTAACATTTTAAATTCACTCTACGTCAAATATTTTTATTAAATCAAATTTTTTTAACGATTTTATCTTATTTCATTTCTTAACATAGAAAATATTATTCAGTATGGAAACGCACAATTCAAAACAATCAAGGATTTCAGAATCTGGATCGGATGAAGACGAGTATATAATAATATATATATATATATATATATGTGTGTGTGTGTGTGTGAGTGTGTTACTGTCAATGCCGGCAATCAGTCATTAACATTGCGATAAACATAGATATACAATTATTAAACAATAGTGGACATATCTCGTTTTATAAGTCTGGTGTATCAATAAAATGTATGCTTGTTAAAGTCTTCAAAAATGAACAAGTAGTTTCATCGAAATCATAGATACATTTTTTTTTTTTTTTTTTATTAGATTTTGTATTTTGTATTTTGTACAATTAATCTCAACAATTAAATAATTAAAAAGGGAGGGTGACATTAATTGGGGGTAAGTATAAAATTAAATAAGGAAACCAGAATGATTAGAGAGGGATAAGATTGAAAGCATCCAGTTTGGATAAGGTGAAGAGAGAAAGTCCTGGATATTGAATTGAAGTTTGATGGAGTTAAAAAAAGGAACGACGAACACCATTCATCTACACATCTTTTTCTTTTTTTTTCTGGGGTTGGAATGATAAGATGATTTTTCTCATTGTACCTAATATCATCACTTATTCTATTACAAGAGACACTTGAAATCGATGTGGATGGCCTTCCTCCAACTTTAGGTTTAGTCCTGAATTTTAGTAGCAAATTGTGGACTATTTCACGTCTAAATTAAAGTTGTGGCATATTTGGCTTTACTTTTCATTGTAAAACCCAAGCATTATTTACGCATACATCTATTAACCATGTGAAGATAGGCCATCACCACTTTTTTCCACGTATACTGATTCTGAAGGTAGCAATGTTTTGGTCCATCAAGTCCGTCCACCCATAAATTTGTTGTACTTTTCAATCATATATGGACTAGAAACTAATATTTTCCTTTTTTTTTTTTGAGAATATCTTTGTACGTAGCTTATTTACCAATACTAGAAGAAACTGCAGTTAAAACCGAATTAACATAAATTAACCCGTCATTTTTTTCATTAATACTTGCACATTCACCTCTTTGTTTTTTTGTAGAATAACTTTTTTCTTATTAGAGGTAAATCTTTACCAAGTCGATTTTCTCTATTAGTCCCAGTTCAAAAATAACCACGATATCTCAAAAAAATTAATAGATTAATAGAACTGGTAAATAAGTTATCACAAAACACTCGGAAAGGTAATTTTCTTTTTTCCGAAGGTAAGTTTTCTAAAAAATATATTATTGTTTACAGCTGTGTCTACCGAAATATTTGATCATCGATTTATCATAATTTATATTTTGAACGGGTATAAAATGTTCAATACAACGAGATTTAACTTTTTCCATAATATTTCTCAATTTACAGGCTTTATCGTTTGAATTCATATAATTATTATCTGTACAGTGTATAAATTTCATTATTTGAAAAAACCGATCTCTACGCATTGAATTAGAAACTAAAACATTATTTATATCCTGATCTTGCTCTCAATAATGTTGTTTTGATAGTACTAGATTGTATCCACTCAAGAGTAGTATACCAATAAAACATCTAATCCAGGGACAGAAACCGAACCGAAAAGAACCGGTTCTGGAACCCAAAAACCCCTAAGATAATAAAAACCGGAACCTAACTGGAACCGAATTTTTAAATTTTGAAATAACCGGAATCGAACCGGAACCTATACTTAAGATGGAAAATATCGGGTGTCATAAAAACTATCCATTTCATTAATTCTTAAAATATTGAATTTTTAGTTTAATTCTTATTTTTATAATATATTATAATAAAAGTAGGGAATACCCATTGTTAAACATCGATCGACGTATGGTGGTGATGTAATGCTTCATAAATGGTATTGTGAAAACGGCTCTAAATCTAATAATATTATTTGTGTATATTTAATTATTTTTGTATTTATGTTTCTTGTGTATATGACGTGATTGAGTTCTTATAATATATTATACTGTCAAAAATAATCCGTATACCACCTATAAGTTTCAGTTAGACGTTATTACTTATTAGTAGGGCAGAGGACTTGTAGCTCTAAAAAATCTCTAAATATGCAAGCACTTATGCACTTAAAAACCCTATAATATGCACTTAAAAATGTTGTCAACCTTTTAATTTAAAAGAATTTATAAAATAAATAGTTTTTAAAACAAGTAAAAACAATTACACAATTTAAATATATTATATACCATAGCCAAATAAACAAAACACATTTAATTAATTTTCTTAATATTATGTAAAGAAACGACGTTAGATCATTATTGCTTCTAAGAAAAATGTGTGCTTGCGGACAGTAAAAAACCATATTATACGGCAAAAATTAAAATAAATACATTTTTATGCAAACATTTTGACTGTATTGTTTGAAATAAAAATGTTACTTTGGAAAAATTGATTTAAGTTAAATATGTCTCAAAAAGTATCAAATAGCGTATATAAGTGTAAAATATGCCCTAAAACCAAAAAAGACTCAAAATATGCATTTAATTAAATATGCAAAATAAAATTTCAAAACTAGCTTTATGAAAGCATGAAACATATTTGTTTCGTACTCTGCTATTTTTGTGACTATGCAAAACAAATATGCAAATGCTTCAGGTCCTCTGCCCTACTTATTAGTAATAAGTTATTACGTTAATTTACTCTATAGTGTAACTACAAGTGTATCTATCTTTAATCTAGTATCTACCTGTTGGACCTGATATATTAATACATTTTATTATGTATTATGTGTATAATGTAATCATAAAAAATATTGAAGTTGAAGTAAACTTAAAATTAATTACCTAGTACCTATTTTTTATTATAATTCTATATTATTAACTATAATAAGTAGTATAATATAGATACTAAATTATATGACTACTATATAACTCATATAATTTAGTATCTATATTATACTACTTATTATAGTTAATAATATAGAATTATAATAAAACATAGGTACTAGGTAATTAATTTTAAGTTTACTTCAACTTCAATACTATATAACTCTTAAAAATAACTAATTGCAACCCAGACAGCTCAAGAAAAATTAAATTTTGCCACCCATTAAATAATTTTTAGCTCTTGTCCCTATAAAATACAAATTAATAAACTTTTCCCTATTTTTTTTACCACATTTTTTGAAAATTGCTTAGTTCTTTAATAATTTATAGAATTGTTCAAACTATCACAATGTTAATTTATTAAGTATACAAGCAAGTGGTTTTAATTGATACATTTTGAAAAATTGTTTTCTTATTTATTGATTTTAGTAAAATTAATGTATGAAACACGATTTTGAAAATGCTGCCTCAACTTATGTGTCTTTCTTGGCATGCTTTTAACTTGAGCCAGCATTGATTGCGATATAGCAGTAGAGTTAATGAATGTTATTTCGAATTACATGTATTTTCATACATATTATATGCCATATCTATTGTTCAGAGTCTAGGGCATAAACAATAACAATTATTATTTGTGTATAGGAATGTACCTAAATATTATTTTCAGATATACATTTATTCATTCATAAAAGAATTTGTAATTTTGTATTGTATTATGTACTCTTTTTATAATTATGGCATATTATATAATACCTTGACAATTTAAGGATTAATTGCATTTAATTATGATTGGTTATTGTATATATTTTGTATATCTAATTCGTAGACAAATAAATATGATGATGGAATTATGGATATTGCTGATTGGTAACACATGTACCTATCAAAGAATTAAACGTCATACCATAAACATTTTTTTAAAAAAATAACATTTGGAACCTTATAAAACCGGAACCCTAACCCTAACCCTTATTTTGAATTTTTCAAAAACCGGAACCAGAACCTGAACCTTTAAATAAAAAAATTGAATACTGGAACCAGAACCATAACCGAAAAAACCAAAAGGTACCAGTCCCTGATCTAATCTCATTACAAGTTATATTTTGATCGTTAAAATTTTTAAATAAAGTGTAACTTCTGGTTTCATCAACTAATAAATTAATAATTTCGTCTGTAAGAAACAATTCAAATAATTCTATGGGCGTAATTTTGGATAAATGATCATAGTTTGGAGTTGGAAAACGTTGTACTCTATTATCAAAATCGCCAGTAATCCATTCCAGAATTGGTTTTTGTCTGTTTCCTACCCATTTTTCGTTCTATATGATAAACTTAACTATATCAGTTGATACAGAGAGAATTACTTTAGTTGGTGGTGGAGGATTGTCCAATGTATTAAAATCCCCGATTCTGTCATTATTTTCTAGTCGTATTTCAGTAGGTGCTAATAATGGTCGACCAGTCAAATTATTGCTCCGGCTCCATCTTCGTCACCTGAATCTTCGTCAGTTAAAATATTTACTTCAGGGGGTTCAATGTATATTACTTGAACCCGTGCTTGATACTCATCAGCTTCAAATAAAATATCCAGAGATTCTTGAAGAGTAAACCCATTACTATAAAAATTAAAATTATATTTATAAGAATAATTTTTATCGTAATTGAAGAAAAATAAAATGTGTACTTTGAATAATGACACAAAAACCTAGCGTTACCTTATGGTAACGCTCTAAAAAACGATGATGTGCGTAAATAAGTAAAATATGTATGTATGTGAAATTGACACTAATCTATGGCCTAACATATTAGGAAAATTTATTCACAGGTTTAAAGCAAAAAAGTGTATTGAATAAATAATAAAATAACTTACCTTCCAAGAAAATCCATGGTTATGAGAACGAAAAAAAACAAACAGCTATTCCAACATATAACACACGACAGACTAATATTGTAAAATTTTGATGAACGATATCTAGTTCTGTTATGTATAGAAAGTTTATAAACATTGATAAAGTCGATATAACACTAATACACGGGGAACTACAGCTATTTTTAGAAATAATTTTTTGTTTTTCCATATAGGTGCGCTAGGACATAATGGGTTAAGTTATGAAGATAGGTAGCAGTTTGTGAAGCATAAAGAAAATTGATTAAAGATTGAGTTAAATTGGTCAATAATGTATTAACCCAGGATAAATCGCAGTTTTAATTTGAATGTTAGAGTGAAATTTGCTGGCATATTTTAAAAATGAACCATTGAAACTAAAGAAACTTTTTTGTGAGGAGATTTTAACATGATTACTGGCAGGTGTAGAAGAGCGAGGTCTGGATTTTCTTATAGAATGTTGGTAGGAATTATTGGTAATGCTTGGGGTGAGTGGAAAAATATAATGTGTTTGGAGAGGAGGTGTTTTTGGAGGATATACTATACTATATACTGGCTTCTTAAGAACAATATTTGAGTAAATAAAAGCTGAAGTAATCTGATTTTGTTTCTTGAAGGAGACTGCGTTGCAGAATGAAATATTTTCGGTGGCCATGATTTTTATTATATCTCATTGAAAGTCCCATTCTTAACAGTTTCGGTTGGTATCGAGATAAAGAAGGTGACAGAAGATGCAACTGGAATCGGTAATTTGAGCGATTAAACATAGATCTACGAAGTGTTTGTTTTCACCACAATGACTACATTTTGGATTGCTACAACAGAATTTTGAAGAATGTCCAAGACGCAAACAGTTATTGCATTGGAACGAGGAACATATGCTTAGTGAAACTTCAAATATGATATTGAAAATTTAAATAGCATGCGGGATTTTAGTAGATAGAAATTTCAGTTCAACAATTCGGCATGAGCTTATTATCTCTATTGACAATTATGTATTTGAAAGCTATAATGGGTACGTCACTGATTGCATCTTCCCAAAAGTCTTCTTCTGGGAAAGACATTTCGAGTTTTATAATACTATGAGGGTAAATTAGAGTTGAAGATATATATGCGGAAAGGTTGTATTCAAAGAAAAGTGTAGACTCTAGACAGAAGTTAGCATGAATAATAGAATCAAAAATTGTTTTAACTTTCTTATGGCCATTTGGTTTTATACTATTGATACCCAGAACATTTTTTGTGAGGAACTTGATCCATTTAAATGGGTTCCAGGAACCAGGAGATACATACGTTCGTATCTCGGTAGACCGTTGACATTTAAGTTGAAGTGTTTGAGGTGTTGATCTACCTGCGTTATGTTTCGTGTGTGTGTGTTACCGGGTGAAGACGAGCGGGTCTGCTTGGAGTTTGTAATAACACTGCTGGGTATTATCGTATGGTTGATAATTGTTTCATTATCGGTAAAACTATTATTAGTTAGCATTTCGGTAGAGTCTTCAGTAATCATAATATTATCGTAGTTGAAATTATCGACGATTGATATATCAAGGTTCGGGTGATCATCAAGTATGTGTTGAAAACTCGGCGAAGTTGGAGAATTTACTAGTGTTTGTTACCTTTGGTTTTGACGATTTCACATTTTTTTTGTTTGTACTTGGCTACTTTCTGATCAGTGTCGGAATTACGAGCTGAAGCGGAGCCGGTTTTATATTTTCTGAGAAAACAGGAGAAAACAGCCGTCACCGCTGAACAACAGCATTTGAATAAAGAGTCATAAAGTATTAGATAACGCGATTATTCGGTGTACTTAACAGGTAAAAAGACTACTGTTAATGACGAGAAGTAAATCGCGATTACCATAGATAAATTAACTTTCAATAATTATTTTATTAGACTTAAAATTAAAAAAACATTTTCATTAGGAATAAATCGCTAACCGAAAAATGACATTGGCTAATAAACTTATCAATCAATATTGGAAATATTCACCGATTACTCACAATAACTCACTGCTTTGCACCGTTAATACTGATATCATTTAGTCATTACCTACATAGCCTGAATTTCCAACATCGACGCTAAAATATGAACATACATTATGAATGGATATTGAAAAAACAATAATCATAATTATAATAATAACAAAAATGCGTACAACAATTCCAAAATGTTTCAATTAATTTACAGATTTAACGAGCAATCTATGTATCCAGAGATAAGGATAAAGCTGGACCTTACCGAAAAAAAACTAGAGGAATTAATGAACAAATATGATAAAACGGAAAAAGAACTGCAAATGATCAAAGACACAGAATCGTCCTGTGATAAAATAAAAACAAGAATAAATCATGAATTAAAAGTACCTTCAAAATAATATTATTACGTTATTTAAGCATCGATAATGATATTGTCAATTTATTATGCGTCTTCGCCATAACTATTTGAATCTGTGTAGTAAATGTTTATTTTAGACTACGGTAATTTTTCGCAGTAGTTCTTATAAGTACTCCTCAATTGTCAAGTACAAAAAAAAACACACTAGTTTTTTTTAAATTTTTTTAACAAAAAAATTTTACAAATCCACACAATATGTATATTAAGTAAAGTTGATGGTAGGAAAAAATATAATGACAGTGAATACAATTATCATCAAAAATCACACTAGCTGTAAGCACCAATTCATAAATCACTACTTCTGTACCGTTGAAATATTTTTAAATACTATTGACAGTTAATTTATAATTTAAATATTATCACATTTAGCAACAGCCATATTCATATAGTATAATCATAAGAATATTGAATCACGGTGCGTTTTACGAAATATATAGTTATTTGACCTATAGGGTGCCTTTTTATTAAATTTTTAAAAGCGACTTTTATAAGTTAAAAATTAAAAAAATTTCAAAACTGAATGAAGACAATTAGGATAGTAAGGGCTAATAATATTGGTATTGATGCTCACTAGTATATAATGTAATTATGTTCGTCCATAAAATTACGGTGGTATGTTTAAGAGTTGTTTAATATTAATTTATACATATTTCCATGCGTATTCTTATCAAGATATGTATATTGTATAATTATCATGTGAACTTTAATTTAATTTTCCAAAGGAAAAAGAACAAAAAATAAAAGAATTAGTAGGAAAAGAAATAGACTACATTAAAATGATTCATGACTTTAAAACCCGAATAAAAGACTTGAATATTAAATCAAATAATTTAAAATCATACTGGGAAAACGATCGTGAAAAATTAAAAGAATTAAAAACGACTACAGATCACTTGAATGTAATATAATTATATAAATTAAATGTTTACAACGAAAAATTAATAAAATATTTATTGATGTTGTTTGTTAAGAATGAGAACAGTAAATTAAAGATAGAAATAACAACAATCAAACGAAAAAATGAAAAATTAGAAAAAAATATTACAAACCAAACTGTTGAAATGGAACAGATGAGTAAATTGATTAAAACACTAAACGTAAATTGAATACCTTAAAAAAAAATAAATAAATAGTCATTAAAGAGAATACGTTTTCCTAACGTTTGTTTTAGGCTCAAATAACCTACTACCAAATTGAGGTTAAAGATAAAACTAAAGAACTAAAAAGTAAAAATAATCACATCTTCAAGACAAAAGATGATGTTACGAGTAAAATAAATATTATCAAACAAATTAAGGTATAATAAAACTTATTGCAAACAAGGGTAACATGACCAATTTTTTGTTTCGTACATAAAATGTAAAAATATAATAATCATAAACTTGTTGTACATGTTGTCTATTTTAGGATAAAAATAAACACTTAAACATGAAATTATCGGTGATTGAAAAAAAACTCGCGGTCACAAATATTAATTGTTTACTTGTGATCGATAAAGAAAATATTTCGAAAAAGACAATTGAATTTCTCAGGACAAAAATATATGTGATTTTATTAATTTAAACATTTATCTTATTTTAATTTACTAATTATAAAACTGTATTCTTTAGAAAGTACAATCAGAATTCACTGACAGAATAAGTCTATTAGAAGATAGATTAAAGATTAAACAACATGAAATACGTGCGTTAAAGATTAGACATCATAATACTATAAATGAATATAAATTAAAATTGGAAACAGAAATTCTTGAAAAAGTATTTTATAAAACATAATTATAACTATACTGTAATAGTGTAATAGTGAATTAACATTACTTTTAATTAACTTCAGCAAAAATGGCCGTTATTTTTTATTTTGTTTTTATAGTAGATATACGGTTTTATTTTTAAATAATTTTTAGTGGGTTGGCAATGCTTACCTTCCTTAAACGCCCCATACACAGAACGATCTGTCATCACTCATCGTCATACCAATCGGCCGATCAGTTGTCAAACCTGATGCAGCCCACACACGTAACGATCTGTTGTGAAACTCGTCGTCATACCTGTACTATTTGATAGACGAACTTTTTTTTAGTTCCCTTCTAAACACAGTGGTATAGAATGTTTATTTTGCGTTTTACAAATGCCTCATCAGCCCCATTGCATTTATTTTGATACACCTTTATCAACTCCTCAATACCTTTGGTCCTAAGATGTTTGATTTTAGACAAATCGCTTATTATATTTCTCAGAGCGGAATGACGCCTGTAGACTTCAATAAAGTCTGTTAAAAACGTTTTTTGATCCATCTTAAAAAAATATTTTTATAAATATAAATGGTACACGAAAAAAAATTCCGAATAAAATTAAAATATTATACTGTGATAATCAATAATAATCAGTTCTAATAACAATGATGTGTAGTTTAGTTTGTCAGACAGTCCCACACACGCACGAATCACTCAGATAGTCTTCAAGTTGGTTTGACAACACTGGGCCCCATACACGTAACGATATATCAACAAACTTATCGTCAAACCGATCGGTCGATTTGTTGTCAAACATCACCTACTCCACACACAAATCGATTTGTCTTTCAACTATTCACCCGAATTACAGTTCAGTAGTTCAGTTACTTCTGTATTCTGTCCTCAAATTATTAATTTTTTTTTTAACAAAAGCATCGTCAGCTTCGGCAATTCTTTCATGGCATTTTAGAACAAGTGCCTCAATGCCTTTATTTCTCAAGTGCTTATTTTTCGCGATATCACTTTTTACGTTCCACAATGCCTGATGTTTTTTATATTTATCAATAAAATCAGCCACAAACGTCTTATCAAATTCGAAAGTCATTGTCATAAGTTTAAAAGCTTTAAATAAATAAACTTAAATAAACTTTAAAAAAATAAATGGACCACATTCAAGCTAGGATTCAGTCACTACTACAATATAGTTTACGCAAATGTGCAGTTGATATCGAAAATACAATACACACACACACATACAGGTTTGTTGACATGTCGGTTGTCGTGTTGATGCTTCGCGAGCATCGACACGCAGACACGACAACACGACGACCAACAGGTCCATACACGTATCAACCTGGTCGCTCGACTGCGTTTGACGATAAGTTTGTCGATATATCGTTCCGTGTATGGGGTCAACCGACGATTCGACGGCAAACTGACAAACACGTCCATACACGTGACGATTTGGTTTATTAAACGCTGTTTGGCGACAAGTTTGACGACAAATCATTCCTTGTATGGGGCGTTTTACAAATAATATAATTAGGTTTAATTGGTGTTCATCAATTAGGCCGATTTTAAGACACTACTTGCATAGTATACATATATTGCACCAATTTAAAAAATGTATACTAAAAAGGTATATATCATTTGCACTGGAGAATTTTTAACTACCTAACTGAAAAGACATATAGGTGTGGGCAATTGTAAATTCCACCAATTTTCAGATAGTAGATTTGAGGGTCAGATTTATTATATGTAATTGCCAGGAGAAGGTTTTTATGTAAAAAAAAAAATGAAGAAAGTTAAAAACTAATATAACCGTGTAAATTGTATACCTATATAGCTAACTGCAACCTGACTTTTTTTTTTTTGAGTATGTTTTATCGGCGTGTATAAATAAATTTCTTCATTTTTTCTTACAAAAGAACCTTCTCCTGGCAATTACGAACAAATAAATAAAATTTGAGCCAAATCGGTCCAGCCGTTCTCAATTGATGAATTGTTATAAATTTTTGGCTCCATTTATATATATATATATATATAGATTTCGATTTATATACCTCTACTAATTTATTAAATACTTGTTTATAAATATTGCTTCTTAACTAGACAAAAGTAAGAAAAATAATGATTAATAACATTAAAAACGTTGTTAACATGTTACAACTGTAATTTGGATTGTGAATAATAGAGAAAAATATTTAGGACAATAACAAAATGTCCCATCCATAAATATTTTTTCTTGATAGCAGAGAAATTTTTAATTAATAATTGTTTAAATTTCCGTTATTTTGTTTTCATAATACTTTACAAATAAAAATTCTTCATTTTTGTTCATAAACGCTGTTATGTTAAGTAAAGCTACTTGGGTTTCTCTCAAATTTGTGGGCAATGTCGGAGTATTTTTTCGTCTATCTCTGTATACATTTTGTCTTATACTTGAAATATTCTTGGTTTTAAGGTTGATCATTTATTATATATTTCCTTGCTTATTATATTTAACGTATTTTCTTTTAAGTCGTCCATTGATTTCCTATTCATATGATTTGATTTGATATAATCTGTCGTTTCAGATTTCAGGAAGATGTTTATGTTTAATTTCTTCATATAAAATGGTAGTCTTACCCTCATATACATAGAGTTGTAACTTTTTTCTATGCACCACCTTTATGCCCTTTTTTGATAAGTTCTTTACAAAATTTTTATAATTTTGGCAAGTAATCATTTCTTTATCACATTCACTTCAAACTATTTCCATTATAAATTTAAGAACGATCCACGACGACTATGCGTACAACGCGTGATATTATATTGAACAATACTACAAATTTATTTTACAAACATAATATTTGTCCACATCTTGTTCTATCTTTAAATACATAATAAATTATTATTATGATAAAAAAATAGTTTTTAATTGTACTTATGAGCACAAAAACGTAAACCCATTTAATACCTAATGTACAATACTGCTAATCTGTAAGTTATAAAATCAGTGGTAATAGTATTATACACGTTTATGTATAAATATATGTAGGATTCGATTTGTGCAACTGGCATACAACATTATATTACATTCGAATAACGATCGGTGTAGTTGATGTATACCTTTTTTCTATCCCATAATTTTTCTTTCTTTACCTGCGGTTTTCGGTGCAATTGATATATGCCCGATTCAACTATGCTCATAAACTGATTAAATCCGGAACTAGAACAAAATGATAAGGGCATTTGATCCACGGCGATTTTATTTAACGTAAAAGTTAGATGATAAGATTAACATATTACGTATAGCGAATTATATATATTATTATAATTTATACACTCATTAATTATTATTGTTAACGTTATTGCAATTATTATTAGAACTGGTCCAATGTGTACGGTGTGAAAACTATATTATGTTCATAGACCTTATACTCAGTATAACAGTATAAGGTCTATGATTATGTCACATATGTTTATAAAACCAAATATTAAAAAACATTTCGTTTTACACGATAATAACACAATAATAAGGAAATATGTTTGTAGAAATTGTATTATTTTTTTAAGTACAAAGAGTTAATAAGCTATAATTTTGTATTATATATATATGTATATATATTTGCTGAAATAATTAATTTTATCATTATGTAATTAAAGCATTTCAAATTTTTAATCCCGTTCATTTTTGAACGTTCATCAAAAATGTTTAGATCAAGACATACATAGACAAACGCAATAAAATAAAATTGGCGATATAATAGCTTTATGATTGTTTATGCTTTAATCTTAAAATCCGTTTAAATATTACTCTTTTATATATTATTAAACTTTTAGTATCTGTCTGTATAAAACTATACTATAAACGAATGCATCTTACTAATAACTATTCATAACATCCTTAAATATAAAAAGGTAGGTAAGTAATTAATAGCCATAGAATTATTAATTAACAAACAACAATTAATTATTAGAATATAGATAATATTATATTTTTATAAATATTAATATTTAAAGTATTTATGAATTCTAAATTAATATGTTATATACACGGGTATTGAATACACGGGTTTTAGTACATTTTTTGTCCGCGTGCCCGGGATCCGTATACCCCCGTGTATTCGAATACACGTTTATAACCACGACATCTAGTTATTTACGGTGATTTGTTAATCCGTCTGGGTGTAAATCCGTCGTTAAAATAACCGATAGTCACCCATCTGGATGCTAGAGACACTGGACGTTATTTAACTGCAGCATATATTTGTTAGCCACTAAGTTACAGTATACTAACTCCACCATACTAAATTTTGTTTTAATAATTGCATTTTAGGAACAGTTGGCAAAAGTAAAAGGAATTGGGTTAAACATTAAAGAACCCTTAATAGCTCGGTTAAAAGAGTTCATTAAAAAAAACGATGAATTGGAGGATAAATTGTTTCATAAAAACTTCACTGTAGTAAGTTACTTATTTATGATAATTACTGAAAACAAAATAAAAATTTATCAAATACTTACTAAAACTCAAAAAATAACAATACAAATATTAACAGATAACCTTTCTCAACAAATATTTATAACTTTTTAAAAATTAAATATTTTGACGTATGCTTGTCACTAAAAATGCATGCTTTAATTTATTTAGTTGTTATCATAAAAAAAAGTCCAAAATAAATAATTTATTTAAGACCTTAGTCTATACTACTATATTAGTAGTATTAAAAATTGTAATCCTTATAATATTATCTATTGATATTGTATTATACTACTAACAAACATTTTATTCCATAGGCTTGTACATGTGCTAATGGTCATCCTGGAACCAATGTACCGAAATCAACAATTTATCAAAACGAAAAACATCAATTTGATATGAATAAGTATGGGTCATAATTCATCATCATTGATGTATACCTACGAGTTAGGATTAAATTAATCTTACATTAATTGAAATATAGAAAAGATAAAAAAATCGATTGGTTAAAAGCTCGTATTACACATTTATTGAATGAATTGGAAAATACAAGAAAAGATTTTATTAGAGTTAGAAAAAACATGAAAGAAAACAAAATAATGACACGAACTAATAATATAAATTTAATGACAAAATTTGGATATCTAAGTACTAATTTAGAACAAAGTCTATCGTTATGTAAAGTAAGATTATACTACTATAAAATATTTTTCTAAGTCATTATACGCACGTTATGAATTTAAAAAAATATAGAGCCAATATTATTTCTTTGCGGTAATATTTTGTTGTATAATTATTTTTATCTAAAAGGGTGACTTGAATATGAATAAGGAACGACTAAAAGAATTCCAACGTGCAATGAAAAACATGGAAAATAAATATCGAATACTGAATATGGAAAATATTGATTTAAAAACAAGTAATCACTCTTACATTTTTCAATTTTGGCTGATAATAGAAGAATTGAGTATTTTTTTGTTTTTCCAGAAACCAACAGCCACAGTCGATTGACATTTGAAAATATCAAATTAAAAAATAATTTAAAAACGAAAGAAAACGAATTAAACTCGAATAAAACGTTGTATAACGAAATATTAAACGAAAAAATTACTTTAACAAATAATTTTCAGTCGTTAAATGATAAGCTAGTTTCCGAAAGGGAAAATGTAATACTTCAATTTTTTTTTTTTTTTTGCTCTAACAATGAATTAATATACCAGTATTTAATGGTTTTAAATATAAATGTATACTTTTAAAATTTTTAGTATACTGCTAAAATCTGGGAAGAGCAGAAAACTATACAAATGTATATAAAAAAAAATAATGATCTAATGGATAAAATTCAAAATTATGAAACAGAATTGAGGAACAATACCTGCAAATTACTAAAAGAAAAATTAGATGAGCTCAACAAATCGATGTCCCATAAAGCTTTGTTAAACGAAAAAGAAATGAGGTATTAATAATTATTATGAACATATGTGACTATTTTTATGGTGATTAAGAGCAAATATTATTTTCAAGATCAAAAAATGATATCATAAACAAGCAAACAAAACAATTTCAATTGTTATTTAAGCAATTTGAAAACGAACAAAAAAATAATTCACAGTTACGAATTATTCTTAAAAATTTGGAAGAAGAAATATTTCTACTAAAGAAAACAAAAACTCCAAGATTTGTAATTTTGATAAATTGATAAAAATTATAACTTCATTTTATGTATAATTTATTGTTACAAACTTAGGTTGATAAAAAAGAAGAAATATCCTCGAAGCGTTTAAACAAAATAAAATCTTTAAACCAAAAATATTGGGACATTATACAAAATTCAAATCAGGAAATAGAATGTTTGAAAAAAGTCATCCAGGATAGTGAAAATATTAAGCCACGAGTAAAATTACAAATTGTGAACGACAAAATTCCGACGAATATTTGGTATAGAAAGTATATGAATAAGAAGTAAGTGTTACAAAACTCACAAATTTTTTATTTTTTTAACTGAAATCATCTAGGTATAATAATTTATTCGTATGAAAATTATACTTTAAATATAGTATTTATGAATGTAATATATCTATAAATAGTAAAAACCGTTTACAATGAAACCGGTTGCAATGACAAATCGAGTGTAATGACGTTCGGTTGAAGGTCTCGACAAATCTCATATTTTATATGTACATGCTAATTTGTACTGATTATTATGACGTTTATATAATGATTAAAGTATTAAAATAAAATAAAAATTAAGAACCAATTTATTTGAGACACGTTTTCTGAATATCCAACAATCATAACTTCGAAGTGATAAGTGTTCAGGGTAAACATAGTCTTTTTTCGTAATTTTGTTTATAATGACAATCGATTATCGACACGGAAAACAACGGGGTAATAACAAATTATCAACCACACAACGCACAATTTAAATGTTGATGAATAATTTATTATGTCACGAGATGGTATTACAATATAATTAATTTAAATATAAAGTACCGCACGCGATCACAGAAGTCCAAAGACAGAGAATCGGGCGGCCCACAATCGACGACGTTGCCTTTCGGCGACGGCATCATCATCGATTAAGAAACCTGTCCGACTTTTAATTTAGCGATTCTCTCCAGCCCTGGACAGAAATAGTCAAGTCGTTATCATTATTACCGATAGCGACTGCAACATGCTGTGACTGTGTTCCGGTATGGTTTCCATGGTAAAAACCTTGCTGTCTAAGTACTTCCCCAGTTTATATTGGTCCAGTATATTAATTAAATTAATCGTTGACACTCGTGAGTAATGTGGGACTAGAGGCTTTCTATAATTATACACTTTCGATGGCACTTGTAGTTGATCGCCCAGAAGGCGGTAAATTGTCCTGAATCAAAGCGAGCCGAAACGCACTCGTAAATAATCGAGGGTAATTCTCGCAATGCTCGGGAATAATCGAGAATAATCGAAAATAATTCAGATACTAAATACTATGGACGGTTTTTAAAAAATAAAATTCGTAATCACGTAATCACGTAATCACGTGACTCGATTGTCGGTAAACTTTGTGAATACTCGTAGTAGCTTGTACTCGGCTTTACTTCCAAATAGTGTAGGAGGTCACTTTGAAGATCGTGCAATAAATCGGAATAGTCACTCATCTATACACTTGTGATTACTTGCGAGTAGTGTAGGTCCGGCTTTAGACCAAGTTCGGTTGGGTTTTCCCGGTGTTAAGGCTTTTCCTGTTCCTTATCGCAAAGATGATCGCTGGTAGAACCCCATCCCGTGTTTCATGGATTTTCCTACGAGTTGTGTGTGTAACCCTTTTTAGATTTCCTAGTTTCGTGGATCCACGGGGTTTGTCCATGGATGGTATATTGGAGTTGTCCATATTTTGCTTCTATTCCTCATTCGACCAATGTGTCTTCCATTAACATGGATATTAATTGTGTTCCGTTATCGGATAGTATAACCCGGTGACAACCGAAGCATGAACAAAATCATTATTCTGTAGTGTATTATTATCCTCGTGGTTGCCGTTCCGATTGGTAAAAGCTTCAATCCATCTGCTGAAGCGGTCTGACACCATCATGAATATTTGGGTTTATCTCAAGCTGTTCTGGGGTATGGTCCCAATAGGTCGATGCTGAGGACTTCCCATCGTAATCTCAGTATTCTTTACGTTTTTGAATCTTCTGGTTTTGAGTTTACCGGTTTTGCGTAACCACAGACATGACAATTTCTCACGTAATCCGTAGTGCGTGATTTGCTTGTATATATTTGTGATAATCCGTTGTATTTCTTGATTTCCAAATGAGGGAGGGGTCTGAGTTCAACCCCACCCCCTGAGCCAAAAATAGAAAAAAGAAATTATTGATGACGTGTAATATATTCGTAGTTTTATTGTTAAAGTAAAGTCACTAATGCCCCACCGTACATTTGTAATTGAACTCTTCACTTAGATCTAAAAATCAAAACCATTAAACGAAAAGCCATAACTTACTTTAAAAGATACCATACCAGACTTTACTTACACCCAAATTCCCTTTTATCCAACTTATCTACGCTCACAATTCCTGGAATTTTCCCAAGATGCTTAAACAGAAAATGGTGCAGAGATCTACTAAGCTAAAATAATAAATAAATAAATAAAAAAAAAAAAAACTAAATAAAACGGAAGTGCCATCACTGGGTGACTTCCTCCTTCACGCTTTTTCATATATTATATTATTTTAGTACACATTCTTATTATAAGAATATGTACTAAAAGAATACTATAATATTATAATAGTACCCAACGGGTACATATTGTATACGAATATATCTTGTAAAAATAAAAGTTTCATTGTTACGCTTTGTTATTTTACCTATTAATATTCATGTCTGTTTATTTGTATGGAAAATGAGTATTTTTAAAAGAAAGATTTTTGTGTTGGATATTTTTGTTAACTCCCCCCCCCATCCGCAGAGCAAGATTGAATGTACGCCACTGGATGGAGTATAACCTCGATACTAATGATACCCCTTCTTTTAGTTAGTCTCGAATGCTTCCATTTCTCATTTAGTCCATCTCCGTTTGCTGTTTTTTACGAGTAGGGTTGTCAGAGGTGTTGCAATGTCCGAGTAATTCTTATAAAATTTGTATTCGAATTTGCTATTCGAGCTTCGAGTCGGCCCAACCCGACTATGTCACATTTCGTCGACGGCGTCGTCGATTACGAAACTCCTCAAATTCCTATCGAGGGAATTCCCTCCAGTACCAGACTGCCAAGACAGGAATAGTCAGGTCATTATCATTATTACTGACACCAACCGTGACATTATGAATAATTTTTAATACTCACTTACATGTCATTTAACGGTTTCTACTGTATATAACTTTAAATATCAATATAAAAATATTAATTTTAAATATTTAAATATTTTATTACTTATTTTTATACAATTTTTAAATTTATCTTCAAAATTTGTTGGAAAAATGATTAAGATTTAAATTACTACATAGTTGTATTTATTGATTTGTTTTCATTATTATAAATCATTAATTTTATTGGTATAAAATTACTATTTTATGAAACTTACTGAAATTTATTCAAATTATATCACTAATTATATAAATCTTAATTGCTATTCCTTCTATGAAGTCATAATGATATTTTAATTTATCTTTGATTCAGTTTTAGATTCTAATCAATGTGTTATTAGAAAAGCTCGGAACTTAAAGCGCTTCAAAGTACTCAAATATGCGTTAAAAGCACATAATATGAGATGTAATATGCACGATTATTATTTGCAAGTATTACAAAAATTCCGTGAGTACACATGTTTTGAAAGAAAAAGAAAAAAAAATAGAAACATTTCCCTGATGAATTCCCCTAATGAATTCCCCTAATGAATTTTGAAACAAAACCAAGATTCTTGATTGTGCATCTTTTGTGCTGATTTAAGGTAAAAACTGTGGCATTTGTGCTTTTAAACTTTTCGTAGAACAAAAGTTTTTCCTATGTGTTGGGAAAATGATAGCAATCCCACTATTGAATTTTGAAACAGAACCAAGAACCACTTTTTGTGCAACATTTGAACTAATTTGTGCTGAAAATCTCCACATTCGTGCCTTTGAACTTTCGTATATCTTAGAGGGTGCTTGGGAAATTATTGTACCTACTCCGCATTCGTATTTAATAATTTTTAATTTCGTAATAACTTATGTCTTGTTTATGCTGATTTGTGCTGAAAAACTTGACATTTGTCCTTTTAAAGTTTTTGAGATACAACATTTTTTTTAAATAATTATTAAAATTATCAAATATGAAAGTATGGTGCAACCATTACCCCAAGACTCCCTAAGAAAAAATCTTGTATTTCGAAAAGTTTAAAAACTCAAATTTCGAGACTTTCAGCACAAATCTGCACAAATGAGGCAAAAATCATTAGCATCATTAAAATTATTAAATACGAAAGTGAGGTCCAACTATTTTTCCTATCTACACCTAAATAATCGTTTATATCTCAAAAAGTTCAAAATCACAAATGTTGAGGTTTTCAACACAAATTAGCACAAATGATATACAAAAAATGGCTCTTGGTTTCGTTTCAAAACTCAAAAGTGAGTGTGCTAGGGAAATAATTTTAAAGAAAATTACATACCTGGTGTATTTGTACGAAGGGATAGAGAACAAAAATCATGAACCAATCATTGCTAATCATTACTGAGCATGCACTGGGACTCAAAATATTAAGTGATTACATGTTATCAACTTTTTTCAAACTTCATCTGGAGTCTAGATCATGATATGAAATATTGAATACAGAATGACAATGTCACATGAATCATGAGTTCATGAGTCTTTTAGTCTTTATGTTTATGTAGTATTTAGTAAAATTAATTGCAATGTCGATGTCTTGCTCTAAATGCAATAAAATGTTTGGTTATCATTGGAATCTCAAAACTCATGAAATTAAATATGGTGTAACTGTTCAAAATGAAAATAATAACTTAATCAAATGTCTAGACAGTAAATGTGAATATTCATTTACCAGCTATGCGTTATTAAGTAAACACGTAGAAGATTTTCATTCAGTAGTTTTAAATAAAGAATAACATTGTTCCAAGTTCTAACAAAAAATTTGTAAGGTACTTACATATAATGTTTATTCTGTATTTCTGTAATACAACCTACAAGTTATTTTAACATTAAGAGCACATACTGGAAGTATTTTAAAAAAGCCCTTTTGACAAAATTTGTTTCATTTGCTTATGTCTTGCTAATAACTGAATGCTTTTTAAAGAACATTGATTCTGTTAGGTACAAAGAAATTATAATATTATAAATATTAAAATTTTTCATATAACTCATATATTTTAAAAAAAATGTCTTTATAATATTAGGATGTACATACCGCAAATCGCAATAGTATAATTAATATAATTATAAAATAAATAAACAATATACTATTGCGATTCGCGGATACATATTACATACTACATACTACCATTGATTATAATATAATAATGTGTATAATATATAAGCAATACCAGTAATACCACAGTGGCAATACATAAGTCATAAACATAAAAACTAAGTTGATAACGTGTAATCACTAAATATGATTGGTTCATGATTTTTGCTCTCGATTCCCTCGTGTATTTGTTCACTTTATCAATTATAAATGTTGTCGCGGTCGTTATCGGAACGTCTCTATCAACGTCCGCGAGATCGCAACCAACAACCGATCTGGCCGCCCAAACTGGCGTGAGCCGCCGACCCGACGGAAAGTGCGAGTTGCGATAAAGCTGGGCAACAATTAAGACTTAAGTGCCGCAACAGTTTTTCTCTCCCAAGCCGCAAGGACATACGTCAAACCGTGGGTGGCAAATAAGTTTGGCCGAAGTTTTACTGAAGAGCCTGAGATTTTCCGGATGGCGGACGGTCGAACCCGAGAAATTACGGAGTATTTCGAATTTCGGGCCCGAATAGTGGATCTGGAGATAAGTTTCAGGGCAGCAGTGTTACACATTGGAGATGTCTTTCTGGACCATGATTTCCTCATGGAGCAACAAGTTGCATGGGACTACAGTGATTGCGTAATCCATTTAGGGAAATAAAGACGGGTTTCTGTGAGTTAGAGAAATCCAGTAGCTCTGATCACCGTAAAAGTGGACTTGTCAACCACAGGTTTACCGTAAGGAGAGTACGGTATGCGGGTCAAGCAAGTCTTATGCCAATATCCGGAGGTTTTCTCCGGAGAAGTAGGCAGAACTCGGGTGATAGAACACCAGATCCGTCTCAAGGATCCAAATCCGGTGGCTCTAAACGCCTACGGGTACTCCCGAGAGAAAAACGTGGTGATTGCTGAAATGGTGCGAGACATGGCGGAACAGGGGTTTGTTGAACCCAGCATATCTCAATGGGCTGCACCGGTAGTACTCGTGAAGAAAAAGGATGGCTCACGCAGGTTCTGCGTAGACTATCGCCTTTTCAACATGCAGACGGAGTCGAACGCTCACCCAATGCCAGATCTCCATGACATGGTCCGAGGAATGGGTGGAGCGAGGATTTACAGCACCATGGATTTGAAATCATGATATTGGCAGATGGGTCTCACACCAGAGACACGTCCACTCACGGCGTTTAGGACCCAAAGAGGATTATTCCAGTTCAGAGTTATGCCTTTTGGATTTAAAAACGCTCCAGCCACTTTCTGTCGCTTAGTAAGTGAAGTCTTCTGTGGATTAGTTGGCAAGTTTGTGTTGGTTTATTTGGATGATATTGTGGTATACTCCGGGAGTCCCGATCAACATCTAAACCACTTGCAGAAAGTCTTAGAGCGACTCCAGTCTTATAGTCTGACGTGTCAACCAAAAAAAATGTACATTCGAGGTGGCAAAAATTAAATTCCTAGGACACGTCGTGGACGGTAAAATAATAGACCGGAAACCGGAAAAACTGACGGCGATTCAAGAGTTCCCGGTTCCAAAGAAGACAAAATATGTGTTGCGCGTGTTAAGCATTTGTGGTTAGTACAGCCAGTTCGTGCCACACTATGCCGAGATCACAGCACCGCTCACGAGTCTGTTGGCCAAAGGGACCAAATGAAGTTGGTCAGAAATTGAGCAAGAAGCGTTCCGGAAGTTGAAGGAGTCTTTGGAGTCCGCCCCATGCTCTACCCTCCTCTTCTGGGTAAGTCATTTAATCTACAGACCAACGCAAGCGAAGTTGAAGCTGGTGCAGCGGGGGGGGGGGGGAGTGGCGACAGGAAAATCATTTCCTACGCTAGAAAAAAACTCAATTCAGCACAGATACTCGGCAGTCAAACGTGAATGTCTAGCCATAGTTTGGGCAGTGGACAGGTTCAGGCCGTATCTTGAGTCTGGTAAGTTTATGTTACTTACAGATAATGCGGCACTCCGATGGTTACAGCAAACTCGCTGTACCAACAGCAAACTAACTCGATGGGCGCTACAACTCGGGGCTTTCGATTTTGTAATCCGGCTCGTGGCCGGAGTAGAAAATGAAGCAGCCGACACGCTATCCCATTGTCTGGTGGGACCGAATACAGTGGACAAAGAAGTGATTCGGCCCGGAGTGTCCGGAGAAACTTCCAGAGTCTTTGGTGATCTGTCCGAAGCGTCCGGAGAATCTAGTTTGGGTGTCACCCAGTGTGGAGCGATCCAGCCGAAGAAGGACGACGGACACGTTTCATTGCAAGATATCCGAGAGTGGCAACAGAACGACCCGAACATACGGGAGATAGTTGCTAAACTCTCCGGAGACAGGGCAAGGTTTGGTCATATATGGAAGTTGTACGTCATCCGGGACAAGGTGTTGCACCGCCACCCTCGGTCCATCGCGCATGGAGAAGAGGAGTGGTTGTTCCGGCGGACAAGGCCCAGATGCTGCTACAAAGGTTTCACGACCATGACGCAGCGAATCACCCAGGGTGGAAAGAAACATACCGAAGAATAAAGAGTCGTTTCTTTTGGGCCGGTATGCGTGAAGCAGTGCGTAACTACGTGCGAGCGTGTGACGTTTGTGCACGGATAAAACCACTGAATCGCCAACCAGAAGATCGGATATGCACCCAAGTCCCACGGCAACCTTGGGAGATGCTGAGCATCGATCTTATGGGTCCATACCCACGAACACAGCGAGGTAAGTCAACAATATTGGTCGCTGGGTAGAGGCTTACCCCTTAGGAAAAGCGACAACCAAATTGATTGTGGATACATTCAAATGGGAGTTGTTTCCACGGTTCGGATACCCAAGGGCATTATTATCGGATAATGGCCCGCAGTTCGTGTCCAAGGCTATGGAAGAAGCACTCAAGAAGTGGGGAGTGGAAGGTTGGACGACTATAATATATCACCCACGCGCCAATCCGGTAGAAAGGCGAAATCAAGAGTTGAAGAAAGGGTTACGAACTTTACTTGTTGATAAGCCTCACCATCTATGGGATGTCTACCTGCCACAAGTATTGTCCTCCATAAGAAACAGGGAGAACCGAAACACTGGATTATCGTCAGCCTAAATGATTGGCCGAGAGATCAAAGCCCCCGGAAATTGGCAACTGAAGCTAGCCGAAAAATCTCTGGACGCTGGGAAAAATGATCCGGAGTTGTCCGGAGCAGATTGGAACCCTTAGGTAGAAATCAAAGATTCTCCGGCGAGCGAAACTAGATAATGCTCCGCTGGTAGTGGAGGGTTACCCGGAAGTGTCCAATCTTGAAGCCCATAGAACCGATATACCCTCAAAATCCTTGGGAAGAATCACTCTGTCAATAATGGATTGGGTATATTACAAAGCGCATCCGCAGTCAATTGCGGACAAGCGGTTTCAACCGGGGGTTTGCCCCGAAATGGTTAGGTCCGGTTAAGTTTACCTTCGGGTTGGACGAATAAGCTGTCACGGACAAGCTCAACACCGAGAGACTGATCAATCCCCAGTATTTCGACAGATCGGACACCGGAACGGAACATGGACAGACGGCGCGGGGCTGCGCCATCAGAGGCGGCCAAGCCACCCAAAACACAAATGAATAGCACATCACATGATCAAAACGTTACTGCTACAGGGGCCTCGGAAATGTCAGAGCTGGTGCTCGCCCCGGGTGTCGTCATCACCCGCATGCACCAAAAATTCAAAAGTTTCGAGCCAGGCTTCTGGAGCCAGCCATGGGGCTAGTACCGCAACTGGTGGGATGAGTGAGAAGCAGGCTCACCTCGGTGGCAGAAAGGCCACCGAAGCAACTGCAAGGCCATCTTTGGAGATAACTGGACTGGATAAACCCAACACGAAAGCGAGTCTTGAAACCAGGCTCCGTGAGTCTTCAAGACTTAAAAGGAAGTCTTCAGGAAGCAAGACTGTGGACGAAAACGAGGATGCATACCTGACTGACACTCAACGAGGACTTGTCAATAAGTGTAGAATGGCGGCTCTCGAGTACGATATCATCTCAGTTTGCAGCACTGCAGACAACCCGCTCAAGGAGATGCTTAGCGGCATACTTTCCTGCCTGGAAGAGCTGGTTGCTAGTCGCTCACCACGCTCCCTCAGCAAGAAGAGAGCGAAGGAGTTGGGACCGGAACAATTAGTCAAAGTTCAAAGCACAGCAGCTAGAAATCGCAGTGCAATTGATATCGGGATCCAAACCGATATTCCTGCCCACACTGGTGAACCATCGCCGATGGAAATGGATCCACATCCAGAGAGGCAAGATGTCAGGAAAGGCAGGAAGAAAGGCAAAAAGCGGAACTTCCAAGGTAACAAACCGATTGCATCTACATTGGCCGCCCAAACGACGCCATCCCACCCAGACGACGGCCCGGACACAGTGGGGACCGAAAAGACGGCTTGGTCACAGGTCGTTGGTCGAAGGGTAAAAAGGCCATACGCAAAGCCAGCCAAAACTACAACGGCAAAAAACCCTCCGACAAAACCGGCGGCAGTCCTTGTTAAGGTAGGCGACGGCCTTACCTTCGAAGAAGCTGTACGCGCAGCCCGATCCACCAACATGGATTTCGACCAGCTCGGCACATACGTGATCTCCATGAGGAAGACCCAGAAGAGTGACCTGCTGATTGAGCTGACAAAGGGTCATAAATCTGATGCAGCTATATGAACGATATACGAGCAACTCAACTCGTCCATCCCCTGGTCCGTCGTAACGCGTCTGAGATAGACTTTGGAGGTCGAGATCGTCGACCTAGACGTGGTAGCTTCCAAAGAAGAAGTATTGACCGCTCTTCGAGTGGCGGTCCGAAGCGATACTGCAACAAAAGACGACTGCATTTAGGTCACGGGAATATGGTCCACCAGGGACGGCCATCAAATGACCACTGCACAGGTGCCCAGAGCGGCTGCGGTCCAGCTGACTCATATTCGCTTTGGTTGGACACAATGCCGAGTCAGGCCACGAAGAGCTGAGCCACCACGATGCTTCAAGTGTCACGGCTTCGGTCACTCTAAGAGTCAGTGCACTAGTCCAGATCTCCTGGCTGCTTGTAGGAGATGCGGCGCAAAAGGACACATCCAGGCCAACTGTACCGAGTCGGACGATCGATGTGTGGCGTGCGACCGCATTAAGGCCCTCCGCGTACCCCACAAACCCTGCTCCGGTGCCTGTGCAGCACGCAGGAAAACCTTCACTGACATGAACACCAACAAAAATATAACATGATGCACATCCTGCAGATAAACTTGCAACGGAGTGCTACTGCGCAGAGCCTTCTGCAACAAACGTCGGCCGCAAGGGGAGCCAAAGCTCTGATCTTGTCCGAACCGAACTGGATCCCAGTCAACGATGATAGATGGGTCAGCAACTATGACGGTACTTGCGCTGTTGACCTAATTTCAGCGGATTTCGTCTCCGAGGCAAACGGCTCAGAACGCAGCTTCACCTGGATTTAGGTACGAGGTCTGCGGATCTAATGCTGCTATAAGTCCCGGAATGACACCGACGAAAATTTCGCTTCATTTCTCGACGATATCCACCAGTCTATGCGAGACTGCGACGCGCAAACCCACGTCTTGATCGGTGGCGATTTCAACGCGTGATTGCAAGAGTGGGGCTCTGACCACAACGACAGGAGAGGAGACCAGCTTGCAGACCTCACGGCGAGCCTTAACCTCTGCATCGAAAACGTCGGCTCCACAGCCACCTATCGGCGGATCAACGCCGAAACCATCATCAATGTGACATTCTCCCGGCTCACAGCATCACTTGCAATACGCGGATGGAGAGTACTGGAAGATGTCTTTTCCGCCAGTGACCACCGGTACATTGAGTTCACGAGTTGACATTAGACCCTGATGACAACGGCAGCAACCCGTCGAAAGGATGGTCATACCGCCAGCTAGACCCTCTCGCGCTGTCCTCTTTCCTGGTAAACACGGCCCATCCCAGTGCGGAAAATGACACCACCGCATCCCAGGCAGCCGAACGATTAATGGAATTCCTGAAGGCAGCCTGCGACTCCTGCATGCCTCCAAATCATTGCCTCCTAAATTGACAATATTCATTTTAACCAACTATCACCAACTAAAAATTTAATAGCATTTACTGATGAGTTGCATTATGCAAAGTACTTTTGTAAATTATAGTATATTTTAGTGGTTGAACAAATACAGCCAAAAATTGTAAAAAAAAAGACATTCCTAAGTAATCTCAACTTAATATGATGAAAGTGCTAGTAATTAAACAGGACTCGGATTTAGATTTTTATACCTTTTTTTCGTTATAAAAAAAAAATAAATATTAAATTAAATAATGTATTTTTTTATCTTAATTTATAAATTTTAAAGTCATTTTAGGTATAGCACATACAAATAATTCTATAAAAACCGAGCCTTTGAAATGTTTAAATCATATTATATGTTACGGTTAAAGTCCAAAGCATGATTAAAGTACACATTATCTATATTTGTTGGATAAAGTGAACACTTAAAATTTAAAATTATTGATTCGTACATTAACCGGCTATTATTTAAATAATTCAAATGTATTACAATTTCTTATAATTTTTATTCGCAATTAAACACACCATACTTACAATATAGTCGTGTCCGCCAGTCGTACTGTGCACACGCATACTATCTCAATGTTATGTACAACTTAGTCATTTTTAATATCAACGGAACCATACGAACACTTCATCTCCGGTGCAGTTAGTTGTGTCAATTTGACGTCGGATTCGTGGATCTGCAATACATCATCACTACCCCTTCCAAGGATAGTAAATATTCTTATAATAAAAAATAAATTATAAATTATAAATTATAATTCTTATAATACAAAAATTAATATTAAATTGAATTATTATTCTACATTTGTATTAAACTATGTAATATAATTGACAACAGTCAACGACTCATATCTACAAGAATATCTAATTCTGTTACTCCAAGGCACCGTCACACACGGTGACCTTTGGACTCCTCCATTAGATTAAACCACTATCTCCATGCCGTGTGGCTCGCACTCAAACACAAACAAAACCGTATCGCCAATTACAATTATAAATAACGTAATTAAATAAAAAAAAAATTCTACAAACTCAAACAAAAGATCCCTCCCCACATCACCTACGACAACGATCATGCCATCCAATGAACTTAAAAAAAACAAAAATATTCGCCTCTCCAAATCGTTACAGCGCTCTCGCCGAGACTGCAGATAATAACGACGACATACCAGTCTCTCAGTCAAGGGCAAACCGATACCACTACACCTACACCAATGAAAGTGTCATTACTACTACCTATTTTTATCAAAGGCGTATTAAATTACTCAAACCTATTCTCCGGACTTACGTAACTAATCGGTCAAAACAGCTTCAAATGTAAATCGACGTCTACCCATTTAAAAATACAAGCCGAAAAACCTGATGATTATAGAAAGCTAATACATTTTTTAAATTAAAGAAATGCATCATTCCACACCTATCAACTTCAGTCAGTCAAACCTTACAGAGTGGTCATAAGAAATCTCCATCCTACTACCCCAGTTGCTGATATCACCTTAGCAATTGAAGAAATTGGTTTCCCAACTAGGCAAATTACAAATATAAAACACCATCAAACAAAAACTGCTCTTCCCATGTTCTTCGTTAACCTTGAACCCGACCTTTCCAAAAAAGACATTTTCAAATCACTCCTACACACAATAGTGAAAATAGAGGAATTCCACAAGCGCCACGACATTCCACAATGCCTCAACTGCCAATCCTTCGAATACAAAAGAGTTTTTGCTCCTATCCTCCACGATGCGTAATATGGCGAGCCCCATCCAACTTCAACTAGCAAAAATATGCCAGATACTCTTGCCACCTGCGTGCTGTGTTGTGGCAACCATCCAGCCAACTATAATGGTTGCACTGTTCACAAGGAGCTCCAAAACCGCCGCCGTCAGCCCTTCACCTCGGCCAACCCTAACCAGAAATTTCAACATAAGCAACCTCCTCAACGCCTACCACCACCAACCAGTTCACAAACTTCCAATCTTCAATCAAGCTCAAATCATAAATCCTAAGCCAATGTAACAGGTAAAGACACCACTCACAACCAATCCCAAAACAATCATACACCCTTAAATGATAGCGACGTCTTCTCCAAGTTCCTAGACGAATTCAAATCAATTATTAATCCCCTAATCACTCTCCATACCTCTGTTATCTCTAAGCTCCTTGATACTAAGCTAAATGCCTAACTCTTATACTTCTAACTCTCTTCTCACTCTTCTATGGAACTCAAATGGACTAAAAAACCATTAAAATGAACTACTCTTCACCCTTCAGGAAAAAAGAATAGATATTGTTCTAATATCTGAAATTCACTTCACCACCAACTCATACGTTAATCTCCCTGGATACGATTCCTATCACGCAAGCCAGTGTATCACGATGAACTGACAAATGTAATAACTTTTGTTCTATTGAACATTTTCAACTTTTTTTTTCTTCTAATTGTCAATTGTCGTCTGCATTACATTCAAAATATTTTTCAATTTTTTTTTCTAACATGTATGCAAAATTAAAAAATTTAAATTTTTTCTATTTAATTTTTAAAAAAAATCAAGATAACCATTTTGTAAATCCGATTTTTAGAAAAATGTTGGCGTTAAAAGCTTTTACTAATGTTAAGTCAATAATTTTTAAACAATTTTTAAAGTTTGTTTAAATTCTAATTTATTTCTTGTTTATCAGTGTTATAGCGATTATCGTTATCAGGAATAATCAAAAATTATAATACTAACGTAGTATAATAATATGAATGGTTATAAATGGATAATATGGATTTCCAAGATGTCTGGTGTATAAAAAATGAGGATAAGAGAGTTTTAACAAATTATGAGGATGTGAAAAAAAGATGGAAAGAATATTTTGAGAAATTACTGAACGAGGAATATCCAAAAGAAGCTTTAGAGAGTATGTCATGGAATGAAGGATTAATTGGTCTAGTAGGCGAGGAGGAAGTGAGAGATGCGGTGAAGGCGATGAAAAAGAAAAAAGCGGTAGGACCAGATGGAGTACCTGTAGAGGTGTGGAAAATGTTAGGAGATGTAAGCATTGGGCGGTTGAAAAATCTTTTTAATAAGGTACTGATAGAAGGAAAAATGCCAGAAGATTGGAGAAAGATTTTTATTGTACCAATATTTCAAGTAAAAGGAGACATACAAGAATGTGGGAACTATAGAGGAATAAAGCTCATGAGTCATAGTATGAAGATCTGGGAAAAGATTATAGAGAAGAGGATAAAAAGTGAGACGTCGATATCAAAAAACCAGTTTGGTTTAATGCCAGGAAAATCGACAATGGAGCCGTTATTTTGTGTTAGGCAATTAATAGAGAAGTACAGAGAAAAGAATAAAAAACTATGCATGGTGTTTATAGATTTAGAAAAGGCATATGACAGGGTGCCAAGGGAAGTTTTAAGGTGGGCATTAATGAGAAAAAATGTCCCAAAAATGTATGTTAATTTGATCCAGGATATGTATGAAGGGTCGAGTACTAGTGTCAAGAGTCGGTGTGGAGTATCAGAAGGTTTCAGTATAGGAGTAGGTGTGCACCAGGGGTCAGCTCTAAGCCCCTACCTGTTCTCAGTGGTAATGGATGAGGTTTCAAAGGAGATACAGGGTGAGATACCATGGTGTATGATGTTTGCGGATGATAGGAGAAAACCTAGAAGTTGTCAATAATAGGTTAAATGAGTGGAGGTTAGCCCTCGAAGAAAAGGGATTGAGAATTAGTAGAAATAAAACTGAGTATATTGAGTATGATTTTGGACAAAGAGACCAAGAAGTTGAAGGAATGTGGAGACAACTGACAATAGATGGTGATGTGATAGGTGAAGTTGAGAGCTTTAAATATTAAGGATCTTTTGTTCAAAAGGACGGGGGCTTTGACATTGATGTAAAACATAGGATTAAGTGCGGGTGGATGAAATGGAGAGAAGCATCGGGCGTGTTATGCGATAAGAGAATTCCAATTAGGCTGAAAAGTAAATTTTATAAAAGTGTAGTGAGACCAACTATGATGTATGGTTCAGAGTGTTGGGCGGTTAACAGGAGAATAGAACAAAGTATGAGTGTCGCGGAAATGAGAATGCTTAAATGGTTGAGTGGAGTGACAAGAGAAGATAGAATAAGGAATGAATACGTGAGAGGTAGTGTTGGTGTAGCGCCAATTGTGGACAAGATGAGAGAAAATAGGCTGAGATGGTTTGGGCATGTGATGAGGCGAGAGGAAACGAATGCAGTAAGAGTGGTTATGAAGATGGACGTTGAAGGGAAAAGAGGAAGAGGAAGACCAAAAAAGAGATGGTTGGAGACTTTAGAGAATGACATGAGGGCTGTCGGTGTGTGCAGAGGAGATGTGATTGACCGAGTAAAGTGGAGGTGTAGGAAAAGGGTGGCCGACCCCAAATAGTTGGGAGGAAGGCGAAGTAGAAGAAGAAGAAGAAGATAAATAGAACAAATTATTTCTTGGGAAAAAATAATTCAAAATCACACTCCACTTCCAAGCTTCATATCCAACGACATTCAATCCTCCTCAATATCTCTGACACTTGATGATATCCCTATCAATTTCGCAGCTATTTACTGTCCACCTAAGCACTCTATCTCTCCAAGCAGACTTATCGAATTTGTTCTCCACCCTCAACAACAATTACATCATAGGTGGCGATTTCAATGCGAAACATCAACAGTGGGGTTGTCGCACTTCAAACTCCAGAGGAAATTCTCTCCTCCATTCACTATCAAATACCAACTCTTTTATCATTGCACCTCCAAACTACACTTACTGACCAAACACCCGTCGTAAAATGCCAGACATACTGGATATTTTTGTCGCTAAGATTCCTAGAAATCTTCACACTCAAATATTTAATCTTATTGACCCTTGCCATTCACCAGTCTTGCTTTCACTAGACGGTATTCCCCCAGTTAAAATCAATATCTCAGTTCTATCTCAATTTCCATCTGACTGGAATAAATTCAGTAAAATTCTATTCGTAAAAACTTCACTTAAACTCCGTCTAAAGACATCCTCTGATATCGATCATGCAGTAAACCTATTTACAACTAATATTCAAACCTCAGTATGATACTCAGCCATACCTACATCCCCACACATAAAACCTCCCCTTCATATACCCTCCTACATACGAACTCGCATAAACGCCGCGCTCGTGCTATTTGGCAAAGAACTCGATATCCTATAGACAATGCCTATTACAATGCACTTACTCAACAACTGAAACGTCTGCTGGCAAATCTGAAATCTGAATCTTATGCAAACTATACTTCTTCTCTCACTAGCATAGATGGCTCCCTATGGAAAGCCACAAGGAAACTCCTACACATACATAATCCTCCTCCCACTCTACGTAATGCTGATGGTAGCTGGGCACTATCCGAACAATATCCCAAGCCGACCAAGGAGTACCACAAGGCAGATATTGCCCCAATGCTTTTCAATCTCTACATCTCAGACCAGCCCACCTCACCCCATACTATAGTTGGTGACTTCGCAGATGATAAAGCCATATTAGCAACCAGCTCAGATCCTATCCTAGCTTCTTCTTACATACAAAATCATCACAACACCCTCAAACCGTGGTACAAAACTTGGGGAGTAAAAATTAATGAAGCTAAATATATTCACGATACCTTTGCACTTCGCCACGGCATATGTCCAACACTTTTCCTCAATAACCAACCGCTCCTTCCTGCCTTGTGTGTACGATACCTCGGCATCCTCATTGACCGCCGCCTCACGTGGAAACAGGAACTGGTACCTTTTAGTTTTTTCGGTTATGGCAATGGTTCTGATTCCGGTATTCAATTTTTTTATTTAAAGGTTCAGGTTCTGGTCCCAATTTTTGAAAAATTCAAAATAAGGGTTAGGGTTAGGGTTTCGGTTTTATAAGGTTCCAAATGTTATTTTTTTAAAAAAAATGTTTATAGTATGACTTTTAATTTTTTGATTAATTTTTAGGTACATTCCTATATACAAATAATAATTGTTATTGTTTATGCCCTAAACTCTGAACAATAGATATGGCATATAATATGTATGAAAATAAATGTAATTCGAAATAACATTCATTAACTCTACTGCTATATCACAATCAATGCTGGCTCAAGTTAAAAGCATGCCAAGAAAGACACATAAGTTGAGACAGCATTTTCAAAATCGTGATTCATACATTAATTTTACTAAAATCATTAAATAAGAAAACAATTTTTCAAAATGTATCAATTAAAACCACTTGCTTGTATACTTAATAAATTAACATTGTGATAGTTTGAACAATTCTATAAATTATTAAATAACTAAGCAATTTTCAAAAATGTGGTAAAAAAAATAGGGAAAAGTTTATTAATTTGTCTTTTATAGGGACAAGAGCTAAAAATTATTTAATGGATGGCAAAATTTAATTTTTCTTGAGCTGTCTGGGTTGCAATTAGTTATTTTTAAGAGTTATATAGTAGTCATATAATTTAGTATCTATATTATACTACTTTTTATAGTTAATAATATAGAATTATAAAAAAACATAGGTACTAGGTAATTAATTTTAAGTTTACTTCAACTTCAATATTATTTATGATTACATTGTACACATAATACATAGTAAAATGTATTAATATATTAGGTCCAACAGGTAGATACTAGATTAAAGATAGGTACACTTGTAGTTACACTAAAGAGTAAATTAACGTAATAACTTATTACCAGTGTTGGGAAATATCTAGATAAGTTATCTAGATAAAAATTATTTATATTTTATCTTATCTAGATAAATTTATACTCAGTTATCTTTATCTTCATCTAGATGAAAATCTTGTTATCTATCAGTACCAATCTAGATGATTTATTTAAATAGAATAAAAATAAAATTTGAAAATTTAAAATGTTTCTATATTTTCATTTTTACATTTTTCTGTACATCATATACCTATGACACAGATAATAACTGACAAGATGACAATCTTCTTATGAAGTTTATTTCAAATAAAAATTATTTTATATTTTATGTTTATTAATGTTTGAAATGAGTTTAAAAAATGATATTTATTTTAAAATGTTTTTAATTATGAATTTTTTACCTAATATCTGTAAGCTGTAGCAGGCGCGGCTTCAGAAACTTACAAAGGGGGGGGCCATTTTTTTCAGCCATCGCTAAATTTCAAAGGGGACATAGAGGGGACTAGAGTTAGAGAATATTCTAACCTGGAACCTGTAAGTGATTACTGATAATAGTTGTTTCTCCAAATGAATACAGAGTCCGTCTTTGTTCCTATATTATGATACACACCTCATATTAATGTCATATGGTTTTTTTAGGCCACCAAATAAAATTGTTAGCTAGGTAGGTAATTAAAATCAGGATTTAACAATTCACAAGGACAAATATGTGAAAAATTAAAATTTTTGAAAAAAGCTGGGGGGGGCATGGCCCCAGTGCCCCCCCCCTTGGAGCCGCGCCTGGGCTGTAGTATCCTGAATATTTTCAAAATTAAACATGAAATTATCTCATATTTATCTAGATAAAAATGTACTATTTTTTATCTTTATCTAGATGAAATTAAGTATAACTATCTTTATCTGTATCTAGATAAGAATCAGTATAATCATCTTTATCTTTATCTAGATAAATTATTAGTTATCTATTCCCAACACTGCTTATTACTAATAAGTAGGACAGAAGACCTGAAGCATTTACATATTGGTTTTGCATAGTCACAACAATAGCAGAGTACGAAACAAATATGCTTAAAGCTAGCTTTGAAATTTTATTTTACATATTTAATTAAATGCATATTTTGAGTCTTTTTTTGTTTTTAGGGCATATTTTACACTTTTATACGCTATCTTATACTTTTTGAGACATATTTAACTTAAATCGATTTTTCCAAAGTAACATTTTTATTTCAAACAATACAGTCAAAATGTTTGGATAAAAATTTATTTATTTTAATTTTTGCCGTATAATATGGTTTTTGACTGTCTGCAAGCACACATTTTTCTTAGAAGCGATAATGATCTAACGTCGTTTCTTTACATAATATTAAGAAAATTAAGTAAAATGTGTTTTATTTATTTGGCTATGGTATATAATATATTTAAATTATGTAATTGTTTTTACTTGTTTTAAACACTATTTATTTTATAAATTCTTTTAAATAAAAAGGTTGACAAAATTTTTAAGTGCATATTATAGGGTTTTTAAGTGCATAAGTGCTTGCATATTTAGAGATTTTTTAGAGCTACAAGTCCTCTGCCCTACAAATAAGTAATAACGTCTAACTGAAACTGATAAATGGTATACGGATTATTGTTGACAGTATAATATATTACAAGAACTCAATCACGTCATATACACAAGAAATATAAATACAAAAATAATTAAATATACACAAATACTATTATTACATTCAGAGCCGTTTTCACAATACCATTTATGAAGCATTACATCACCACCATACTTCGATCGATGCTTAACAATGGGTATTCCCTACTTTTATTATAATATATTATAAAAATAAGAATTAAACTAAAAATTCAATATTTTAAGAATTACTGAAGTGGATAGTTTTTATGACACCCGATATTTTCCATCTTAGGTATAGGTTCCAGTTCGATTCCGGTTATTTCAAAATTTAAAAATTCGATTCCGGTTAGGTTCTGGTTCTTAGTATTTGAGAGGTTTTTGGGTTCCAGAACCGGTTCTTTTTGGTACGGTTCCTGTTCCTGCCTGGAAACCTCACATAATTAGTAAAACCCGTACACTCAACGACCGCTTTCGTCTAAGTATATGAAACCCTCCAATAAACTCCTACTCTATAAGCTCCTACTTAGGCCCATCTGGATTTATGGGATCCAACTATGGGGCGCTGCCAAAATTTCCAACATCAACCGCATCCAAAGGTTCCAATCTTAAACTCTACGTACAATTCTAAAAGCGCCATTCTTGGTCTCTAATCACACCATCCACTCCGACCTCAAAATTCCGTATATCTCTGAACTAGCGAAAACACACTATAAATGATTCAATAGCCGCCTAGCCCAGCATGCAAATCCCTTAATCTCCGACCTATCATCTGCTTCTATCCCAGGTAATCCAATTAAAAGATTAAAAAGACAGTGGTGTCGTGACCTGCTAGTCTAAATAAATCTTATCCATGTCGTAGTACCTCCACTGAGAAGCCTCTGCAATCTGTTTAATCTGTCACTTTATTTTATTTTTATTTTATCTAATTTTATTATTCTATATCATCAATTATTCTTATTGCTCTCTTTGAAACAGATTGAATAAAACATAATATGAACCAAAAAAAAAAAAAAAATACATACAATACGTCATATCATCGGCATTGCATTTTGAGTAGGAATAGTTCGAAAGCACTTCAATTTATTTTTAAGTTAATCATAAGGTAAGTAGTCTTCATCAATGGTTTATAGATTCTGGCCTTTTTCAACATTCTTCGTTGTACTTATACAATATTTTTTTCCTCTTAATTACACATTATTAGTAGCAAATCAAAATGAGAAAAATAAAATAAAAAATGCATATCCGACGCATTCGTACATATCTACACTTTATCGGTAATAAATGTGTTCAAGAACATGCAGTAGAGAAGGCTCAAATATTTGCCCGATAGTAATACAAGTACCTCCGTAAACATAATATTTTTTATCAATGACACATTGTCTAAGTGCAATTTTATAGCATACATTCGTATTTTCTTCCCTTAACGGGGTTTAGAAAAAAAAGTTTGAATTTTTTTATTTCTATAAAGTAGTAAAATATTGCTATTTTATGAACATTTTTTAGGAACACACTGAAAATCCAATATTTATTTATTTATTTATTTAACTATACGGGCTGGACCCTTTTGCATATAACTTTTGTTATTATAAACAATAAAACTAAAAACTTCACAAAATGTCCTCTTCTTTAAAAATGTTCGTACATATAAGCTTAAATGTAATTTAAATACATTTTATGTATGTAAGATCAGAAGAAATTTTAAAGTAAGATATAAAGAACACATTTCTGAAATAATAGTTTAAAAAATTTTTACAATTCAAATTTCGCTTAACATGTTTTAGAAAATAACCAAAATATAAATGTTGATATTTATACAAACATAGAAATATTAAACACTCGAAATAACATTTTTATTAATTCAGTTTAAGATAAGTTACAAATAATGAAATGAAAAAAAATTATTTTAATAATATTTTGAAGTGTACAAACTAATATTAAAAGTCCATATGATCTACAAAAATTATAGATTGGCAACTGACTATAATAAATTGTCCGAACTTCGAGCCAAATGCAAACAAATCTCCAAACTAGATTACCAGGAATTTATTAATAAATCTGAGCCCACCCTATCAAATTCATTTCATGAAAACATTCAGATTCATATCATGATGCTTAGAAAAACTAGTAAAAATTCTTGCAAACACAAATAAATGGATTTCAAAGAAACTTTCAAAACATTTTCAATGGCAGACATAGATTTAGTTATTCGTAAATCCTTATGAATACACGGGCTGTTAGGATAAGCTTAAAGGTCTTAAATTACCAGACAAAGAAAAATTTTACAATACTGTTATTGAAACACACATTTCGGATAAAGATTATGAACACGCAGAGAATTTATAGAAATATTTTTAGAATATTAACTCTTGGAGAATATAGTGACTGGTATTTAAAAGTCGATGTATTGTTGCTGTGTGATACTTTCGAAATCTTTAGAAATTTATGTTTGTCAATATACGGTTTAGATCCTATAGTTATTATTACATGGCAACGGGTATATACTTAAACAAACGAATGTTAAATTTAAGATTTTATCGGATTATGATAAACTATTGATGTTAGAATCAGGTATCCGTGGTGGCCTAAGGGGCCCATACACGGAACGATATGTCGACAAATTTATCGTCAAACCGATTGATCGATTTGTTGTTAAACGTAATTTTCACATTTTACATTTTTAAAGATTACCTACGGTTTTATACAATGTCCAATTTATTGGAAAGGGAAAAAAAATCATTGGTTATCGCTGCTCTTGTTTTGGCTATGGACGATGAAGATGATGAACAATTGAAAAAAAGAAAATATTCAAAGTAGTGGTTATTGGAAAGGAGAAAATATTCGTACATGAATTTGTTGCATGAGCTTCAAATACTACATTACGAGTACAAGCTTTTATTGTATACGCATTGTGAATGGGTGATTAACTTCGATCAGACCATACACGCACATACATGTTTAACAAGAAGTCTGGCGATATATCGTTCTGTTCATATGCGTGTCTATGGTTGCAGCCTAGGGTGCCTAAGCTGTCCCTGCAATTTTCGAAAGGCGCCGGTTTTAAATGTAGTGGTTTACAACTTTTATTTGGGAAAAAAAAATGTCATGAATTGTTTATTTTGTTCTAATAATATATTGTGGAATTGATATCTCTATCAATTTATGATTCTTATCGCAAATGACTTATTGTTTATTTTTAGTCATAATGTTAGCTAATTTATTACTTGGTAATTCTCTAAAATGTATTTCAACGTAATACATTATCTTCATTTTTGATAAAAGTATCACTAGGGAGCCTTGAAGCTCAACCCCTCTAATTAATCCATAGAACTTCCAATATTAATTAATCACAGTATGGGTAGAGATATTTCCCCTTAATAGAAGATTTGTTACTTAGTTGCGTCAATGGTTTCTGATATAGTGTTTGATTTAATAAGTAATTTTCCTTTTTTAAGAATCGTATGTTTTCAGCGAAGTAATTAACAAAATAATGGTGAATTTTTAACTTATTTCTTATTAGTCAACATACGTAATGCAACAATAGTAATAGACAATATAAAGTTAAATTTTACTCACGAATCTAGTATAGAAATTTAAGCAAGAACTTAATACTACGTTCTCTAGTTAAGTATCATTTTATTTTGTCGGTCTTATCCGTTTTAGCTCTTTGATATAGTACGTACATAGTATATTCGTGTAATAGGTTTGCAACAATTAAAAGAACAACTCATAAAACATCTCATCTCTGTTTACTTATTCACTTTTCATTTTAATGAATATTTTTTTTTAAATATACGAACATACATCATATGTTTTGAAAGCCGCAATTTGGTCAAAAGTCCATTTTTGTACCCATATAATTTATTTATTTTTAATCATCATTAATATTTTAATTCATAATTGATGCGCAATTTTTAATGTACTTTTTACATTGTCTCACACACAATGCAACAAAATAAAATAACTACGAAACTACCATTATCAGGTAGCAACTATGATTAATGTAATTTACAATAGATTTTCCAATGTAATTTGTTTAATGGTTCTGTTATATTCTAATATGTGGCTGTCGATTGTTGTTTTAAACGTTCTTAATATACAACATTTATAAAAGTTTCTATTATAATATACTAGCATATGCATAACTTTAATTTTACCTTGTATATTTTTACAATATTCACAATCAATGAAATAAGAATTTTGTTTTAGGAGCACTTCATATCTGCATTGGTGTAAAACGAAACCCAAATATATCTTCACTGTTTCGTAATAACCTAATATGTTACTACAGCTGTTCGTATATAAATTAAGTTAATAATCTATTATTGTTGTATAATTATTTCCAAAACCATATAATTGATTTACACGGTAAATATATGTATATACGTACATCCTTATGGGTGATTACTAACTTGAAGAGTTTTTAATTATTCGTAAACATGTTATAGTTATAAAATATTATTTTTACTAAAAAAAATGTAAAATAATTCTGAAATTTGTGTAAATACTAATGGTGAAGATTATGACGAATTTATTCGACTTCGATATAAAAATTAACCACAAATTTATATGGCAATATTGCCATGTATATTTTTTTGAATATACGTCTAGACATTTATAAAAATGCCTGTTTTGGCTAATATGCCTATGACATGCAGATTAATAATAAACAAAACAATTTGGTTAAAATTTCAAGAAATTGACAAAAAAAATGTTACCTCATGTTCGTTTGTAAGCCCCATTGTGTTAAGAATTAGCTTGCACTATATTTCTCCCTGTACATACTATATTACTAGAACCAATCGACAACTTTTCACAATCTTCCTATTATTGGATCACTGATGCACAGCAGTTAGTGTGAATCGTTCATCTCCAATGTTAACGGATGAATGGAAATGTGTCGAACACGCTATTGTAGGTGGTTGCACTTTCTGCAGAAGGTTCGGGGACTTTCCTCAGGTCAGTAATTGGACAATCGATAACCGCTTGGTTACCGCGCCATGAGTGTAGACCTGAAAGTAAGGTGTCGAACATGAGGTAGTGATCCATTGACTAGTTTTCTGTATATATACAGAGCAGTACGAAAAAATTGATTACATGTGAGAGTCGATTATAGAAAACACTAATAACCGCTATCTAGCGGTAATTTTTATCAAGTGACCAAAACATAAATAATTTGAATTTACATTAATGGAAATTCAAAATTGTAGACGTTTCTTAGTCAGTCAGCTATCTATTGTGTATATATATATATTAATGGTATATTATCCTTAAAAGTGTGATATAATATTAAATTGAAAGGAAACATGATTTTTTTTTTATTACATTATCTAATTTGTACGTAAAGATAAATATATAGCCATGAAGATCTGATAAATAATAATTGAATATTGGATTAACAAATATTTTCTACCTAAATAAATCTCGGTTTTTTTTTTCATTATTCTTTTCTTATTTTTAATCTTATTATTTTCTTAGTTTTCTTATTTTCACTTGTGTCAAACTGTAAAAGCATATACGATACACTTATTTTTTTTTTTTTATATATTAATCCGTAATTCATGGACTAGTTTGGTACAATTATCTGTAGATGCTAAATAGGACTAGAAAAATATATTTCAAAAACTCTTCATATTTAACTTGAATTATAGAAAAAGAGAATAATTTTCTAGAAATGATAATTAATTTTTTACTCATTATTAATCTGTATTTTATTTTAAAATACAAAAAACATAAAACAATCAAAATTAAGTTAATAAATCAATCTTAGATGTTTGTATTTTTCTGCATTCATATTATAAATATTTTAAAAATAAAAAACATTTAGTTATAATTTCAGATAAAATGTTTTAAATGGAAGTAAACACCGCAAAATTTCTCTGGGAGCTATAGTCCTCATGGCTCCATGCATACTACATCTATGTCTTTAATATTACTGATATATTTATTGTATATATACCATGTAAGCTAGATAGATTTATTTAAATAAAATTAAATAAAAAATTTCATAGAAATTTGTTTTTATTTAAAAATTCACCCTCAGTATAAAATATTTAAGTATATATTTCATGTTGATTAAATGTTTTTGTATAATGGTTAAATAAAGGCAAACCAATTAAAACCAAATAAAAAAACTCTTTGATTATACCTTTTACCTTTCACTTTTCACCATTCACCAATCTAAGATAATTTTAATAAAAGCTTTATTAATACTTCACATAAGTTTATCAATATTTCTTCAAATTTGTATAGATTTTTTAGAATGTATATATATACGTAATATATTTATACTTTCTTCTTTAAAATTCATTCCAAATAATTTATAAACATTTGACAAGTTAAAAAAATAATGGAATCAAATCAATTATTAAATTTAAAATTATTACTATGGGACTTGTGATGGTAATATCTCTCATCCCTTATGCACTGTTTAAATTTTTTTTATTTTTTAGTGTTTTCAATGTTACCTTATGTAATAATAAATAAACACACTTTTTGTAAGATAATTTGACAACATAATCCTTACCTAAACTGAAAATATAATAATTAACATTTTAATTAATAACTCAGTAGTTCACCACTATAAGGATCAATAAAAAAATATTAATATTAGATTTATAATACATTTAAACCAATTTATATAAAATAAATAATTATACATAGAATAGCATTGTTAGACAAATTTTATCTTAAACCACATATTTAGATATATGATCTAAGAATAAACAAAAAAAACTATAATGAATAGACAACCATGTGATAGTATATGGAAAATACTGTTAAGCCCTAGTACCATCTTTATCAGACCCGTGTAATCCACTCTATATTTTTATAAAGAATTGTTTTTAAAATACAAACTTAATATTAAACTTAAAAACAAAAATGAATACCAAATTAACATAAACTTAAAAGTATACTTAATTAAAACATAAAATAAAATTGAAACTAAATTAATAATCGTAATGTTTATTGAATAGAAAATAGTAAATACTATTTTGTCTTTACTTATGTTATTTGATATTCTGTAATTAATTTGAATAATTTTACAACTTTAACAATACTATGTATGATTTAAATGTATTAGATTTTAAAACAGGAATATTTTTTTAGTTTAGTTTACTATATCTCCTTGGTTATTAATCATTATTAAATTAAGTAAATTTAATCTATGCTAATAAAACTAATATTAAAGTTGACATACTTTATATTGTAACACTGAATATTACAATGATATATGATACTCATCACAGTCAAACACATAAGAAATTAAAATATTAATATATTATTTGCCATTTAACTAAGATATTTGTAAAAATATTTTTAATGTCATCATTCTTTATTCTTTTAGGGAATATAATTATATAAAATTAAAATAATGATGGATGAAATAAAAAAATAATAAATAAAAATTATACAGTTTATACAAAAATTACAAGATTTGATTAAATATTTTAAATAAATACTTATATATTCATCAATATAAATTGAGTTTGTTCTTGTACTAATATATACCAAAAAATAGTATATTAAACTAAGATTGAGAAACATTATTTTCTTTCAACTCTAAAATAATGAAGAAAATTGATGTCTCTTTAGTTATAGAAATCCTTGTATAATTTACCGAAGATATTTGGTTAATTGAAATATTTTAGGCTTCGACTAAAAAATAAAATGAGTAAAGTACACAAATATACGCATACATATATAAAAAAATACTTGATGGCCTATTCTGATAGTCTTTTAAGTTAATTACAGCAGAAGATGATCTTCTAACTATAATTCAAGACCATTATACAAATATATATGGTATCTTAATAAACAAAACATTATATATGAATATGATATATAATCAAGAAAGCTGTATTAATGACAACTATTTTCCAAAAGAGAATTCTGTAAACACAATTAAATTTATTAAAAACTTAAAATCAAGAAACTTAAAATTATATAATTACCCTGTGAACATTACAAGTAGTCATAAAATTTTGGCTATCAAGAAGCCAACCAACATGTACAGCACAACTATAATGTATACTAGATTTGCAATGACGAGCAGAGCATCCAATACTTGCTCCATTAGCACCACAATAAACACAAACCTATGAAAAAAAAAACTATACTATGTCCTGTACTTAAAAAATAAAAATAAATACTTACAGTATTTTTAGCAATTCTCACACTATCTTCTAATCCAAAAATCTTAGCTCCTACCATGTAAATACCAGATGCCCAAATTAAACAATTCTCATGAGTCCAAATTTCAATAAATGTTTCTGATGTATCATTTTCGTTTAAATTATTCTTGGACTTCTATAAATAACATTAAAATAATTAAGATTAAAATTTAAAAATATGAACACAATTAACTAAAAAATACCTTTCGTTTAGGGTTATCATTTGTTTTTATAACTTTTGGTATACTGACATAATAAGGACCAAAGAGATCTCCAGTAGGATCATAGCCAATGTCTCTGACATGAGGTCCTCGAGAACAGAATACACATTGCCAATCACTACTTTCTAAATTGCTTACATCAGGTTTTTCTTCACCATTACACACACCAGATTTATATGCTTTTAAACAAGGCAAAATATTAAATTAATTATCCGCTTATTTTAAAATTTAAACTTACAGTAAGTTTTTCGATTAATATTACGACCATCTAGTGAGTCCTCATCTTCTTGAACTTTTCGATTAATAATTACAAAACTTGTAGGATTTTCTATGTTACCACCATTTATTCTAATCACTGGACCTTTATATTTTTTAGTTACTGGTTCAACTGGAGGTTTTGGTTTTTCAGTTACAGGTGAAATCTTTTTAATTTTTTTTATTTGTTTCTTATTTTTGGTATAAGGTCGTTTTACAGCAATTAGTGGTTTAGGTTTATTTTCTAAAACTACTTGTTGATCAGTTGCACTGTTAGATGTAATAACCCCACCAAATAACTCTTCTAATTTATTTTCCACTTCAAGGAATTGTGAATGTGTATCATTCACTTTTTTTGAAGAACCTTCAATTGATACAGAATCCTCAGATTTGTCATGTTCAATTTTAGGTATAGGAGATGGTGATTTAAGTATTTTTTCAACAGACTCAGCCCTCATTGTTGATGGAGATGGAGATTTTTCTTGTTTAATAGTTTTGATAACAGAAAGTTTTTCAGACTCATTTATTTGGAATATATTTTCCAACATTTTTTCAACATTATTTGTATCTGCAATTTCAATTTTTACTGGACTATCAATTACATCCCTAGCAGACTTATCATCTGATTTATTACATTTTTTTTCATGATCTTCTAATTTATTAATTTTTACTTTTTGAGGACTATACAAACCTGGGTAATCATTTAAATTTCTGGTTCTAACCTCAGATTTGATTATTTTAAGAGGATTTGATGCTATAACACTAATAGCTTTTTCTTCAATAGTTCCTACTTTAGATGAAGTTAATTGACCATTGACTTGATCTTTTGTTCGTTTTAAAGAAGTATTAGAAGATAAGTCAATAGACATTTGATCAGATTCTTTTTTATGTTTAGTAAGATCAAGCTCAACAGTTCGAGTCAATGAAAAACTAGGTGATATATTAGTTGAATGAGCTGGAGATGGTGATGATGATGGTGGACCTGGTCTAGATGGTGGTGGCATATTATTTCTAGAGTCCATCCACCGATCAATTATAGGATTATGCTGTGATTTATGCATTTGCAATGCTGCAACATTGTGCAAAGAAGCATATGCTGGGTTTCTGTAAGCGGCCATATCTATAATTCAATAATAATACTCAATACTTTTTAAAGATTTATTCTTTTTTAATTATTTACCTTGTTTAGTAAACCATGATGATAACTGATGAGAAATTTGTGGTGGGTGATGGAATGTAGTAAGTGGATGAGGAACAGTAGGTGTTGCAGCAGTTGCTAAATGATGTCTTTGTGGTGCTGGGGCTGCTGGAGGTAAATGATGATAAGATGGAAATCTTCCCTCAGACATTTTTTTTTAAATATTTACACCCTATATTTGTTTAAATAGTAAAAAAAATTTGTTAGATTATTATTGTTTGATTTAAACATTTTGAGTAATCTTTAATAATTCGTGTTATCATAATGCAAATGTTGCCCTAAGAAAATGTAAACATATAAGTAAGGTTATTTGATTTAAAATTCAATAAACTTTAATGCATTTTATTTTATTCAATATTTTAACGATTAAAATGATAGAATATTTTCATTAGTTGACATTAGTTGACCATGTGATAATTCTAGATTTAATAAAAATGAATGAAATAAATTTATACACACTTTTACCAGAGTTGAAATGTATCAGATGATATTAATCGACTGTTGTAATTATCATAAGACACATATTTAAACGCGTACGTGTTAAAATATATAGTTCTAGTTAAAATTTGTAAATTGCATCAACTATTCAATAAACAATAAGAACATAAATTCGACTGAAACAAATATCAATAATTCATTTTTGTAAAAAAAATCTCGTCACTAGCCATATTTGTTGTGGTTCTTCGTCCTTTACTTCTCTCTCGCACACACTGACGCACAGTGTACTCTCTCTCGCTATGGGCATTACAACGTCTTTGGAACTATCACGGACGTTGGATAAATACTATAAATTTTCTAAAGCCATCAAATTGGGCGCTAATCATTTTTAATACCTACATTGCGTTTTAAAATGCAAGCAATATAGTTTATATTTTAATTAAACACAACAAAATAGAGTCAGCTTATTCTACGGGCAACAATAAAATGTATTTAAAAATATGACAAAGAACTATAAATAATATGCACTTGGGACGCAAAACATTATTATTGCCTACTAATAATAAATATATAACTATTAGTTCCAGATGATTAAAATTTGCTCGTAAAATATAAAAACTAAACATTTTATACTTTAAAAATTTTTAAAACACAACAAATGCGATTTGTGTTTTCACTACCCAATGTACACGCAAATATTATTGGTATACTTATATTATTGACAAAATATATTATGTTGATGGTACATATAATAAAATTAAAAACTCGAGACGACTAATTACTTATTACAACTTAATTAAGATTTAATAATTTAGTTTAACTGGTTTGATTTTTTTGATACAACAAACAGTTTATACGATTAATACGCTTATAAAACATTATTAAAACAAGTAAAAATAGAATATTAGGATTAATTATACTTTGAAGAATTTAGCCCTTGCTATACTAAAAATATACATCATAGACATACAATTATAGACCATAATTAATCATTACGAAACTACTGTAGTAATAAGTTAATGATACTATAAACTTACAGACACCATAAGTTGCTTGTTGGACTACGGTATAAAAATATAACAAATAGATGAGATTTAACACATAAATTATTTTCGACCAAAATAACGTTTCGATGTTTTACATTCAATAAACGTAACATATACTAATTACTTCACTGCGTTACGAAAATCATATTATTATTATTGGTATTAATTATTTATTTAAATTATTATTACTACTAGGTACACATACATCATTCAGGCACTTACGGAGGTTAATGCAATGTAAGCATTTTCAGCTGGATGTCTAACGCCGTCTGGTGTAGCACAATCAGTCTGCGTTTTGTTTTCAATGGGTAAATACTACTGTGTAATTATCTAGCATTATTCAGTGTCTAAAAAATAACGTTATTCTTACGTTGAGTTCTCAAAAGAGAGAATTCATAACTTTACTTGGTGCCGACGGACAGAACCGAACGATCCCACAACAATAACTGAAAAATTAGTTGATATTTTTATTATTTTATAACCAATGGATATAGAAAAAATAAATAATAATAATGATAAAATTATGTTAAATATGTTATATCACCTTACGAATTGTAATATATAACTTCAAAATATTCTTTTCAAAAGAAAGTTATGTCAGGGTAGTTTAGTATACTGTTTAGAATACTGATATTGCAATACCTAGGTATACCGACATTGTGTACCATTGTGGGCGGTATACTAAATATTATCAAGTTACTTATTCTGTAGTAATTTATAGACATATTATATATTAGTCATCATAAATTCTGTTCATACCTGTCTACTACAAATAGGTATGTCGTAATTGGGTATTTTTTATTTTTGTTTTTATTAATATCTAAATATCCGAATATTGGTAGGTTTGTAATAGTGGGAGATGGTATTTTGTACCAATTTTATTACTTGTAATTTGCGCCACCAATTAGGTACATTTAAGCGCGTATGTAATTTGCGCCAAAATATAAAAATTAAATATGTATTTTGCCCCACATCTAAAAATTAATTTTGGTAATTTGCGCCACAACAGAAAACAAAATGGAACATGTAATCTGCGCCACACTTTCAACTTTAATTGTAGGAATTTACCAGCAGATAAATTTATCGATAACATATCGGAAATGCGATAATACCAACGCGTGCCGTGTTCTACTAATAATAATAAGTACCGGCAAAATCGAATAGGCACGTCTTATATAATAAAAGTTATCAATTATCATAATATCGAATAATATTGATCAGCTGTATCTTGATATTTAAAATTAGTTCGATATTAATCGTGTGTGCGTTCATATTTTTTATTTCACATTTCAAAACTATATTAATGTATAAACAGTGTTGGGACTAGATAACTAATAATTTATCTAGATAAAGATAGTTATACTAAATTTCATCTAGATAAAGATAAAAATAAGTACATTTTTATCTAGATAAATATGAGATAATTTCATGTTTGATTTTGAAAATATTCAGGATACTACAGCCTACAGATATTAGGTAAAAAAATCATAATTAAAAACATTTTAAAATAAATATCATTTTTTAAACTCATTTCAAACATTAATAAACATAAAATATAAAATAATTTTTTTTTGAAATAAACTTCATAAGAAGATGACAAATCATTCTCTAACTTAATAATAAAAAAATCTTAGATTTGAAAAATAAAATACCAATACATTTCTGTCTTTTTTTTTTAACAAATTTCAAACATTTTGAAAATAAACTTATAATATAAAGAGTTATTTTTTTAAAATATAAATAATTTTTATCTAGATAACTTATCTAGATACATCTATCTAGATATTTCCTAACACTGTGTATAAATAATAAATATATTAAATTATTTTCTAATTTTAAAGTGGCGCAAATTACCAAAATTAATTTTTAGGTGTGGCGCAATTTACATATATTTTTTTTTTTTGGGGTTGTATTTGGCGCAAATTACATACGCCCGTAATAGTGTATTCATTCTCTAGGTAGATACCTACTAACATTAAAAAAACACTGGTATTACTCAATTATATTAACAATTGTAACGTTCAACGAAATTCTAGCTTGCATAAGAATTTTCCAAACGTCAATAAATCCAAGGATACATGTGTATGTTTACTCTTGCCATTGTATGTATATATATAAAAAATATATATAGTGGCGGCTTTGATTCTTTGTTCAAGAGGAGAAGGGGCAATATTGTTTGGTAAAACGTTTTATATACTGATCAAACGCATAACTGATATTTATTTTCGATGTGAAATGTGTTTTATCTACAAAATTGATTTAACATGTGGAGCTTCATCTCCAATACATCATCACAATCATCAACAACACTTGTCGTATACCGGCACCCGTAACAAAAAAGGTCGTATCTTACTATTTAAGTTTTATGGTCGTTTATATACAACTTTGTGGTCTTTCATAAGCAATTTGAAATAATGTTTTTTTGTTTAAATAAAATAAACATAGTACAATTAACGGGTTCCTCAATAACATAGGTACTACCTTAGTACTATGGTTTTCAAAACTTAACTTTAAAAAGCATAATATTTGAAAAGTTAAAAATACAATGATAAGATACGTTTTTCTTTTGCGATTTGAGGTTCAACGTATTAATATTTCATTCACGATAATTATCGATTATTAGAAAACTTTCATTGTCTAAAGTATTTGAATTCAACATATGAAGACCACGGAGCAACAACAAGACATCTCCATTTTTTGGCACAATTTTTTTTTCAGCTTTTATTATCACAAAAAAAATTTTACGTCGTTTGGTGCAACAATCAGACAAATCCGATCATTAAATACAGAGTTACAATACTTATGGCGATGTCTGGTTTTTATTACGGTGCAACAACTAGACATATCCGGAGATATCTTGTTGTTGCACCGTACAATGGTACCACTGTATAAAAGCGTGTTTATCAATTTTTTCCATACCACACTTGTCTTATATGATATAGGAATATTATCACAAAATAATAAATAATAAATATTTAGATTTTGTTACTTTTAAGTTTTATTATTTTATTAGTTATTTATAATTTATAATATATATTTTATTTGATTGTTGACTTTTAGTTTTATTTTATTTGTTATAAAATACATATTAGTTTAGTCATGAGAGTCTATAAAAATAAATGTGTGACTGAGATTATGTTTTTTTTTTAAGTTTTGTTTTTTAACACATTGTTTTTATTATTTTGTACTAAGTATGTAATGATATTATTTATAACTTGTGATTAAGACATAAATATTATATTTATTTAGCAAAAACATAAACTTGTGATTAAGACTATGTTTTTGCTTAAATTGTATTGTTTATCACATTGGATTTCAGTATTAAATATTCAAAGAATATAATGGCATCATTTTTTTCTCACAAAGTTACAAAAATAATATTTAATAAATTAATGCTTTAAAAGTTTTATAAAGAATAATATTATAATATGAACTTAATCTCATAAATTTATTTTTTATGTATAAACTCCCTCCCTCCAAATTTTTTTTTATTGCTCAGCTGTTTGGGAGACTTGGAGAACATCTTCCTGAAATATGTAGTGTTGGTACTTAGTAGTTTAGATATTTTTTCAACCTTAAGAACTACTTTATTCTTATTTTTTCACATGGAACACCCCTCCTCCCCCTTAATTTTTTTCTTACTACGCCCCTGTAAGTATAGAATGATGTAATATACTGGTAATTTATATAATATTATAGAAAAGAATACATTTTTCATATTAATTACATTATTTTATACATTAAAAGTAAAAAAATATTTTTATGGTGCAACAACAAGACATCTCCAAGACTTAATTAAATTTTTTTTGAAAATTTAAAAATAAATTTTGAAATTATTTTTATGAAATCGATTATAATTATTACCAAGGTATTTAAATAATTTTTTTGTAAATTTTTAAAACTATTCATTAATTTTTAAAACAGTCTTTTGTTTCTCCTGAAAAAATTGTAAAAGTGGAGATGTCTTGTTGTTGCTCCGTGGTCTTCATATCAAAACTCAAACGCAGTGGCGTACTTGGGTAAGGGTAAATTAAATTTAGTTTTTTTTTTAGTTTTCGTTAAATTTATTGCTCAATTGATTTATTCAAGAATAAAGTTCACTTATAAACTTGTGAATATACAATATTATAATAATATGTTATAAACACCAACACAAAATTTTTTTATATATATATATATATTTTTATTTCTTATATACATATATATAAAAATGGAGCCAAAAATGTATAAAAATTCATTATTTGAGAACAGCTCAGCCGATTTGGCTCAGATTTTATTTTAATTGTCCGTAATTATCAGGGCAAGGTTCTTATGTAAGAAAAAATGAAGAAAGTTGCACGGAAAATTAAAAACTAATATAATCATGTAAATTGTATACCTATATAGCTAACTGCAACCTGACCATTTTTTGGGTGTGTTTTATCGACGTGTATAAATATATATGCATTCCCTTGGTTATGGAATTACGTAATTAAAGTTCATCGTATAAAACAGATGCAACCGTCAAAATTCCACAGTACCTACAGTATGTTTATTGATAAGTGTTAATCATTTTTAAAGAGTTTTGATATAGTTATTTTTAAAAACGCTAGCAATTAAACATATAAACTTAAGTCGCAGAACTTGCAATTCTGTGAGTCAATAATATAAAAGAGCAAGTCAAACTGACAATCAACGCGAAGCGTGGAATGGAGTTGAACAGAATCGATGGAATCGAAATCAATGACATAGTATTAAATATATTTTGGTACAAAGATATATTATACCTGCCTACTAGCGAAGATAGGCTAAGTTAAAAAGTGATAGTAACCCCGGGAGATGCTCAAGCAGACATTTTGATATTTACAATGGACATTTTAATAATTTATTATTTATATTTTATTTATTTTAATAATAATAATTAGTGCGAAAAAAAATATTAACGAATTCAACACACAGTTTGAGACATATAAGAGGTAGGATTTATAACGGGCTATAATATGCACGGGTGGTTCAGCTAGTTATGAAAATAAATATACAATAATATAAATAATACAGTTATTATAATTGGAAAGACAATGGGGGAGGGGTTAAACACCCAAACCTCCCCCCTGTCTACGCCACTGCTCAAACATATAATAAGTTCTACACAAAAATGTATTCCACTGAACTGATTTTAATTCCGAAAACAACACTTAGCCCCCGAAGACTGTGCTAAAAAAATTCATTCGTTAATTACAAGTTATTATTCTAATGATAATAAGAATTTTCTAAAAGGTATAGCATATAATTTTTCACAAAATGGCTAATTATTTTATTTGAAAATAATTATTATAACTTAATATTATTATTATTATAAATTTTTGTTTTTGATTTTCAGCTTTTAAAATTATTAAGAAACTCACAAAACATAATATACCAGCAGCGGTGAATTGGGCCACCGGAATACTGAGAAAGTTCCTGATGTGCCAATTGCCGATTTTATGATTTTGTTTTCAAATGCTTAATAAATATAGTTATAAAATAACTATGATTATTATGATATATTGAATGGGTCTAGCAAATTAATATTTCCCGGACTGAATGATTTAACCAATCCGCTACTGAATATGAGTATAATAACAAAAATATCATAATATAACAAACATCGTCATATAAATTATAGGTTATGTTTGTGCAAAGTTGTCCATGACTGACGACTGTGTCAATTCTCCGTAATAACACTACAAATGTATTAACAAATAATCAATGATTAAATTATTATTTAAATTCACTCAATTTCTATGTTTAGGTATTATGCCGGTTTTAAACATAGCCAATTTATTGGTAATATATACAAACAGTTATACATCTATGAATAAGTGTAATAAGCAGGTAGTAATACATCAACTGTATTATTGCGACTTGAGTAAGCCAATTTATGGAACGGACAGAATTGTTGCTTTGTTTACTTCTTTTAATAATATGTAATTGACTTGTGTTTTAATATATTTCAGTAAATTTATATAATTATCAGTGACTATCTACTTATATTCATACATTTATATTTCTTTGTAACATTATGTTTATAAACAATTTGTTATATATTTTAAAATTTCAACACCAAATATTATCACTCGAAAGACGTTACCATTCCCATATAATTTCTAAACAGTGTAAATTCTCTCACCCTATTAATGTACTCCAAAGTGTGCTCGATATCATATTACTATCAATGATCTCCCGTTGTCCCTGGGAATTGTATTATATACAAGGCTGGGCATTAACGAGTTAATAAGTTAAAAGTTAAGTTAATTTTAACTTATTAACTTAACTTACTAGTTTGCTGTTTTAATTAACTTAACTTTAACTTAACTCATTAGGATATCCGTTAACTTAAAATCAACTTGTATTATTTTTAAAATTCCCAATTAGGTTAATTTTGAATTTTCGTCGTTTTAATTCGTAGAATATTAGAAAATATTATTAAAAAAAAAGATTTAATGAAAAATAAAATAATAAATAATAGTATAATACAATGTGACATTTAGACCATTGTCGCCCCTATGACCGTAATATAAGATTTATCAATAGCTATATGAGCCCACGAAGTCACGTTTAAATGTTTAATAGCGTAATAATAGCGGGCTTAATGGCTTATTATCATTATTATTAGCCATTAGGTCTCATTAGTTCTTTCTTATTATTTAATATTTTATAATTTGTACGATTGTCGATTATCATGAATTGTGACAATTTCTATTTATTTGTTTATTATATAAGTTTATATTTAACATTTAATATGTTTTAATTGTACTACAGAAATACCTACCTACCTATAGTCTGTTCATTTTAAGAAGCGATTCAGGCGGCCAACTTCTGCGCATGGGTGTGGCCTCGTAGATCACGTTTGTCTTAATAATCACCGCCGACGGGAGCGACGCATTAGTCTAGTGTTTATTGCATACTTGTACACATAATTTAAAATGTATGGCATCGACTCCAGTGCAGTGCTTTATCAGTTATCACGTATTTTGTTCGCACGTCGACGTTGACGCACGCACACACATTCACCTAACGCGGAGCACATAACGTACGCTCTCACCGGTGGTAAAAATAGTGAGGTGGGGATCGGTTGGGCATGACCTGTCCGCCGCCGACAAAAATTGGTCGCCGCCTGAATCGCTTCTTAAAATGAACAGACTATATAGTGGTGTAATATACATTTATACATTCTTAGTTCATAGTTTTCATTCCTCAGTTCGTCACTAGTTTGATCAGTCACTTACACTGCTGCAGTTTGTCAGTAATAAGTAATAACTAATACTTTTTCAGTGTTTTCACAATTATAAGGTTATATTAACTTAACTTATTAATTGAAGTTAAGTTAAGTTAACAATATTTGTTAACTTAATTTAAACTTAATTGATTTATTAAAAAGTCTATTAACTTAACTTTTAACTTAATTGAAAAAAAAAAAATTAACTTAACTTAACTGAGTTAAAAAATGTCATTAACTTGCCCAGCCTTGATTATATATAATTATAGCCAGACTCAAGTCATGCACCAATTTGCACAATACTAGTGTATAGAGTGAAGGATAAACATTAGAGATAAATAAAAGAGTTATTTGAGCACGTTTTTAAAAATAAAATGTATTTCTGTATTTAGTACAAACGTATTCTACGATGTTTGTTATGTGACTCTAACGAGTAACGGGCAGGCGTGTATCTTCAGTTAGAGAACTGTGAGTCAGGCTGTTTCAAGAGGTCACTTATTAGAGCTGAAACTGGATTATAAATATATACCTTGTAACAAAAAATCACAATATGATCATAAAATATTTAATTTTAAGTTTATTTATAATTATAATTTTAAACCCTAACACTTATTTTATTTTATGGAGGATCTCGTCTTCCATGGGATTCAGCATAGAGATATTTACTGTACTACTCGTATACGAGTACAATTAAACCATCAGTGTTATTTGTAGGAGTAGCAATTGAGATATTTATCCCAATCTAGTATAAACTTTACTTTAACTTATAGTTAGCCCCTTTAAAAAATATAAGAAGCCTTCGAGAGGCCAATTTTATCAACATATTAATTGTAGGTCAGCTGAACTGATCCCTTCCTCCTTAGACATATCCCTGGCAACGGGTATGATTTTATAATACACATTCAAATTTCTCGTACAACTTTTCTTCGATAGGCTTGATAGTCCGACACTACGTGTCTGATGTAACCAGTCAAAATTGCAAAACAATTACAGCAACAGTCATAATAGCGAAACCAAAATGTCGATAATAATATGAGCGAATAAATTTTATAGTGATTACAAATGTAGCGTAAAAACTTAAAAAAATACACAATTACAATTATACAATTATTATAGATTTAATTAATTAATTATTCATTTTTACAATTTATAGTATTAAAAATAAAATAAGTATTCATAATAATAATAATTAACAATAAAAATAAGTATAGTTTATAATAAAATAATATAGGTACCTAGGTATTATAAAATAATTATACTTTCTAATTAAAATTATAAGCCGCGAATTTCAAAAAAAGTTAAGATATCATAAGAAATATATTTATTTACTTTATTTTCTAATTTTGTTGTTGTATCTTTATGTATATAATATATACATTTTAATAGTGTGGTTGTTTCCCAGAAATGATTTGCTCATACTTTAATTGTTGAAGGTTTTGTTCATTTTTTAAACGATCAATAAATTTCCAGAATGTTGGATGATGTGAACCTAAAACAAAGAACCGGATGGGCCTCGCTCTGCTGTATAGTTGGGGGTGGAGTGCACCTCGTTTACAGGATAGGTCATTATTACAATGGATTTGTCAAATTTGAATGCAATGATAGATATCATTGTATACAAATAACGATTCTGAACGGAGTTAATATGTCTGTCTAGGATATAATACATTGTTATTTATAAATATTGTAAAAAGTGTATTTTATTTTGAAACGATAAATATATTTTTCAATTAGGATAGGTTGGCAGTTGCATACAGCGACATAGCTTGTCAGTCTAGAATATTATACATTATATTATATTTTACATGTAATTGTATGTCAATATTCGCTGTTCAAACGCTTATAAAAAAAAATTGTGCCTATGGATTTTAATAATTTTTGAATGACATTAAGAACAATAAGAACTACTTCTGTGAAATCTTCTATTCAATTTTTAAGTATTTTGTACGAGCCAAATTTTTTTTATCACCGATTATAAAAAAAAATGTAAAAAAATCGAATATTTTAAATGCCTATAAGTGGCTTAAAAATCAATATAATATTTTGAAAAAAATATGTCATAAAGAAAATGCCAATCTTAACAGCTGATAAAAATTTCACAAATTTGTGACTTACTTTTTGAATTATAACAAAATAATTGAAACGATAAATATATTTTTCAATTAGGATGGGTTGGCAGTTGCATACAGTGACATAGTTAAATTATTTAAAAATAATGCATGTAGTTATTATAATAATACCTTATATTAACATATAATATCAATTTTAATATTTATATATGTGATATCGTATAATGTATGTTGGAAATTACACATGTTGACGACGTTGACGATGATACTTGATTGCGACTTTTAAAATTAACAATGGATTTATGTAATTGATAAATTAAATAATTTCAATATTAAAATTTTTAATCTAAAAATTAATACGGTTCTACGGTTTGGTGATTCTCAGTGAAAAAATTATACAAAACATATTAGCATGAAGACGAGTCATTTTCCACACATCTTCTAGAAATTTTAATATGTAACTGTTATAAGCACCTACCTATCATTACTCTTACATAGGTACTTTAAATTATTAATATACTTAATAATTTTTTTTTTTTTATTTAAAGAGCTTTCAGTAGTAACTATTACAGCTCAACAATTAATATAAAGTATACAAAATAATAGTATTGATTCAAGTGAACGTCAAACGAACATAGTATATAATATAATTAATAATAAAGGTATTGTACAAAAATAAAATAATAATTGAAGCGGATTAGCGTTATCGGCTTCAGTAATATAGTGATTATTTAATTATTATTATTTAGATTATTATTATATGAGTAGGAAATAAGAATACTTAATAATTATTTACTTATATTTGTGTATTTGGTTTATTATTTAGATATTAGAAATGACTGAATTATGTGAAAATTTGTAAAAATTTAAATTTCAAACAGTCATAACATTTTTTTCTTTTAAGTTTGGTAGAATTTGTTTTAAATATTTTTGAAGATTAGCTTATGGACAACATAGTGTTAACATTTTGAATCTTAAGTATGAACAGAAAACATTTTATGAATTTTTATCTACAAAATAACTTGCAAATTATCGTGATTTTTATACATTTTATACAAATTTGAAATGTATGGGCTTATAAAAAAAATTTGAGTGAAATGATCTCCAAAATTTTTTAGTTACGATAAGTTTAACTTATTATAAACTTTGTATTAAATGTTCAAGAGTTTTCGGTCTGCCAATTAAATTTTATAGATGTTTAAAAACAAAAATTTTACAAAAATCGAAAATTTTAATTGTCTATAAATAAGTCAAAATATGTCAAAATACTTTGAAAACTTAACCATGTATAGAGAACGCCAATATAAAGATTTGATGAATATTTCAAGTTGTTGAGGTTTTTGGTTTTTGAGCATTTTAAAAAAATGTAATTTGTAAAAACGTGATTTTGCGTAAAATTTCCCGTTTTTTCGTAATTTTTTTATCGTTTTTTTCGTTTTTTTTAAAAAATATTGAAAAAGTTGGATTTTTGACGCCAAAGTACTATCTACATTCACTTTCCTTTCAGAAAAGTTGCAGCTTAAGCAAATCGAAATATTTTTACTGCCAAAAAAGGTGTCGTCAGACACATAAATAAAAAAAAAAAAATAAAAAAAAAAAAAACACACATCATTGTAAAACCAATAGATTCCATCACTCCGTTCAGAATCTAAAATACGATTATGTGTCTCACGTATCTCACGTGCACTCACCCATCACTCCTCCTTTGACAATACTGCATTATATCACGATCAAAGTAATCGTTCTTTTTGGTGTGCCGCTCTTATTGCTATTGCTATTTTTACATTGCTGTTTTTAACGTCACTGTAATTGTTTCACGGTTATGACCTATACCCGTGTCTGCGTCAGTCTAGTATAATTCAAATTTTTCCAGCATCCAGCTATTATGCAGCAGATTATGAAGACTACTTCCTCTATATACTGAACACACAAATTGCAAATTGGAATTCATTATCAATGAGTTGGTTTTTTCACACGTGCAACATAGAGAAAACTATTTAATTTTTGTTCATCACGGTTGATGCATCGAAGCGATGAGGATTCTAAAAATACATTGAAATCTGATATGAAGTTTACCTGAGGTCTAACAGGCCACTTTTTTCAATATTTATCCATAGCTTACGTACATTTAATTTCAATATTGTAAATATATGTGAATATCATACTTTGTTTTAAAACCAATGTTTAGTATTATTTAAGACTTCGGCATGATCGATCTCAAGTAGACTTCACAACTCGTGCCGATAACGATACTGTTCTCGAAATCCACTAATGAATAGCAATAAGTGGGTAGTTTTCGGTATACATTACGTGCATGGGGACGAGCACAGCGTGGATTGGTGTCGAACGACCTCAACACATTGTGCACCGCGTGCAATTCTACTTCTAGTATATTCTTAGGCGCTGATGCGTACGCGCGCTTGCGCATGTTAATGGACTTCCGAAAACGGAAAGTGGGTACCGCGACGGCGCGCCGGTGCGTGTCCCCCGGTAAAACGTAATAGCTAACATATGATGGGTTCAAATAAATGCCAGACTGCGATACGTAAGTCGTTGCGTTATCACACGATCGCGTTATCAACGCACGCAATACACTGCGTACGAGCGTTTATGACCTACTACTACTGCGACTGCGGTCCACAACACGGTCTCCGCGTACCATAGAGTAACCTATGCCCAACGACATACGGCCGTAGCTTAGCGGGCAGCCGAACTACAACAAACGTGAGCTCCGTGTGCCGTGCGCGTCCATGCTGCAGTGCTCGTTCGACGCACACGCGTTCGCACGTACAACGCACATACGCATAAACGTTTGCGCGTCGCGCGAGCGAGACGTTATTGCACCTGAGGTAGATGATCGTCGGAGCCTGGAGTAACAGCACTACGGTTATTTAAATACATTTGTGCATTACATCACAATTACATTACATCGAGTGTTGGTCACGTCGTCGTATCGCTTCGCCCCGTCGAACGGTGCTGGCCGGTCGCCGACGAGTATTACGTAGTGCACGGGCTGTACGGAAGTACCGGAGGAAATAAGAAGGTAGGTAACGAATTATAATTCTTGAACACTCGCGATCCACTAGTTTTCGCCACAAATTAATGGTCTGCGAATACCGTTTAATCGAGTTATCCATCGTTACTAGCGAGTTTCTAATCGTCTACGTAATAACACGTCCATCGCGTACAGCGAACGGATACGACTGACGTTCCGGTGAGATGACGACCAGAACAGATCCGAACATACTGATCAGTCGCGTGCGCCGAACCCTGAACAATGCCATCAGGGATGAGAACTATTACATGGCCCATCAGTTATACATGTCTCTCTATTCCAGGTATGTGCTTAATGATTCAGATTTTTACTTTATCCTACTCGTCTAGGGTTATTATATCAATTGTCCTTGTTCTATATTGTCTATTTTACTTACAGGTACATAGGCATACAGAACAAAGAAGCTGCCATCAGGACTCTGCATGAAGGCATTGTTGTACTGATGAATAAACAACAAGTAATTATAAATCTTAAATATAGCTTTATTATTATTATTTAACCATTGTGCAAATTTCAGAATAACTTAGCTATCGCCTTATCAGAAATGTTTGCACAATCATTATCAACACAACGCATCATTCCTAACGATGATATATTTGATTTCGTAAAAGAGTAAGCTTTAATTATAATCAATTTTATTGATAAAAAAATTAAATAAATTGTTATTTTATATAAGAATATTCAGTAAACTTGGTCCATCACATGCTGCCGAACGAGAATCTATGTTGAACACTATCGTGCAATGGACAATTGAATTTTGTCCAGAATACCCACATGGACATCCAAGTTTACATAAAGATATAGGATTTGTTTACTGGACAGGTATGTGTAATTAATTTCAATGAAGTCTTATGGTTAAGAAATTATTTAGAATCCATTGATTTTTAGAGTTCAATTATACATCAGCACAACACCATTACTTAAGATCATCAGATGGTTTAGGATTTGCTGCCATGTTAGTTGAATTGCATAGAACAAGAGGATTCCAACATGAAGTAGATTTATTTATAGCACAAGTGGTACTACAGTAAGTATTTACAATTTTTATTGAAGATCGAAATAGTTATTTATATTTTTTATTTTTAGAGGGTTGTGTGTGCGTAACAAAATAATTGCACAGTCTACATTTCAGTCATATACTAAATTACATCCGGCTATCAAAGGTGAATCACCATTCATATTGCCATTACTCAATTTTCTTTGTTTCTTACTTAAAATATTAGATAGGTTGGTAATTTATTTCTTATTTTATATTTTATTTTATAATCAATATTATTCCTATATTTTCACATTCATGTTTTAGTGGTCAGTTAAAAACTTATATAGTACTTTGTGAACAATACCAATCGTCTTTGGTTAGAGACCCAAGCTATACTGAATATTTGGATAAAATTGGGCAATTATTTTTCAATGTCAAACCAATTGAAAGGAGACCTAGACAACCAAGTGGATTTTTAGGTGAGTTTTCCCAATTTAATTATACTTAACATACTGGCTATAAAAAATGTTATAAATTTAAAATTTAATATTTAAACCAATCAATTTGTTTTTATCGGTATATTTTTATGTGTACAAGAGCAAAAGTTAAGAATTTTAAATAGTCTTTTTGGGTTTATAAGTAAATAAATATTTATTAACATATAATAATTATTTATTAATATATAATAATATATTATATATATTATATATAAAATATTTATATTTATATATATATGTATATAATTTAAAAGATTATTTGAAATTCTGAACTTTTGCTCGTGTACACGTAATAATATACTGAGAAACCAATTGATTAACTTAATATTAAATTATATTCATATATAATAATATAATATTATTTAGTATACTTAAAATTATATATTTATATATATATGTTACGGTCCAAGTGGGCAAATCAGTCATTGTAAAGGGCCCCACAACTATGATGAAATACGACGGTTTTTGTCGTAACAATAAAAACCGTTGGTCAAAACGGAAGTGTGTGGACTAAATCCATCGATGAAATACGACATTTTTTATTTCTGTCGAGTCTTGATTTTAAACGCAACGGTTTACCAGTTGTTGTTTAAAATTGTAATGTGTCATTTTATGATGAAAACCTATGTGTTTATTGTCCGCGCACAAGTGTCATGCAGCACAAACTACATTATTCATTTTTAATTTCAACATAAATTTTAAATTTGAATTACTTAATTAATATTTATTATTAAACTAATGTGTTTTGTCTTAGTTTTTGGGCAAAATCATTCGATGATGAAAACCGACGTGTTTTACCGTGATGATGAAAAACGTCGTATTTCCTCGTAGTGTATAGGGCCCTTAATACAATGCTCAAACATTGCATACATTGTCTAAGATATTTTGACAAAGTAAACTATACATATTTAATTCCTTTATAGACTAGTCATTGTAATACAGTGCCTAGTTATTGTATACAATGCTAAACTGGTGTGGGCAATGTGAATATTTAAGGTATTTATGAGCATGTTATATTTTATAATTTCTTTTAGGCACTGCTTCCTACGGGTTACAATAACTTTTATCAGTAGTGGCATTATTAGATAATCAATAATTAACACGTTCATTGCGTATCATATTAGTATGTATGTTTGTATGTGCGGAAGAAAATTAGGATTTTTTTATTGTTGACGTCAATTGGCGTCATTCACACTTTATTTCTCCTTTTTTTGGTTAGATTCTATTTGACGCCAAATGGCATCATGACTTAAATAATTCATATCATATCAAAATATTTTCTATTATATTTTCTGCTTCCCAAAACCTTCAACATCACCTCAATTTATTGTCTAACTGGTACAATAATTGGAGAGTTAAAGTCAATCTAAATCACTACGCCTTGCTCACTGTCCTGAAGTTTCATTAGCTGACATACCTAACCTATACCTTCATCTCAATCTGTTAGTATCTAGGACTAACCATTGATTGTCGCCTCACCTTGGCCCAACACGTAAGGGAAAAAAACTCGCCTAAAATGCATGTATCAGGTTGCTCAAAACATTATTAACTAACAAACATATTAAATTAAATATCAAATTGCTTATTTACAAATCCTTAATTAAGCCTATGTGGATATATGGTCTCCAACTGTGGGGTGATGCCAAAAAATCCAATCTCAATAAAATACAAACCGTTCTAAATAAAATCATACGCTACATCACCAATGCCCCCCCCCCCTATATCTCTAATTATACTCTCCACTCTGATTTAAAAATGAAAACCATACACGAAGAAGTTAAAACATATTACAAACGTTTTTTCAACAAACTATCGGCTCACTCTAATCCTCTGATATCCGGTCTAGACACTCACTCAATTCCTGGAAACCCTCCACGGTGTTTAAAAAGAAACTGGTGTAGAGATCTTCTTAATGAATTATGAAAAAAAAAATTGTTAATAATAATTAAAAAAAATATATATTTACACACAGGGCTGGATTGGCCCATCGGGGTATCGGGAAACATCCCAGTGGGCCGGTATGCTGAAGGGCTGCTATGGGAGGCAAACGATTTTTAATTTTGCCGTAAATTGTCATGAATATTTTTTTACATTTATTAATATTTATTATTTACTAGTTTATCATATCTTTATCATAATTAATTTAATTTCTGACGCGGACAGTAGTTAGTACAAATTATAGTATAATTATTTTATATCTTCGTCCGACCAGTCCGAAATTTTTGACTTATTATCAAGGCTGCGGTGATTATACGTGTATAATATGCCTATATATAATAACAATGTTGTAGTCGCGAATCGAGCTACGATAAAGAAATTATAAATAGTTAACTCGTTAAAGTTTAATAATCTATTATCATACTTTACAATTATTATAGTAATATATATATATATATATATATATATATATATATATATATATTAGATATTATATTATAGGGGGCCGGTCTTAAAAATTTTCTATGCCCAAAAAAAATCTACCAATCCTTCCCTGGTTACACTTATATGTAAGCAAAAGGAAGTGCGATCACTGGATGGTTTCTTCCCTCACCCTACTCATGTTTTTTAGTATAATGTAGCACATATTTTTATTTTGGGTATAGATTGTATATTTTCTAATAAAAAAAATAAATAAATAAATATCAAAATATTATTATTTATTAATAATTTAATTACCGCAAATGTAAACAATACTAAATGATGCCAATTGACGTCATCCGCAACGAACATATTAAGGCTATGACCGCTGCACTTGTGGTTAAAAATGTGAAACAAGGAGATGCAATTATAAAGCTTCTGGAATTTTATGCAACTCTAAATACCATAATGGTAATGCTAATGAAAATAAATAATATTTTATATATTTTGTTCACTTGGCACTTTCAGTGCTGACCATTGTATACAATGTCTGGTTTAAGTGAATAATTATGGTTTGAAAAACTTGGACATTGTAAACTTTGTCCGGTCAATGTTTACAATGACCATTTATCCACTTGGACCGTAACATATATATATATATATACTACAAATATTATATTAATAGAGTTGCATATTGAAATCTCAAGACTATTTTACAAGGTATTTTATTTTTGAGAGATTACAACATAATAACAATGATTTAAATTTTTATATTGCTATGAGAGTGTACATAAAAAAATTTTAAAATAAAATTTAAAGTTGTTAGTGAAGTAATTTTAATTTTTAATTAACCACATTTTAAATTGCTTGTAAGTTAAGAATACTTAAAATCAATATCAGAAATTATTTATAAAGATTAAAAAAATAAGTACATGAATAATGAGTTTGCAATTTTGCTTAAGTTTTCATATTGATTTATCTAGTTTTTATTTCCTTCACATTTGAGATTTTGAGGTTATATTATATATAATAGCACCTAAAAATTATTTTTAATGATTACCATATCCCATAATTTATAATAAAATCTTATTATTACTTTTTACTTCATAAAGTATTCAAATATATGGTAATGAATACATTTTTCTACTATATTAAATTTAAATCTACAGGGTGTAGCATAATTAACTTCCAAGTTTCTGAGGTGAATTAAAAAAAATTGTACATGACATGATAAAAAAAAATTATTAATAAAAATAATAAAATATGTTTTTTTTTTTTGTTAATATTTAAATATTATATCATCTAAATGATGGCCTTGATAAGCAATGCACATATTAAATCATTTTCAAAAGTTATCCATCACTTTAGCAGCATATGAATGGAATTGTGGCGATTTCTTTAGCAATAACCTTCTCTAGTTCTTAAATAGTTTGTTGATACTTGAAACTACTCCTTTGCAGTTCCAAAGTTAGAATTTGGTGTTCTTTATCCTAAGTATACATCATGAAGTGTTATAATTTTGATGATTGCATTTGAAGATTTCATCATTTGGATGACAATTATAAAAAAAAAAACCCTAAATATCTGGTATTTATAAAATTTCTTCTTTAAAAATCATACAAATCTCTAAATAAATAAATAATTAACTATTATAATTTATTTGTTGTTAATGTTTATTTATTTACACAAGTATAAGAGTATAAAATATTGTTTTGTTAAAGACAGCACTTTAAATATTTGGTATTATAAAAAAAAAATGTTAATTTAATTGAATGAATTTTGAAAATTACTTTAAATTAATCTTATTGTATATTAATAATACTAATTGCACTGTTAATTTTCAGGTAATTTGTTAAGTACACTGATGGGAGACTGTGATCGTGATGGAGAACAACGTCCATCTTCATCACGTCCAATGAATGTAGAACCTCTTGATTAATTCAAACTTTATTTCACTAAATATTTTTTTCTTTTTCTTTCAACCACTGGGTCTTATATTATTGTATTAAAAATAAAATAAAATCTGAATCTATTTGTGTTTTATTTATTATATTTTTATTATTATTATTATGATTATGATTATTATTATATTTTTTTACTATGTCTAAAATATAAAAAAAATAAAATATTAATCAGTCTAATTTCATTAATATGTTAAATTTAAAGTATATATGAATTGTTTTATTTAATTTAACATAGTACTATGTAATTATTAAATATTTAATTTTTGGTTTTTATTTATCTTTAAGGATAGCTGCAATTACAGCGCTTTGAAGGTCTATAGTAAAAATATAATATAATTATGGACTAAAATATAGTTTATTAAATGTTTCCTTTGTATGTATTTATAAATCTATTCTTGAACGCTTATTAAAATCATATTCTATGTATATATTTATAAATAAATGTATATGTATACGTGTGTATACATATGTGAAATAAATGAATGATAAAATCATTAAAAAAGGATTCAATATAATTTAAAACCTTCTATCCCCACTTCCGAGTGACCTAATGTTATCCAGATTCAGCTAAATCATCTCACAGTTGTAGTTAAGACACCAACGTGTCTTCTAATGTTTCTAATATAAATTAACATAGAACATAGTGAAGTTATTTTTATTTTTGTATCTTACAAAATGATACCTATAAAGGAGTAAGTCTTATATAATTAACCTAAATATTTTTATATTTTAACACAATTTTATTAATATTGAATATTTAAAATACATTTTAAAAAAATAAATCTTAATACATATAAGTAAATTAACCAAAAAAATGTTTGTATTATTATTGAAAGTGAACATTTTTCTTTGAGTCAACCTTTCAATAATGTAATTTGGTATAACTTTGAAATATTAAGGATTGAAAAAATAAACATTTTTTTATTCATTTGAATATAGTTAATATTGATAATTACACATGAAACAATAAGTGGAAATCACTAGGAAAAAATATCAAGTTACTTTATCCTTGTATGGTAACACAACTAACTGTGAAGCTGTAGTAAATATGTTGCATTTGCATTTTAGATCTTGAATTCAAATTAACGTTATATGCTACTTATATTTATTTTATTTAAATGTTTACAAAAATATACCATATGGTGGACACTAATTATACTTAATATCGAAATATTAAACCACTATTCAGTATGAAACAATTATAATAAAATTATTCAATTATTCAAATTGTATTATCAAACAATGAGGTACAAACTTCAACCTGAATAATTGAAAGGTTAATTTTTTAAAAAAATATTCGTGATAATATATTCCATCATATTACAATATGTTTAGACAGTGAATAAATTATTTTATTTTTCAAAAAAATCATAGGTAGGTGTTATTTATACTAGAATATTAGATTTATTGTTGATTATTTAAACCAAACTAATATATATCTAAATTAAACGGCATTAAAGATTTATAAAATGTATTATTACTCGTTTCATCAACGAAATATATCAATTACACCAAAACAAATGATAATTAATTTTAAATTATTTTTTTTGTCCAATACTCACATGTAATATTGTGTAGAATATTTGAATTCTGATACTTTACAGAATTAGACTGGTACCTTAATAGTATTTAGTTTTAAAATATAAATATAAGAGATCGTGTATAAATATAAAAGGACGAAAAACATGGTTGAATGCAAGTTTTTTTTTTTAAATGATATAATATTGTATTTGGCACAACACAACGTTCTCTAATCCTTCTAAATTTAACATAATGCACTTTGGATATGAAGTTATAAACATATCATGATAAAGATACGTTTTAATGGAACTCGTAAATAATACATATTTAAAGTTTGTTTTATATATTTTACAAATTATAAAATTTATGCTTGTGTTGGTTTGTAAAAATAATTTTTTTATTTCAGAAATTATTCAAGATGGATACAAATAATTTTATTTACAGCGATTATTTTTCCAACTAGAATAAAAGTTTCTGCAAGTATGTGATTCGTATATAAATATAACAGTAAATGATTTAGAACACCTATATGCAATTAGAGCATCGTTTCTCAATGAGGGGGTCACGTCGGTCGGGTGTTATTAATCACTTATTATGTACGGAAAGTATACCTTAAATTCGTATTTTTTTTTTTTTATATATAAGAAAAATTATGTACCCACGCATTCGGAGTTAATGTATTTTTTTCCGTAACATAAGAGTAGGTTGATTAATATTTGTCCCATACGTGTTAAGATATTTCTAATTCGTAAAACTGTTAATGTATATTTTACTCAAATTAGTATTTGTCACTAAGGGGCCGTGAGGTGATCGACTTTATATTTTAACTACTTTGAGTTTGAGAAACAAAAAAAACTTGAAAAATGATATATTAGAGTAACAAACAACGGTTACTGTAAATGTGATTTACATTTTGATATTGCACAAGTTTAAATCAAAAAGGATGTATACTAATTTGTTTTTAATTGGATTACAGCATTTAATACGTCAAAAATACATTCTACTGATTTTGCAGGTTGGTAATAACTAATAATATCTATTGTTGACTACGTAACATGTAACATAAGATATTGATAATAGTTTTTCAATAATCTAATAATTGGTAAAAGTCGAATAAAAAAAATTATGGATTAATAAGTAATACATTTATGTAGGTAACAAACGATGTGTCTTGGACTTGAATAATTAATTGAATACGTTTCTGTCAACCGACATTGATGTTCGTAAACGATGAAGTGACCTGGTTGAATATCTTACATATATTTATGCATCGGCTTGCTCCGAAAAGGGTCAATTTCCTATTATGACAATGTTCAGAAATTAAATCATTAAATTTTAAATATTATGTAAGAACTCAAAATAATTGAATCTTATTTGAATCCGAATAAATAATTGGTGGCTATAAGTGGAATTTTTGGTACACCTTTGGCGCACCCACTTAAAATTTTAATTTCAATGACGTTAGTAACTAACTTCTAACCTTATTCCGTTGTACAAATTTGGTGCATTCAAATTCTGTATTAAAATAATTGAAGCACTATTTTTTTATTTATTTTTTTCTATTTGTCGGTTCTGCATTTCTTCACTTACGATAAGAACATTATCCATGGGCGTAGTATGCATGGGGCCATGGGAGTTACAGTCCCTAGAGAAAATTTTGTAGCCCCCTTACGGTGTTTACTTCCATTTAAATCATTTTATCTGAAATTATAGTTTTAAATGTTTATATGATATTTATAATATGAATGCAAAAAAACACAGAAATCTAAGTTTGATTTAATAATTTAATTTTGATTGTTTATCTTTTTTTTATTGTAAAATAAAATGCAGATTAAGAACGAATCAAACATAAATTGCTTTTTTTCTAGACAATTTTTCTTTCCCTTTAATTCAAGTTAAACAAAAATAATTTTTGAAATACATTTTTCTAGTTCTTTATAGCCCCCACAGACAATTATTCTAAACTACGTCCATGTGAATATCATTCTTTTGCTTCAATTCATTTCGATTATTTCAGTCGCTTTATCTTGAGTTGAGCGGCCAATATTGGTTTTTCTTTTGGGCATTTTGTCATTCTGTTTTTAATTAATATAAAATAATTATAAAGATTTATTTTCTATAAGTTACTAGAGCAAGCCAGTGATTTTCAGATTAATGTGATCTTATAATCACATGTTAATATTTGCAAAATTATTTAGTGAGATATTGAAAATATATATAAAAAAGCTAGAAACTGTCCTGGGAGAATTGTCTAGAAAACAAAAAAAACAATATAATCGGTTGCGTAATTTCTGAGATTAGCTGTTTCAAAAAAAGTAGTGGCACGTTTATATACATATATATACTTTTTTAACTACATATTATGTTAAAATCATTAGTACTTCGTGTCACTATAAATATAATTGTAGAAACAATTAAACAATCAGTAATGTTGCATACAAATTTTGTACTGTAGATTATGATGAGGGGACCAGCAAGCCCGTTAAAGACCAAGCCTTCATGAACGAACCGTGCGGAGACTTCCGGCCGGGCGAAGACGACTTACAAATAATCGATTTTATTAGGAAATTCGGGTTGGATTCTGTCGAAGAATCGTACACAAGAAGCATAACCAAAGTAACTGGATCCAACCGTTGGCAGACGGCTTACAGAGTGGAAAAAACGATGTATTTAACAATGCCCACGAGGTACATATGATGTATTATATTGCATTTATTAAAATATATACGTAATATAATGTATCATTTTAATTTCCTTATAATATGATTATACAATTTGTACAGAACCTTCATTGGCGGTTATGTACCACTTACAAACCCCTCCTTCAAAACTAATGACAAACTACCACTGAGTTTCAAGGTTTATAATTGCTCCTCTGGATTATTCTTGAATTTGCATTTTTAGATATTGATTTTTGCGACATCCTATTGATTTTAATTACTTATGCTACTCGCTCTATAAAAAATATAGGGACATTATCTCTGCGTGAATTGAATTAGAGAGACACTTTCGTTTATATATAAGTATATATAGGGGCACTATTTGACATGTTAATATATTTGTATGGAATTTTTTTTATACAGATCATAATTTATAAATTATATTTAATATGTTAATGTTTCGATCTTTGGCATTATGTGAATCGGTTTTAAATAATAATGTGTTCCGTCGTCACCCCATGTCTAAAATTGTCAATTTTTCTCATTCGAAGTACCATTATTTAGTTTGATTTTTTTTTTTTTTATTAATAGTATTAAGTGACAATTAATACAGCTCAACAATTATGCAGAGTTCTTAATTAATATATTTTCATATACTTAATATTCATAAAAACAATTTATATTAAATTATAATTTACTAAATCATTTTTAAAATGTGTTTTAAATTTAGCACTATGACTTGCATAAAAAAAACTTATAGACTATAATTATGCATTTGTATATTGAATTATTTACGAAATTAAAATGATCGATTTTACATGAAATATCGCTTATAATTACAATATTAAATTATTACATATTTTAACATTGAGTTGTATTCGTGTTTACAGGGATGTATTTCCTTTAGGCGTTCCTCAGCAATTCTCTTTTATTGCTACTTTTAGTTCAAGAATGATGGACAGGACACAGTGGTACCTACTTACGATTACTGATGATCAGAATATAATTAACTTGCAAATCACAATGAACCAAGTTAAAAAAATCATAGAGTTCTCTATAGTTAACTATGAAGGGTATTTGCAAACTGTTACGTTTGAAGTAATTAATGTAAGTTTATCTAATCATTATATATTGAAACGACCATTAACGTAGATGTAACATTGTACACAATAGCTTTATAGTAGAATAAGTAACTTAAAATAACAAAAAAATAATCAACTTACAAACACCACTATTCGGTTTAATTCATACAAAATATGTCATGCCATTACGAAAACTCGTTTCACAGACACATTTTTATTGGTTATGATTTAAAAATATAAAAATTTATAAAATAAATATTAATTATTATTACTTAATAATTTATAATTATAGTATAAAAAAAAAGTCCATTGTTCATAAACATTTATAAATTTATTGGAATAGTACCTATATTTATAATAATATTAAATTCAATAAAAGTAGAAACTATAATAGAATATGATAAATAAAATATATTGCATATAAAATTACTCCAAAACCAAAAATTACGTATTATATTTAATTTTTTCTATTTAATTTTGAATTTTAGAATGCAAATTTAGTTTTAGCGAGGGTCACGCGAAATTTGTTAAAGTTCAGTGGCAGAGGATACCACTGGGTTAGACTATTTAGGGATAAATTAAAAAAAAAAAAAAATTGGAATGTGCAAAAATATAAAAATAATTTTTTAATTTGGACTACAGGTTTTCACAACACACATGTAAAACAAATCATTAGTATTGACTGTAATTAATGTAATTATTGATTGAGATATTTCAAAATTATGTTTCATTGATGTTTTTATTTTTAACAGATATTTGATAAAAATTGGCACAAAATCCATTTTGGAGTATTTTATGATAGAGTATTACTTTACGTGGATTGTAAACAAATTGGTGTTAGATTATTAGATCCTAAAGGTACGGTGAATATATTTGGTAATACATCATTACTAACAAACACCGATTACCAAACAGCGGCAGTAAGTTTCATGGGATATTTCAATTAATTTAATTTATAAATAAGTCGAATATAAACAAGTTTATATTGTGCATTTAATTACATATACTCGTAATACGTCTATTCTACTACCATGTCCCTATTCCTGTTTTTGCGAAACTTTTTTTTTCAATTTTCATTTTCTTCTAGTTTCTATTGACTTCTACTGTTTTATCACTGAAACTAGACTATTCATAGATAATCTGTATGCTTTCTTTAGTTCTTATAAATATATTTACTCTATTATAGAATTTTTCATAAAAGAGTAAATACTATGAAAACAGTCCAAGACAGAATTACAAAGAGAAATAAAATATAATATAAATATTTGATTTTAGACACGTTTACATAATACATCGAGGTTATCAAGTGCATGTTCAGGTTATAATTTTGGACAGGGCTTAATAAAATTACCATCTAAGATAGGTTTTTATACTAACTAATATAATTCATGTAATACAGGTTTCAAATTTTAAATTAAAATATAATTTAGCAATGGAACCTCTTAACTATAGAGAAATTTTAATTCTTCCACTAAATTTCACGTTTCAAAAAAAATACTACTTACTTTGTACCTAATGGTCTGTTTTCTAATTTTCAATCCAAACTTAAATTAAAATTTTTTTCTGCACTTTTCAGCAGTGGATAATTTCCATTATTGTCCAATACATATGTTTAAATGTAATATTAATATTTATAATCAATGGTTTATTATCCGAATATCTATCTACAGTTGTATAGGCTATATTATAGGTTCTCCTTAATGTTTTCCTTTTTTATTAGTATGTTCTAATATATTTATACTTTTATGTAAAATTATTTAAATCCTTTTCAATTATTATGATATCCAAAATATCCTCTAATATTGTTGATCTTTAAACGTAATTTTTTTTTTCTTCCAACTATTTATAAATATTGTTTTTTTCTATATCCATATAAGTAGTTATTTAGTACAATTACAAAATACAAATATATCAAGTTGTACAATTTAAATATTAAAAACATGTTTTAGGTGGATATACAATGGGTAACACTTAGTTGTGATCCAACAAGACCGCAACGGGAAAGCTGTGCCGAACTCAATAATTTAGTTAAGCCTAAAATATAAGATTAATTATAGAATATATTTTAAATGTTTTAATATTTTCATAAAGATGGGAGAAGAAACCTCTAGTAGTAAATGTCCTCTAGAAAATAAATGTTCAAAAGCACACCAAGTAAATGTAAATCAAAGTCTACAAGGTTCAACTGAACTACGGGGACCACCAGGACCAATAGGACCGCAAGGACTACCAGGACCACAAGGACCACCAGGACCTCGAGGAATTTTAGGAATTCAAGGACCTCCAGGATCACCAGGGTTACAAGGGCCTCCAGGTGTACCAGGAGCTGAAGTAATATGAAAACTATAAAATAATTTCTTCAGTACTTTATTTATTATTATTTTTTTATCTTTGTGTTATTCCTGAAACCCTATTCATTTTATACAAGAAAATAATATATTCAATTAGTTTCTAAAAATAAAAATTAAATGTTTAAGGGTCTTCGAGGACTTCAAGGTTTACCTGGTACTCCAGGTTTACCATCATTACCTGCTTTACGGGGAGAAAAAGGAGAACCGGTAAATATTACGTGTAATATGTTGGCATTACAATTTACTGAAAGATAATTATAATACTTTTTCATGGATACATAATTGTATTTCTCAGGGAGAACCAGGAGTTCCAGGTTTGAGAGGCGAGCCTGGACTTCCTGGATCTTCAATTTATATTCCAGCTAAACAAGACACTCAATATTTAAGACCTGTAAGTATACGTTCTAACTCAATACGGATAATTTATTGGGTCAATACTGACTCAGTAGTACTAAAAAAATGTTTTACAACAATTTAAAAGGTTATAATAGTATATAATTACTGCTGTATTGGTAAATTTGCTCAATAGGCAATTATTTTATTTTTATTTTTATGAAAACTAGCAACAGTTAAATATTTATTTATTTATTAATATAAACGCCTTTAAGGCTAAAGTACAGTACAGTAATATTATAAAATTAACAATACAAAATTATATAGTCATAAAATTAAATTACAATTTTAAATAATGAAAAAGAAAAAAAAGAAATGACAATTAAATTAAAAATTAATAGTATTGCTTTGGAAAAAATAATTACAAAATATTAAGGAAACTTAACTTACTATTGAAAAATTACGTGTATAAAAAATATCCACACTACTCATCTCATTACATTCACGAGTTATACGATCTAAAGCAGCGGTTCCCAACCTTTTTCGCCGGCGGTGCCCTTTTGTTTGTACAAATTTTGTTAGGTGCTCTTCTATGAATATCACGAGGAACGTGATAAAAATAAACACTAGTTTTCATTCATAAGTGATTTAAATAATTTTATTGAATATATTATTAATAAATTATGATTTTATAGTTGAAATTAAAAAAGAAAAAATACTGCTTTAGTAGTGAAAAACTAATAATAATTATTAATTATAAATGAGATATTTGAGGCTGCTTATTTTTGAAAAGTTTGACCATATCTGATTCAATTTGAGACAATTGGATACGGAGGTCAGGTTCTACATTAAGGCGGTTGCGGTATTTGGTTTTAATAGCTGCATAAGCCGAAAATCCTGCCTCGCATAAATATAAATACTATATTTAATATTAGATATACAGATAGTATGCTAAGTAATTTTGTACGCAAAACAATTTTTTGTCTATTCAACTACAATAAATTGTAAATTTTTAATATATATAATTTAATAATTTTTTTCATTCTTTGATGAGTCATGGTGCCCCTTAAATGAGTTCGCGGTGCCCTAAAGGCACCGCGGTACACAGGTTGGGAACCGCTGATCTAGAGGATTATTATATCCATAAGAAGTACGATGAAATGGTATTGAAAAAATAAGACAGTGTCGCAAATTATAATGGGGAACATTAAAATGTAATGAATGCAATAATTCTGGGCAGGATATATCGCCATTTATTAATTTGGACAAAAAGCGAATATATATAGATTTACGTCTAGAAGCTAGAGATTCTAAATTAATACTGGCTTGGATTGATGATAGAGATATAGGGTCAGATGAATTTACATGACCATTCAATTTCCTTTTATAACCAATTAGATGTAAAAACTTTCTTTGAATACGCTCAAGAGATTCAACAAGCCCAATTTGTGTAGGATTCCATAAAACTGAAGAGAATTCAAGAATAGGTCTAACTAGCGAGGTATATAAAGTTTTAATACAAATTTTGTTTTTGAATTCTTTATTACGAATTAGAAAACCCAAATTTCTAAGTGCTTTTGATTTTAAATATTCAACATTAGAAGATAATAATAGGTTAGACTGGAATATCATCCCCAGGTCATGACATTTATTAATTTCAACAAGTTTATCACCATCAATATAGTAGGCAAAGTTTAATTTAGAATTAGTACGAAAAAATGACATTTTAAAACATTTGGCTGTATTAAAATTAAGACCATTGGAACGGCACCAATCACTTACACTGATTAGATCATTTTGAAATAAATTATAGTCATCAAATGAGGAAAAGCAAAGATTTTTAGATCGTCAGCAAAGATTAGGTGATTACAATATTTAAAGCAATTATTCAAATCCATTATAAAGATGGCAAACAGCAACGGAGATAGGTGGCCCTACTTATACTTACTATACTTACATATAGGCCTTTAATTTGTTACCAAATTATTGTTACCTGACTTAGAAATAGGTGTGACATAGCTATTTTTCCATTGAGATGGAAAGATACCAACAGTTAAAGACCGATTAAAGATTTTGCATATGGGTACAGATAATGAATATACACAAGAACGAAATAGAATATTAGGTAAACCATCCGGTCCTGGACATGGGTTCAAATCAAGGGAGCAAATAGCTTCAAAGACATCCTTTGTCGAAATTTTTATAAAAGGTTGATTACATATATCTGCAAAATTTTTTGAATAATTAATACAATTATTTATATTTAAATTTAATTTGGAATAGACTGAATTAAAATATTATTTAAATAGGTTTGCCACCGCAGATCCACCCGTTGACGAATTACCATTAAATAACATAGTATTAGGTATTTCATTATTGGATTTTAAATTTTTAATATATCGCCAAAAGTGTTTAGGGTTCTGTGTGAGATCAAATATAACTTTTTGTAAGTAACGCAATCTACATTTTTTTGATTCTAATTTACATAAACTACGTAAACTAGAGAAATCATTGTATTTAATACAATCCCTAGTAGATTTAAATTCTTTATGCAAACGTTTTTTACTACAAATTAAAGATTTAAATTTAATACTATAGGTACCAATGTGGATATTTATAATTACGATTGGAAAATTTAGGGGTAAAAATACTAATAGCTTTATAAATAATTGAATACAAATTAGACATAACTATTGAGAAATCTAGATTATCACTTAATAAGGATCTCCAATCAATATCATTGAAATATGTATTCATAGCATCATAATTAGTATTATTAAAATTTAAATCCGATGATAGAGATTTAAGTCTACAAAACGTTGTAGCATTAAGACCGTTTATTTCTACAGGGAGGTGTGCTATATCAATAGAAACTAAAGGAAAAGAACACTTTGTTACTACTAAACTATAATCATTTGAAAAAACTAAATCTAATATATTATTTTTATAATTAGCAATGAAGTTGTGATGAAATAACTGCATAAGGGCAACTGTTTCAGCTAAAATTTTAGATTTATTAGGGGCAGGACCAGTTAGGATAGTGTAGTGATCTCCATTAGACCATAATATATCTGGCATATTGAAATCACCTAATACTAAGAAGGTAACATCAGGAGACGAAAATTTCAAATTCTCAAGTTAAGTACAATGGCGATTATATATTTCGATTGGACTATTTGGGGGAATATATATAGATACAATTATAATTTTAATATGGACAGATTTAACCATAATCGCCACACACTCGAGGGTAGGGTCAGATAAAGTAAGTTTAATAGAACAGAAACGATTGTGTATTGCTATAAGAACCCCCCCCCTCTTAAATGTGCACTATTTAAATTATTACAATCATTCCGATAAATATTGTAATTATTCATAACTTATTCATTACTATTTATGTCATTTGTAAGCCAAGTCTCCGTTAATATAAAATAATCATAGTGATTTAAAACAATTGAATTAAGACAGATATAAGATAATTTAGTTTTTAATACTAAATAAACTTTAAATATATATTACATAACTAAGTTCATAGCTTTAATATACAAACAATATATATATTTTTAACAGGGGACACTTGGCATACAGGGCGAAAAAGGAGAACGCGGAGAACCTGGGCCACCGAGTTATTCTGTACGTAAAACCATTTAACATTTATAAGTACCTATATAAGTATGGTATACATTTGCACACAGAACCGTACCATGCCGAATAGTTTGTACTCAAGTAAAAATTTTAATAATTCATTCCTTGTTGTTATTAATATGTATATGCGTAAAATGTAAATGCATAATCAAAGATATAATTAGTCTGTATAATAGTATAGCCTTTTCAATATTTTATGTCCTCGTAGCCTGAAAAGGCGATTCGTTTATTGTTATAATCGTATATTTTCATTACTGTAATAATATTTTGTGCTATAATATTACATTTTAATTATTTTAATAATTTTTAATAGGGGAATAGTTTCACTGAAAATGAGATAAAAGAAATATGTATATCGATTTTGAAAGGTAAATTTGTTAAAATTAGAAAAACTAAATTAGTTGCTATACGAATTTTAAGTCACATATACCCTGATGATTGGTTTCAGAGCAATTAGTCGAACTTACTAGCTCGCTAGTCGGTCCACCCGGACCACCAGGTCGGTCAATTGTCGGTAAACCCGGATCCCCAGGTATCCAAGGACCACCGGGTAAGTTAAAATATCCGTAGTCATTATGTGATACAAAAAAAAAAGGAAAATAAAATAACCCATTTAATGCATATTGTATTGAACAGGTGAGCCCGGGCCACCGGGCTTAGGAATACCGGGTGAAAGAGGTTTTCCGGGAGCTCCTGGTATACAAGGATCAACAGGTAAGATATACGCATGTTTATTTTTAAACAAATATTCTACAATGTAATAGAAGAATGATTACTAGTATTTTTTTATTTACTTTTTTCAAAGTATTGGTTACTATTCTACTACATAATTATAGTAGTACAAAAGTATAAATATAAGCATCTTTTATACATCAGGCTGATTTAAGGTAGGTCAAAGAGAGAAAATGCCCCGAGTGCCAAGATTTTAGAGGGCGTCAAAGTCTTAGAGGCTCGTCAAAAATTGTTTTTGTTTTCACGTCTTGTAGGTGGTTTTTTTAAGACTTTAATAAAATATTATAACACATCAACAATTATATTGACATATAAATTACTAAAGCTCAAACTACTAAATTCGATGGCCACATTGAAGAATACAATTGAGCTTATACTTAATTGTATTTATATTCTTAATTGAGAGAGCATTGATGAGAACAAAATTGATCCCAAAGGAGGCGAAGAAAAGTTTTAACTGCATTCTTTGCATTCTTTGAAAGAAGAGAGATGGAAAATTTGGGAGTAGATATTAGAAGCCACATAAATCCTCACCACAATTGGGTAGGGAACAATAAGAACTACTGTTAAAACTAGTTTTAAAAGAGTAGTGAGGAAACAGGCTGCGATCAGTGCGTAATCTGGTGTATTTAATTATGGCAGAGTGGCTGATGTTTAAGGATTGAAATTAAGGCTGAATAGAGATACTTTTAAATAATCATAATCTATAGCTAGAGTCGTAAGACTTTGGTAGGTTATCCCATTCTAGTTTCCATAGTTCCTTTATGGATGTGCAATGTAATGTGACTAAATCAGTATAGGACATCACAGTGTCCGAGTAAGATTGGTTGGTAGAGGAACCAGCTAACGAGTCGGCGAGCTCATTGCCATAGATGCCTACATGCCCTGAAGCCCTTATGAAGGAGATATTGAACGACCTATTTTTTAGGGATAGTAGTAAAGTGTGGATTTTTAGAATTATATGGGAATATTTGAAACGGAAGGAATTGTTGATTTTATAACTAAGATAGTAGCTTAAGAATCAGAGACAATAAATAAATCTCCAGAAGCTGATGTAGTTGAGGACTTTTAGGATAGCCTAGCATTCTGCCGTGAAAGGAGACTAAAGCAGAGATGTTGGATGATGATTGTATGTATAGTTCGGGGAAAACATAGACGAACCAGCATCCGATTTTGAGACTGACCAATCAGTGAAAACCAAGGTATACGAGTTAAAATTGTAGACGATATACTGTCTAAATAAATTGAAGTGTGACCCAGAAAGTTGGGTAAGGCTATCGCGACTACTATGAGTATAAAAGCATCAAATTTGATGTCATATAAGGGTTGTTTGCGGACTTTGTGAACAAGAAGAAAAATCGTTGTAAATGCCTGAATCATGGATGCTCTCTAATTAGACGATAACCAGGAATTGTATTCTTTTGTTGGGAAGAAGCCATGTTTCTAAAAAAAAGGTAGCTGTAATTAAGGTTGTAAAAAGTATGAGATATATACATTAACTGTGCTGAGAGACTCCTAATATTCCATTGAATGATATTCATTATAGGGTTGGATAAATTATGGATATTAGGCATAAGATGGAGAAATCTAGAAATCCGATCCTGAGGTCGAGCCGAATAGAATATTAACAAGAGATGACTCTATTAAATTAGATAGCGAATCAGAAGATATATACCCTTGATTAATAAAAATATCCTTAGCAATGAGATACGACAAGGTCTTAGCCACCTCTGATATGAGTGAGCGGGTTCGAAGTTCCCTGGGAGACCCCGATAATTTTTTTGGGTCTCAATGAAAAAAAGACCTATTAGAAGATGATGTGGAGTTGATTAAGATTGGAAGCAAGGGAGGGACGAAGACCCCAAATTCATGGTTTAATTGACATTTTTTATGTTACATAAGATTATTAGTAAAATGCAAATATGGAAAAGAAGGAGAGCAACCAGAATGGTTGTGTGGAGTAAACGTGGATGTGTTAATGCCAGAAACAACACTGGGTGTCACACTATCATAGAGGATAGCTTGAGAGAAAGAGTCAGCTTTACTTACAAAATTATTGGTGAATTTAACAGCTTATAAGAAAGAAAAATTTTCGGCAGCCATGATTCTTTTGGTTTTATTCTGTTTAATTCATTCTGGTAAATTTCTGTCTGAAGATATGTGACTACTCTTGCAGGTTGGACAGTAGAAGTAGCCGTAAGACACAATAGAATGTTGTGATTAGCTTCAATGCAATTCGAGTACTGAGGTTTGCTACGACAAAATCTTCCTATGTGATAGAATATTAGACGATAGGAGCATTAGACCGACGATCTTATGTTAGGGGAGACTTTAATACGTACTTTATAAATATAAATAAAATCTGATAAAGGTGATAAGAATTTTAGTTCAACTAAATTGAAGGTCCGTATATAATCGTTACTTAACGAAGGATGATGCGACGAATGGATGCAACGCGATAATCTAAGTCTAAGATCATCAAATAAGTTTGATTCCGATATTAACTGATCCTGGCGAACTACACTTGGACTATAAACCAGTGTTGATGGAATAGAAGCAGAAAAACCTTGGCTCTTAAGAGGGTTTTCAAAAAGACATATATTAGCATTCATGACGTTGACTAATGTAAGTGTGACTCTAGCGCCTACAGCTTATCTCTATAACACCAGCTACTTTACTGTACCTATATTAGTTGACCTATTTTCATAGGGAGCAGTTTGTCTGGCTGTAAGTATTTGTCTATAGCGTTAATTATAATGTATAATGGGCCCCAAATATGAATCCCGGAGCATATTACCATTCTGCACATGAAATAAAAGGAATTTAATTTTATATTTTTCACAACAATAATTCTATTTTAAGTACAAAAATATCTTATCTTTACTACAAAAGTACAATTATTCAATACTGAATAGTTAATACATATATTATAAAGTTGTGTTCTGCTGTGTGTTATTGCGTTCTGAATTCTGTGATTTGCAAATTTAAATATTCTAGTTGTGTTTTACTTAGGATTTGGACATCATTGTAAAGATATATGTGATTATTGTGCTGTGCTAGGTATGAAGACAAAAAAAAAAAAAAATCAAAGTTAAATTATGTACTTATAAAATTTTGAGTAACAATATGTGCTACATGAGAGAAAAAAATTAAATATCAATCAACATTATTTTAACATGATATAAAATTGATCTTTCACTTAGCTTTAGCTATTTAATAAATAATCAGTGGTTTAATTAGTTGTGTTCCCAAAAATAATTTGTTTTGGTTTATTTATTTTAACCCTTTCAGTTCCAGACTTTTTTATACATCGTTTTATTTTTTTTTTCATATAAAACTACCTAACTTGTTTAAAATATTTTTTTTTTTTTTTTTTAAATTAAAAAAGTTACGGAAATGTCAATTTTAAGAGATACTGGGTTTAAATGGTTGTAGAATAATAATAATTGCTATACGGTTGCTATATGGTTCGGGTGATGGTAAATTAAATTCTAACTGTTCCTCATAGATATTAAACATAGTTTAATATCAATGCTGTTCCTGCAAAATGAAATCATGTTCTGTATAATCTTATTTCTTATCGATTACTTTATCGACTTTAACCATAGATATATAATAACACTAGATAGCCGTCTTCTCGTTATCAGTGAAACACGCCGCCATTTGCAAAGAATACTCTCGGTAAACAAACGTTATCAGATATGTCATAATTACTAATTTATCACCTATTAGACAACGACAATATGAAATTGTTCAAAATTTGAAATCCTAAATCCTAAATATAAAATATAATACGCCAAATATAATTTTAATTTAAACTTGAAAATGCCTACTTGTTGCGTTGTTCCAAATTGTAAGTCCCGAGGAAGTACTGGTAGTGATATTCATTTTTTTACGTATGTACAATTACACACATTTTTATGTTTTCAAAAAAGAGTTGGACCATTCTATTTTTAAAGATTTAAGTTGTGAAAATGTTGAAATTTTAGAAAGACCTTAGTATTTTTGACCATGTTACCTTATTTAATAATTCATAAAACATTACGATTTAGTTATATACTTATATCCATGGTTATATCCCAAATGTTTGCACATATATTGACGTAAATACTACATAGGTAGCATTAATTAATGGTTCGGTGTAATAATATAAAACATATTACTTAATTATAAAACAGAGAACTGAGAAATAACAAAATTTAGGTAAGTTCTCATTTATAAATAATAAATCTATAATATTGATAATGTTTGTTTATCGAGTTGTCTTCTTTGCATATGGCGTCGTGTTTCAGATTATTTTGTGGTAGTGTATTCGAAGACGGCTATCTAGTGTTATTATATATCTATGACTTTAACGACCCTATATTCTATTATCTATAACGATAACCAGTCTTTATTCATTTTTCATTTTTTCTCTTCATTTTAAATATAATACAATTTGATAAATAAAAATTTTACTTTGTGATGACTGCTTACGCCTCCCCAGCGGTGTGTATATTCAGGGCCGGATAAGCCATCCGTAGGCCCGAGGCACTGATTGAAAAATATATACAGTTAAAACTTAAAACACCTTTAAAATTACATAAGCAAGTAGTTTATTTTCAAACATTAAGTTAAACACATTTCAAATTACATAAGTCAGTAGTTTATTTTCAAACATTAAGTAAAACACATTTCAAATTACATTAATCAATAGTTTATTATCAAACATTAATTTATCAAATGCATTTATAATTGAATTATCAAATATTTAATTTTATATAGCCACGTAGGTACCTAATAAGTAAAATGTTATCTATTCTAAAATATCTAACTTGGGACTTTTTTTTTCTACATTTTGTATTGGCAAACTCATTAATTATATCATTCTTTCTAATTTCTCTCAACAGTTCTGACTCTATCGATAGAAGTGCAAGAGAAGACTATTTTCCTTGACTGATAGTAGACCGTTGGAAATTTTTAATCCTTTTTAACACTGAAAAGGACCGTTCAACTTCACAAGAAGTTCCAAATATTGCTAAATAAATTCGAAAAGCAATATTGACGTTTGAAAAACTCGTTGATAATTTGTTTTCGATTTGTTTTTGTAGCATATCACTTACAGTCATGCCTGGTTCACGAAAATGAACGAAAACAAGAAATTCTTCAACAAAATCTTTTTCCAGATCGAATGGATATATTTAAACTAGATTACTGGCTTTTATTTTAATATCACTCGTTGTCAATTTGCCATCAGTTAAAAAACTAAACCTTTCATTCAATTTTGTGTATACTTCGTTTCGTTTTTTAATTTCAACAATCAAAGTATCCATCATAACATAGAATGTTTGAAATTTGAATTTATCTCGTACACTAGCTTCAAACTCAGTTGCTTCTCCATCATTGTACATTTTTTTCTAGAGTGTTTTCTAGTAGTTAATTTCGAATAGCTAGAAATAACTGTATGACCAATCTCCTATGTTTTTTCTTCATAATAATCAAATGCTTCTCTCATTTGTTGAAAATTTACAAGAAGACTATCATAAAGTTTGACGACTGTACATAATTCTATACTAGGTGTTTGTAATGATTGGTTTACGATATTAGTTTTTTGTGAAACGTCATTCCAAATAATTTCAAAATTATAGAGTTTCTTGACTAAAGATTTTGCTTTAAGGATAGTGGTAGGTGACTGTTTCTCCGATAATGAAATTTCTTTTAATGTTTGACAAATTTCGAAATAATTTATTGTCAATGCCTTTGTAGCATCACTACGAGCCGACCACCTAGTTTCAGACATATTGTGGACAATTTTTTAGCATAAAAGACCATCTCTGTGTTGATCCTGCTAGAAATGTATAAACTGATTGTAAAATACTAAAAAATTTTACAGCTTCAGTACAGCATTCAGCAGCAACGGCCCCTAATAAGTTTAGACTATGGGCAGCACATGGTATCCACTCTGCTAGGGAATTTTTTTTACGAAAACAAGCTTGGACACCAGAATAAATGCCACTCATATTACTCGCATTGTCGTACGATTGTGAACGACAAATCATAATATCAATGCCATTATCTTTTAAAAAATTTTCCAAAATCTCAAAAAGATAATAACCATTATGTTGTTCAATAGGAATAAAGCCAAGGAACCTTTCTACAACTTTTCCTTTGCCAAGTATAGAATAACGAATAATTACCATAAGCTGGTCAACATGACTTAAATCAGGCGTGGAATCAATACTGACTCCAAAATATTTGGCTTCTTTAATTTCTGTTACAATGATTGCGGGTAAAGATTTTGATAAAATTTCTATAAATTCATCACAGATTGTTGATCATAGGTATGATACATTTCCTCTACCAGTATTTCCATGAGTCCTAATATGCTCTGAAAGAAATGGATCGTATTCAGCAGAGTTCTAAGCATCCTAAATAATTATCATTATATGGATTACCAAATGTGTCTGTATTTCCTCTAAACGCTAATCCTCTTTCCGATAAAAATGTTACAACTGAGATCACTCTTTGCAAAACTTGTGTCCAATAATATTTTTCTTTATTTAGCTGTTTAACTAATTCTTTATCCACTCTCGAAGTGTTTTGAATATCTAACATAGCTTTAATTGTATTTAAATGATTAACCGATCTCTCGTGACTTTGAATTCTAACGTTAGCATTTTTCCAATCATCAAATCCGATTTGAAATTGGGGAAAAAAGTTTACAAATATAACAAAACACTTTTCCTATAGATGTTGAATATAATAACCAATCTCTTTTAATGACTTCGCCATTTTCTAAAATTCTTGAAAAATACTCTTTACGAACATATATTTTTTCCCCTCCAAATTCTCTAGCAGATCGTATAAAACCTTTGTCAATATTTTGGTTGGGAATATTTTCGGTTACATATTTCATGATATCTGCATTAATTTCCCATACTTCAGGATCACTGTTAAATAAGAACGTGGATTTAACTTTATCATTTTCTGGTAGTAAGTTAGATGCATTATTTTTTGACAATTCTGATTCTTTTATTTTTGGAATTTCAATAATGTCGTCAATTTTAACCGGACTGTCCGGACCATTTAAATTTGAATGTGTAAGTAATCGATGAGGAATTGAATTATTTGTGTGTTCAGATTGTTGTGGTGCACAGTAATTTGAAGGCTGAACATACTTGAGCAATGAACCGGATAAGTGACTTAAATAATCACCTCTCTTTTGTTTTTTCTTACGTTTTTCAGAACCACTTTCATGAATTCTTTTATACCCGTCAGGCATTTTAAGATTAGTGTATAGATCCAATAAATATATTTAAATTATTGCTCCGAATAAAAATGAGGGGCCCCTAAAAATCAAATGAATTTACCTGTACAGGTTGACGAGTGTTTATGTTGTTAGTAGTTTAGGCACTTCAATGATCATTCATCAACAAACGCGGAACGACAAATTAATTTAGTCAGTTTAGTGCACATTGCCCAAAGGCCAGAAAATTAAAAGAAATACCACTCGTTTACCCCCTTCCTTATTCGTTCAGATACGCCGGATTCTTGGAAACAAACTATTTTTAATTTACATTATATCAGCAGCTGTATATGTTTAGGACTCGCCGCTCTCGTTCTTGGAACACGGATTGCATTCACATTGGTGGGTCGCGTAAGAGGAACTATATGTACAGACTGTTATATTGATCTTTAGCTTTTTTTCGTAGGCCATAGGCACAGTGCTTACAGTGCCTAATGGTTAATCCGGCCCTGGTTATATTAGAGTTATACTTCATATTTAGTAATTGCAGCGGATTGTCGATAATCAACTCTAAATTAGGAGATATCGGGTTTGAATTATTATGAAATGTTCTTATTCGTCTTACCGTGTTTGAAATAAGTAAAAAACTCGTCCAAAATAGGTTGCCTCTTCGTTGTGAGCACCTTAAGATTGGTGGACTTAGGATCAAGAGGTACGTTGTTGTCGCTTCTCCAAGAAGATGACATTTTCGTGTGTTATGTTATAATTTAATAAAACTAAGAAAATATCGCGACCTATGCAGGAAACTACGAGCGATACGCGTCCGCACAGGAATGTGGAATGTCGATACCAGACTGTAGAAGCTAGTTATATTGTAAAAGCAATACTTTAAGTTAAACTGCTGAGTCCTTTTTCAGTTCTGATACACTTCAGTTAATGGAAAAAAATAAAACTGAAGGATCAAAAAATTATGCATTTGATAATCTTGAACGATCCTGCGTAAAATATAATGGCCTAGCCTGGTTGTTAAACTGCGGACATGATTTAAAATTTAAACTTGTAATCTGTCTTGTGACTGCGACTGAGTAATTCAGTATAAGTTATATCTTAATTTTCTATTATTTTTATTGGTTTTCCTTTATTGGGAGTGGGGAGAGGCATTAAAATATTTGCCCCTGATCAACTTTTATCTAAATGCGGCATCATATTTATTTACAACAATTTCTATTATTTCGAGAAGACATACATTGTATTTCAACACTCAACAAGTTTACTCGTACAGTATCTTTATGGTATACGTACCTAATTCAGTACTTGTACGTATAAGTCGCCGTTACTTGTTGAGCAATTAATGGGTTATAGCTTATGACCACTTTAAATTTGAAATCGTTCACGTTCACGTTCATTATTTTAAAAGTGAACAGGGGGAACACGTCCAAGTCATATGAAAAAATGAACGCGTTCATTTAAATTTCTTTAATTTTAATTATGAATCACCAACTAGCATTCTGTGTAAATGGGTCCTTCATAAAATGCATTAGGAATATTTTACTTCATATAATAATTTTTAATAATTTATTTCGCACTAATTATTATTATTAAAATAAATAAATTATTAAAATTTCCATTGTAAATATCAAAATGTCTGCTTGAGCTCCTCCCAGGATTACTATCACTTTTTAACTTAGCCTATCTTCTGCCAGTAGATTTAATATATCTTTGTACTAATCTATATATATAAAAATAGAGCCAAAAATGTATAACAATTCATCAATTGAGAACGGCTAGCCGATTTGGCTCAAATTTATTAAAATTGTTCGTAATTGCTAGGAGAAGGTTCTTGTAAGAAAAAATGAAGAAAGTTGCATGGAAAATTAAAAACTAATATAACCGTGTAAATTGTATACCTATATAGCTAACTGCAAACTGACCTTTTTTTTTTTAATGTATTTTATCGGCATGTATAAACAACTTTCTTCATTTTTTCTTACATAAAAACCTTCTTCTGGCAATTACAAACAATAAAAAAAATTTGAGCCAAATCGGCCCAGCTGTTCTCAATTGATCGATTTTTATACATTTTTGGCTCCATTTTTATATATATAGATTATCGTACTTATATTTATTCATTTATTTTATATTTATTAAGTATGTCACCTAATTTTAGTTTGGAGTAGTGATTAATAAAATATTTTTTTTTGAAATCAATTGAGTGTATGTAAATGTCAACTACTTAAAACCTATCTCCTGACTCTTGGACCAGTAATGGGCTATGGGTACATTTATCAGTACCAGTGCCCAATTAAAACATATAATAAATATCTAGTAGAAAAGGAGTGAAGAGCAAGTGATACTATAATAAGTACAATACATTTTTAGTCTAGATTTATACCAAATTGTAGCTGATAACAGAACAAATAAAGGGAATTAAATGTTATTGAATTGTGAACATTAGGTCCAGAAGGAGCAATTGGACCTAAAGGAGATAAAGGAGAACGTGGGCCAGAAGCCGCAGCATATGAAGGTCCACCAGGACCCCCTGGCCAACCAGGTACATATTGTAAAATTTATTTAATACTTTTAATAATATTGTTACAATTTAATTGTAGGCCCAAGTGGAGCACACGGTAGACCCGGAGATAGAGGAGAACCTGGAAGACCCGGTACAACTTAATTATTAAATATTTTTTTTTTTTGGATATAATGCTAATGAATTTACATTGGATAATATAAAATATGTAAATCAATAGCACTAATTGTGATGGATATTTCTTAAACAGGTCCAGTTGGTCCACAAGGTTATCCAGGACCTCAGGGTGCACCAGGTTATTGTGAAATGTGTAATAATGTTTATTATGCCGGTAGACCACCAGCAGCTGGAAATTTCAAAGGACCTTAAGTTACAACATATAATATATATGCATTTATTTTAATTAATGTTTATAACTTATTAGATTGTAACTAATAAAGATTTATTTAACTAAAAAGCAAGTATTCTTTAATAAAATAAAACCATGGTAAAGCCTAATAAAATGATATTTCAGTGAAATTTCTGAAATTCAAGTGATTTAATCGCTTAAAATATATTTGTTTTTGATGGCTTGTAAATAAATATTTTATTGGAATCAGGTAATGGGGTTAATCAGGTAATGATAAATAATAAAACAAATTATATTTCTAAAGATTTAATTCTAAACATAATTTTGTTAGTAATATCATAAAAAATAAAAGAACGAAAAAATATAAAACAAATAATTGAATTTATTTACACAATTACATTGCCTTTAAAAATAAATAAACGTCCGAATCTAAAATTTTAAATTTATCCAACAATGTTATTAATAATGGTGTTATTAAAATCTGTTACCCATTATAGTAACGGATTTACATCTAAATGAGACATTATACTTAGTTTTAAATTCAAAGTAATATCGCTAAATAATTATTATGGTAATTCTTTAAATTTATAAACATTCCTTTTTTTTAATAACTTGACGCATCTTTGTTAAAAAGAACTGATCAAGTAGTTATATCTTAAGAATGGATTTTAAGTTTAACAAATAAAATGTTGGTAAACCAATTTACAAGGACAGGATAGTTCATTAACTTTTATGTAAATCCGCCACTAATATACATTTATAGTGTATTATAGGCTATGTTCAAATTTATGGTGTGTTATATTTTATGCTATGTTATTTTATGTTTACATTTATGTATGTTATGATAAAATTAGCAACATTTTAAATTACTTGAGTCAAGGTTTTATAAATAATTTAGACTAAAATTGAATTTTAAATATTACACAATTATATAAATTATATATTGTTGATAATGTCATCTGTAAAATAAAAATAAATATACAATAAGTACCCATTAAAACATTTTTGTTTTAAAATCAAGCAGAATTATTTATAAATATAATAGCAATTTTAATTAAACACAAAAACACACATAGGTAAAATAGGTAAATCACCTTGACATAATTACTATCACACACAATATTTAATTAAACAATTAACTTGAATATATAAATTTTAATTATAAATTTTAATAGCTTTTTCTAAATAATTTAATCGTGTGCGCTTAGTTTTGTTAGGATGTTCCATGCCCAACCACGGTCGATGACCTTGTCCTTGAGCTGAAACAATAAATTTTTTTAAAAATAATTTAAAATTAATATATCAAAATACAGAGAAAATTTAACTAAATAAAAATTGTTATGAACATAAATAACACTGAATCACAGAAGTAATTAATGCTTGTATGTTTTCTTCCAGTAGATCTCAAAAATATAATTGATTTTACAAAAAAGAAATTAATTAAATTACTTGACTAATAAAAGAATAGAAAGCTTAATTTTTTTGTTTTTCTTTCCATTATTATCCACATGTTGTCTCTTAAATTTTAATTATGAATAAAAAAAAAGAACCGGATGGGCCTCGCTCAGCTGTACACTTGGGGGTGAAGTGCGATTCTTCATAGGATAGGTCATTATAATGGATTTGTTAAATTTGAATTCAATGATAGGTATCATTGTATACGAAAAACGATTCTAAACGGAGATGATATGTTGGTCTAGAATATAATACAATGTTATTTATAAATATTGTAATAAGTATATTTTATTTTGAAACGAAAAATTTAGAAAAATCGAAAATTTAAATTGTCTAATAATAAGTCAAAATATGTCAAAATACTTTGAAAACTTAACCATGTATAGAGAACGTCAATATAAAGATTTGGTGAATATTTCAAGTTGTTGCGATTTTTGGTTTTTGAGTTAGATCATTTTAAAAAAACCGATATTATTTGTCAGTCTAAAATATTATACATTATATTATATTTTACATGTAATTTTATGTCAATATTCGCTGTTCAAACGCTTATAAAAAAACATTTTTGAATGACAATAAGAACTACTTCTGTGGAATCTTCTATTAAATTTTCAAGTATTTTGTAGGAGCCAAATTTTTTTTATCACCGATTATAAAAATAAAATGTAAAAAAAATCGAAAGCCTATAAGTGGCTTAAAAATCAATATTATATTTTGAAAAAAATATGACATAAAGGAAATACCAATCTTAACAGCTGGTAGAAATTTCAAAAATCTGCGACTTATACTTTTTGAATTATAACAAATATTATACATCGTTTGAGAATAAATCGCAATTTCGTAAATATTTAAATTTCAAACAGTCATAAAATTTTTTCCTCTAAGTACGGTATAAATTTTTTTAAAGATTTTTGAAGAGTAGCTTATAGATAACCTAGTGTTAAAATTTTGAACCTTAAGTATGAACAGAAAACATTTTATGAATTTTTATCTACAAAATAACTAGCAAATTTTACATATTTCGTATAAATTGGAACTTTGAGCACTTATAAAAAAAAATTGTGACTTACGATTTAAGATTTTTTTATCAGTTAAGGAACAACTTATAAGAAACCTTGTATTAAATTTTCAAGATTTTCTGACCGGCCAAAAAAATTTTATCGTTATTTTAAAAAAAAAAAATTAAAAATTTCAATTGTCTATAAATAGCTCAATAAAAGTCACTAATATAAATTCAATAAATACTTTGAAAATTTAACGGTGTATAGAGAACGCTAATATAAACATTTGGTGAAAATTTCAAGTATTTACAGCGATTAGTTTTTGAGTAATAGCAAAATAAAAAATTTGATTTTGTCGAAAACTGGTTTTGCATAAAAACTCCCGTTTTTCCCTTATTTTTTTTAGGGTTTTTCCCGTCGCATTTAAAAAATATTGAAATTTTTTTACTAACCCCCCAAAGTACCAACTAGATTCACTTTCCTTTCAGAAAAGTTGCTACATAAGCAAATCGAAGCATTTTTACTGCCAAAAAAGGTTTCGTCAGACAAAAAAAAAAAAAAAAAAAAAAAACACACATCATTGTAAAACCAATAGATTCCATCACTCCGTTCAGAATCTAAAAAATGATGCTAAAGCATTAATTTTACAGTCACAAACATTTTGTTAGCTTTGCATACAATTTTTAGCAATAAAATAATAAAAACAATTGACAAAAGTAAACAATAACTATAATATTCTTAGACACAAAAATTAGGGATAAAATGAAAAAATTGTCTATATTAATTATTTATATTTATTTACTTATGTCAATTAATGTGTTGTTCAGATTTTGTATACCAAAAAATGTAATTATAAAAATATAAATTGTGTTTATAACTATACTCAGAATTTAACAGTCAGAACTAATGTAAACTTACAGGTAGGAGGTGTTTTGAAATCTTGCAAGTTCATAACATGAGTATCAGGAATAAAAGTAGCTCTTACTCCTTGACAAATTGCAAATTTATACTAAAATAGAAAATTTAATTAAATAAGATATTAATCAAGCGAGAAAAAAAATTATTTTACTTTCTCCAGCTCTTTGTCTGGAATTCCAGTCTTGTTAACAATTCGTTCTTTTACATCTGCTAAAGTTTCTTCCTAAAAAAAAAAAAAAAAAAAAAAAAAAATATGACACTCAATAAGTATTATATAATATTCATTTATAAATAAATAGAACAAATTTCTATACAATTTCATGTGATGCTGAGCTAATAAATGAAATTGATGAAAACATTTATTAAGTACATATTTTGAAATTTTTTAAAACAAGATAAAAATTTAATCTAAATGTCTAATAAATTTTTAAATTAATTTTTCACATTCCATAACTTACATGCTATATATACATAATAAACCAGTGTTGATAGTAAAATAATTTTAATAGTTCATTAACAAGTAAAAAAAAAAATATAATATCATTTACATATATATCAATTGCTTATTTTAACATAATGATGTTAAAGGAAAACTTATGTACAAGGGTGATATAATGATAATATTATCAGAAGTTTTAAAATTGATGATATTAAGGTAAGAAACAAATTGCATGATTTTAGACAGATATATTTTAAATAGATAACTAGTGGAGGGCAACAGGGAGCACAAGACAAGATAAGTGCATGACTGGTTAAAAAGGAAAATATAATATTAATTATTTTAAAACTTTGTGTAACTCATTTATTAGATTATTCAATTAAAAACAATTTGTCAAGTAAAAAAAATATATATATACATATTTGTTTTTTATGACAGCACTTTTTATTGAAATCACCTTACTTGTGTCATTATTATAGGAGTAGTTTGATTCAGTAGGATATCCATTAATAAGTTTAACCAAAAAATTTGGAAAACTGATTAAAGGCTATATTTTAATTTAAAAAATTGTTTAGAAATTGATTTAAATAATTATCAAAAAGTGATAGGTGAGAGTAAAGCGATCCAAGGATTTCCAAGATGTCTGGTGTATAAAAAATGAGGATAAGAGAGTTTTAACAAATGATGAGGATGTGAAAAAAAGATGGAAAGAATATTTTGAGAAATTACTGAACGAGGAATATCCAAAAGAAGCTTTAGAGAGTATGTCATGGAATGAAGGATTGATTGGTCTCGTGGGCGAGGAGGAAGTGAGAGATGCGGTGAAGGCGATGAAAAATAAAAAAGCGGTAGGACCAGATGGAGTACCTGTAGAGGTGTGGAAAATGTTAGGAGATGTAAGCATTGGGTGGTTGAAAAATCTTTTTAATAAGGTACTGATAGAGGGAAAAATGCCAGAAGATTGGAGAAAGAGTTTTATTGTACCAATATTTAAAGGAAAAGGAGACATACAAGAATGTGGGCACTATAGAGGAATAAAGCTCATGAGTTATAATATGAAGATCTGGGAAAAGATTATAGAGAAGAGGATAAGAAGTGAGACGTCGATATCAGAAAACCAGTTTGGTTTTATGCCAGAAAAATCGACAATGGAGCCATTATTTTGTGTTAGGCAATTAGTAGAGAGAAAAAAGAAAGTACAGAGAAAAGAATAAAAAACTATGCATGGTGTTTATAGATTTAGAAAAGGCGTATGACAGGGTGCCAAGGGAAGTTTTAAGGTGGGCATTAATGAGAAAAAATGTCCCAAAAATGTATGTTAATTTGATCCAGGATATGTATGAAGGGTCGAGTACTAGTGTCAAGAGTCGGTGTGGAGTATCAGAAGGTTTCAATATAGGAGTAGGTGTGCACCAGGGGTCAGCTCTAAGCCCCTACCTGTTCTCAGTGGTAATGGATGAGGTTTCAAAGGAGATACAGGGTGAGATACCATGGTGTATGATGTTTGCGGATGATATAGTTCTGATAGGAGAAATTCTAGAAGTTGTCAATAATAGGTTAAATGAGTGGAGGTTAGCCCTCGAAGAAAAGGGATTGAGAATTAGTAGAAATAAAACTGAGTATATTGAGTATGATTTTGGACAAAGAGACCAAGAAGTTGAAGGAATGAGGAGACAACTGACAATAGATGGTGATGTGATAGGTGAAGTTGAGAGCTTTAAATATTTAGGATCTTTTGTTCAAAAGGACGGGGGCTTTGACATTGATGTAAAACATAGGATTAAGTGCGGGTGGATGAAATGGAGAGAAGCATCGGGCGTGTTATGCGATAAGAGAATTCCAATTAGGCTGAAAGGTAAATTTTATAAAAGTGTAGTGAGACCAACTATGCTGTATGGTTCAGAGTGCTGGGCGGTTAACAGGAGAATAGAACAAAGTATGAGTGTCGCGGAAATGAGAATGCTTAGATGGTTGAGTGGAGTGACAAGAGAAGATAGAATAAGGAATGAATACGTGAGAGGTAGTGTTGGTGTAGCGCCAATTGTGGACAAGATGAGAGAAAATAGGCTGAGATGGTTTGGGCATGTGATGAGGCGAGAGGAAACGAATGCAGTAAGAGTGGTTATGAAGATGGACGTTGAAGGGAAAAGAGGAAGAGGAAGACAAAAAAGAGATGGTTGGAGACTTTGGAGAATGACATGAGGGCTATCGGTGTGTGCAGAGGAGATGTGATTGACCGAGTAAAGTGGAGGTGTAGGACAAGGGTGGCCGACCTCAAATAGTTGGGAGGAAGGCGAAGTAGAAGAAGAAGAATTATCAAAAAATGACCAAAAATAGATTTATGAAGTTATGAAAAACAAATAAATATTAAACTGACCTACATTTTAATTTTACTGAGATAAATATAATAATAATAACATTTAAAAGCAAAGAACCTTTTTATAATAATAATCAAACAATTTGATTGAATTAATTCTACAGAAATTAGTCATTATTAGAGGTAGGATTTTTATGATTTTACATATTTGTTTCTAGTACACAGTAAAATAGAGGTGAGAGATCTTTAAGATTCATGAAACACAATAGACTTCAAAGAAAAAAATGAATTTTGCATAAGAAAGCATATCCGAGGGGTTAAGGAATATTAAATAAATTTGAGAATATTCGGGAATATTTTATAAATATTTTTATTTTAGGTTTCATTTTTGTAAATATTTTTTTGAAGAATATTAATAACTATGTTATTATTTGTCTGCACGTTCATATACAATGTATTATGTACATCAACATTTTGATAATATTGATTAACAAATACAATATTCACTATGTGAGTTATTTTTATGTCCTTCTAAGTTGTTGTAAAAATTAATCACTAGATATTAGGGGTAAACCACATACGATTAAAACTAAAATTAAAAAAAATTTTTTTAAAAAAAAATTGTTATTATACATCAAATAAATAACAAAAGTAAAATAAATGATAAATTTAAATCATATAAATAATTTTTTTTTTTACAGAATATTGAAAGAATATTTGATTTTTTAATGACATAGATTATCATATACCTGGTATTTTTAAAGAATATTTAGAGAATATATTGCCTGTTTTAAACAACATAAAAACATCATATTTTTTTGATTTTAAGAGAATATAAATCTGACCTCTAGTCATTACTCATTAGCCAAATATGTCAATTATTAGCATCAGCGTTTTTATGAGTTAAAAGCATTGTTTTCAAATAACTTAAAAATATTTAAGGAAATTTAATTTCAATTTTGTCATTTGTTTATAGGATTATTTTTTTTAATGAATTTTTATAAAATAAAGTTTTATTTTGGCACTTATAATATAAAACGTCACCGTACACAACTGATTAGAAAGTATGCAATAAGGTATGATACCTACTATTAATTTAAAGCAATGCAAATATTTTAGAGCATATAATTCAGTGTAAGCATATAGTACATATTTAGCTGTTTAATAGTACATATTTGACCAAGTTTTTTTAAATCTTAATTAATTTTAACTTGTTACTTACATGTATAATTTTAATTAAAAAAGGAGTACCAAATGTAGAATAAACTTCTTTAGAAAAATGATTTACAGGAACTAATAATTCATTTTCACCAAGTTCCATCTCATTTTTGGGTATTTCTTCTACTCTATATACATTTATAAATTAAAATTAAAAATTAATAAAACAATGAACACATAAATATAATCATATTTTAAACAAACCTAAAATATTTAGTTGGAAATACTGTAGTAACATCAGGTATTTTTACTCCAGGATTGTACCATTTACTTATTTTAGCAGACATTATTTCTAGTGTTCTATAAATTGTTTCTGATATAATATAATTTATCTAAAAAAAAAAAAAACAATGTATTTTCAAATTTCTTACCTAAATTGTCCAGATCCTTCAGGTGATAATTCTACACAGTCACGTAATACTTCATAAAAATGAGTACTTGATGTATCATTCTTATTCAGATATAAAACTATTTCCCTTTCATCTTTTAATTTGGGACCACACCAAACAACCTACAAAATAAATTATAAAGCTATAAATCATAGATAATTATACTTAAAGAATATTGTACTCACTTTGACAGGTTTCTTGCTTTCTAACTCATCAACAGGCATGTGCATTTCTTGATAAAAGAATTTTTTTGGATACCTTTTTCCATAGCTATTATTAGAAATTATATCACGAATTTGTCCAGTAAAAGAGTACTTAATCGGCTCACCAGGACATTCTTTTTGACCGCTGCTAAAACAAGGAATATAAATACAAGAAAATAAAAATAACTTTACACATACTTAACACTGAAATAAATCTGTAATTTTCGTTGGTCGACAGATACTCTTTCAGCAACTGCTTGTAACATATCAGGGTATAATGTCCACAAAGGTAATCCCAAGGTAAATCCAGGATCATTAGGAATAAGTTTATCACAAAATGTTACATATGCTTGAGAACAAATATTCCTAATAATAAAAATTAATAATATATTTAATATTATAGTCATTTATTTTCATTGAAAACATACTTAAAATGATCAATGACACTAAGATAATTTCTTATAAGTTCTTCTTTTTGATAAATTAATATTTCACCGTATGTTGAATTCTGTATAACCTTAAATTAAAAATATGTTCATAATAATGAATAAAAAAATTATAACATTTGTATTAATACTTCACAGATTGGATCTTCAGGTTTAGTAATTTTTTCTACTTCATTTTTATTAGTTTCTTTATAAACTGCAAGTTTTGTATTTTCATCAAAACCAGCTCGTTTGTTCATGATGTTCATAAGAGAATCTAGAAAAAATAAACAAATGTAAACTTAGATTTAAATATATAAAAAAAATGAATACTATTTTATAACTTAAAAATTAATATATACCTATTGTTGTTTCATATGTCACAAAATAGTAACCACAATACACTAAAAGCCTTTCTTCAGGTATAAACAGTTTAAAAAAAATCAAAGACTGATTATTTCTATCAAATGGTAATAATGAACTCATGCCAGGCTCAACTAATTCTAGCCAAATATTCCAAGTAGTTGCTGAACTGTCTTGTAAATCTTGAATAGTTTTTAAGGCATTTGCTTCCATATCAAGATACGTAGGTCTCAAGGAATCATGTTTACTAGCAATTAGAGGCCAAATTCTAATTTGATTAGATTGATATTTCTAAACAATTTTATTTTTTTATTTTTAATTAATTAATAATTTTCTTGAAAATATTTAAATGTAACTTACAAAAGTGTCTGCCAACAATTGATTCACTTCTTTTAAAGTATTTGTCTTTTTTACTTTGACTGTACGGTAAGTAGGTTGTTCTAAATCAAACAAGTCTATTCCTAAATAACTATCAAAACAATCTTCTAAGAACACTTGAACATTGGTGTATATATGCAAATCATTTCGTTCTTTTCGGCGAATAGTCTCAATACGTTTTTCATCTTGCAATCGTTCTACCAACTAAACACATACAAAATCATCAACATAATACCCTAAATACAGCATATTATATTAGATCCTTTAACTTTATTGTACAAGATTGGTTGATGATATGATTAGCTATTATACTAACTTCTTTTGGTATGTCATTTATAGTAACTTCTTGAAGAACATTTTTAAGTTCAGAATCACGTATATAAACTAACATATAAGCATTCGTACATTGCTTTATTGGCATCATATTCTCATCACCATCATTACCACCAAAATTGTGTTCAATTGCTTCTTCTTTAGGACATCTTGATACAACATCATCATCAAATTTACACCACTTAAATTAAATTAAATTGTTAATAGTAAATAAATAAAAAAAAAAAAGATGTTGATCACAGAAATACTTTGCCATCTCCTTTAGGATTAATGAATACAACATAATGTCCACCATGGTTATCTCCACTATGAACAAGAACAGCATGTAATATATAATCAGCTGGAGTTTGTTCTTTTACTTTTAAATACTCATCTAAATTAATTTTGTCATAAAATTCAAATCTAAAATAAATATAGTAAAATGCAAGATATTATTATTTTAAAAATAAATAAAAAATCAAATAAATTTGATTTTTACCTATCATTAAATTTCACAGAACTGTCTGTAACTGGATCATATTGAAATCGCATAAGGTGTAAATAAAATACAGGAGGAAATGAAGCAAATATTACACCTTTTTCAGCATCTTGCAAACCATATTCTCCAGCATCATATCTATTATCTCCATCTAGTATCTCAACTTGAATATAGTCTTTAAATGACTCATAAACTAAAAATTAAAATAAATTATTAAAAATTGATACATTCATTATACTATTTTTTAAATCTATTAAGACTATAAATGCCTAATTTTCAAAATTATGATTACTTTGAATGGTCAAGAAATTGTTGACTTATTTAGTCAATACTTCTATTCAGTTTATAAAGATACAGCTCCTACTAATATTAATTTTCAATCTAATGTAGTTCAATCAATTGATTCGTTAAACTCACTTCACATCGAACTCATAGAAGTTTTCAATGAATTAAATATTCTATCTTCCAAAAATGCAATTGGTCCTGATGATCTCCCCTATATTTATATTTAATTGCAGATTTATACTTTCACCACCTATCACATATCTCTTTAATTTTTGTTTAAATAGTGGCTCATTTCCATCATCTTGGAAATCCGCCTATATTAATCCAATTCTTAAAAAAGGTAATAAATCATTTATCTCAAACTACCGTCCTATATCAATAATTTCTATTCTCCCAAAAATATTCTCTAAAATAATAAATAATAAGCTCACATCCATATTTAAACATATTTTAGCACCACAACAACATGGAATTCGCAATAAAAAGTCATGTCTTACTAATTTAATAACTATTAAACATCATATAATTAAATCTTTTTCTAATAATTAACAGATTATTTATACAGATTTCGAAAAAGCCTTTGATAGAGTAAACTAATCTTTAATAATCAGTAAACTACAGGAAATCAGCTTTGCCAATCCTATATTATCATGGTTTAACTCATTCCTAAGTCAGAGAATCCAATTTGTCAAATATAAAAACTTTATATTGACACCTATAAACGAAATTTCTGGTGTCCCTCAAGACGATCACCTTTCCCCTCTCCTTTTTAATTTATTTATAAATGATGCTGTTTCATCCATTTCACACTCCAACATTTTATTATTTGCCGACGATGCAAAAATTTACAAATCTATTACTTCCCCCAATGATATTAAACTTCTACAAAGTGATTTAACTTAATTTAATGATTGGTGCATTTCAAATAATCTTTCATTAAATATTGACAAATGCCAAATTATTACTTACTCCAAAAAACACAATCCCTTACATTCTAATTATCATATATGTGACATTAACCTACATCGTTCATCGTTATTTAAAGATCTAGGGATTTTATTTGATTCCAAACTATTATTCAATGCTCATGTATCAGCAATTAAAAATAAAGCTTTATCCGTATTTGGTATGATAAAAAGAAACTGCTCAGATTTCCTGATCCACTTGCTCTCAAATGCCTTTATACCTCACTAGTCCGTTCATTATTAGAATACGTTCCACTAATTTGGGATCACAACAATGTAGGACATAATGATCAACTTGATAAAGTTCAAAATAAAGCACTCAGATTTTTATGTCATAAAATTATATTTTACATGATGAATTACAAGTTAAGTAAAAAATACTAAATTTAATATTACTCGAAATTGAATAAAACAATAAATTACACTTTTGAATTACTTACTGTTTTTTTTCCCCTTAATATTTAGCTGGATGTCATAAAATGTTTCTGTCCGCTTTGAAGTGTAATCCACATTTTTACAATTTATGTATGACTGAAAACACATAATATAAATTGTTAATTGTTTTACATAAAAATAAAAATGTATGTATTTGAAAGTATAATAACTTACAATCATTTTACCCTCAAATAACTTTGGTATTGTTCCTTCAACACACGTTCCCTTCATTTTATTTTCCAATTTGTCAAGCAACTTCAATAAAAATCAACAAACACAATTAAAATGTATTTTATAATTTTTAGAATAATTTACATACAACCCTTAAAAATTCTTGAACATCATGTTGCATAAATGAATCAAGCGTTTCCCATCCAAAGCTCTTAGTTAACTTTTTTGTACCAACAGGCTTATCATAAAACTGAAGTTCATGAAATACTCGTTGCAAAGCCAATGCAACACTTTTATTGCTATCATCACTTTCAGTAGGCATTTTATATACAGCCTAAAAATAAACATTAAAATCAGAAATGATAAAAATATAATATTATTATATTTACTTTGCGTAGCTGATTAGTAAAATATAATGCTTGTAATAATGAGTTCATGTAACAAGTTGCACCTTGGTTTTTTAAACCCACATAACCAGTATGTTTTTTTGAATCCCAACTAACGCCATGAGGTGCATCAGCTGTTACAGAAACCTAAGATAAAAAAATATTAAATTTTTAAATAAATAAACATACATTAATACATTAAATAATTTAAATAAAACAAATATTTATAACAGTGGCTATTTTTATAAGTCATACTAAATGATTAAATTGGAAAGTTTTCTAAACAAATATTAAACTTACTTCAAATATAACAACATCATTTTTAATGAACCCTTTAGACTCATCAATTATATCATCCCAAGACATGAAAAAACTAAATCCCCAATCATTCTCTTTAGGGTAAAACAAATGTTGAATTTTACGCTCAACATTAGCTACACCTTCTTTTTGTGATATTACACGAAGTTCGGCACTAGCATTCACACTCCAAGAAGTATTTTCTGAATCACCATTACACTAATAGAAAAAATGTATAAATAAATAATTTATAAGATTAATATGTTATTATGCCATGTTAAATTAAATATTATATACTTGAAGAAAAAATCCAACAGAAGGTTGAGCCGGTTTTGCTGATCGATTATCTTGGCTTACTCTATGCATTATCATAATTTTCCAAGGAAGATCACGGACATAACAAGGAGGTGATAGTCTTTGTTCTTTAGATTTACTAAAATTTTCAATTGCATACCTAAAAGTTGCTTCAGGTCGTGCATTATCTAAAAAAACAAAACAAAAATTACAACTATATTATTAATAATTTACAATATTTTATACTATTGTAGTCTGAATAATGTTAACTTAATAAATAAAAATACTACAATTATTAAATTACATTTTATGTTTAATTAAAATAACATAAAAATAAAAGACTATTAACAATCTATTATCTTATAGCATGAATAAATGTACAATAAATAACTATAGGCGTATAATATATTTTTAATATCGTCTTCAGTCTAAGAAAAGCAGGTTTTAACTTATAATGAAGAGTAGAAAACTGTATTAATAAATTTTAGAATATACTACGATGCAAATTTGTTTCATATGTCTCTCATGTTATAAACATTTATTTTGCCAGGTTTTGTATATTTACAATTTTTTAATATATTTTCATGTAATCACAAAAATAAACATATTTAATTAAATGTATTTTGTTTTTGAATAAATGTCTAAAATAATAACTGGAACTAATACAGTACTACATAGAATTTGTTTATCTCCACTATTACTTATCATTTGATAAATTGGAATTCCCTAATTTTATCAATTAATAAAAAATGTTTCTTAAAAATACAACTTTGTAGAGATTAATTTACGTTAATAACAGAATTTAAATAAATATGCAATTTTAAAAACAATTTTATTATTTATTTTTTTATTTATAGTTTTATTTTGCATATTTTCTTATTTTTAGTGCAAAATATAAATTACATTAGTTTAATTTTCAAACCCTGCTTAAAACAATATTAATGAGGTGTATAGAAGAATAATTATCAGAAGTATTATAAATATATTATGATACATTTAATTATGAAAAAAAAAATTAATATATATTATTTCATTGAGAAGATTGATTATAATTAACACAAATTACATTTCAACTTAACAAGTATACAATTATTAAATACAAACATATAGTTAAGTTATTATCATAATTTATTAATTGACAAATAATTACCTTCTTCCATTTCTACATCATTTGAAGCAATTGGTATTCCCTCAGGTACCTCTCCTACTATATCAGTATTGATTGGCATCTCCTGAGCTTCTCTTAACATCAAAGGCACGTTCAATACCTCATTAGTGAGGACTAAAAATAAATAAAATATAACCTTTTAATAATAACTATTTTTGTTTTTTCTTGATTTATTATATTATACTTTAAATATTTCTTAACAATTTAAGAACTAATACATTTGGTATTTATTAAGCAAACAAAAAAACAAAAATGATTTTAATAAAATCATATCTTATAATACATTATTTTCTAAAAATAAACTCACAAAGCAAGTGAACATCTGAATCAAATAAAAATATTTATTTAACTTTTTATTAGAAACCATCCTAAGAAGAAAAATGTTGAACACAAAAGGAGAAATAAACTTAGTAGGACTTAGTACCAAATTCACACTAGTATAATATACTAACGAACAGTATAAAGTCGGTATATTGTACCCTATTTCAGCAGTTCTTAACCTTTTGTGACAGAGACCACAGCAAAAATAATCTCTAAAACCACAATAGCCCCCACCAAATGAATAAGTATAAAACTATTATTTTAATTACTAATTTTATCATACATAAATAACATCTGTCCATGTTAATAATGTGTACCAAAAAGTAGATGATTAGTTTCTATAACTGTTAGGGGGTTACGGGCTACAGGTTGAGAAATCACTGCCAATTCCATTTAAATATTCAAATTATTTATTTTAAAATATTAACACCTTAATATTATTTATTAAATAGATAACATAATTAATTATATCGAATAAAGTTGAGAGAAAAAAATATATAACCTGCATACATTAAAATAAATATTAACTGATTGTATTATATATAGCTTTTTTGATATGAAACAGATAATTATTTTATTTATTTATTAATCGAGACATAATAAAATGCAAAGTATGCCTGGAACTGAAGGAACACAATTTATAATTAATAATTAGTAACAATTCCAGATAGTTAATAGAATCATTTTTTGTTTTATATTATTAAAAGAATAATTACAATCTATAAATACATTATAACAGAGAGGGAGGGAATTCAGTACCAACAACCAACAGATCAAGCAAGGAAATCTCTAGGCCAAAACTGCTTTTATCTTCTTTTAAGATTGCTAGGAATTGTACAAAAAAACAGTAGTTTATGAATAAGTATAGTAAGTTAGCTTAAAGTGGAATGAAAGGAAGCAAGATTTAGTTAACTGAAAAAGTGTGGGAACTTTATAGTCGTTGTGAAGATTGGCATTTTTATGCATTATGGTTCAGAAACAATTTGACGGAGGCATATAGACCGGAAGCCTTGTTTAGTTCACAGATTTGAGGGTTTAGCAGAGTCCCATATCTAGATGCTGTAAGTACAACCATTTAAGATTTTAATCCTTCCAAGTTAGCAGTTTGATTAATTTTAATATTAAAAAATAGGTTTTCACAAATATCAAAGATACAATGTGCATATAGTTATAAACATCCCTTACCATTTATTAAAGCCTTTATTCACTTTCACAAAATCATACCAATATTCTAAGTCATCATAATGGTAACGGACAAAAAAAACTTATTATTAACCATTGACACATTACCAATATCTTAAAATATGATATAAAATACTTTGGAGTGGTATAAATTAAATAAGAAATGAGACATTTTCGATTAACTTTTGGTTCTTATATTAATATTTATAAAACGTTCAAAATGGAACACTAATATTGATCAAAACAATACAGTTTATTTAATATATATTAGGCTTTTGTAATTTGACAGGCTTTTATCAAATTTAAATCACATATTAACTGTAATATAAAAAAATGGTCAGGATCAATTTTGAATAATTTTAATAACCCTTAAACATTTAAAAAAAAAAAAAACAATCCAAATAAAACATTTAAAATACTGTCAGATTTTTTATTTATTTATTTATTTTTCGATAGGTTTCATTAAATTAAGGTATTTTTAAGTTGGTCTACAATACATTAAATGTAAAATATTGGAAATACGACCTTTGAAAAGTTATAACGTTATCAAACAGTACTATGTAACAACGATATAAGACGAAATACTTAAAATAAATCAAATTAAAATACAGCTGAATGCTAATAATAATCACGTAGTAGATAACTATAATATAAACAGAGCAGAGTTAATTACGAAGTGACAGAAGTAACACTACAGGGAGACGAGAGTATAACAAATAAAAAAGCCTGATGCGCATGAACCGTATATAAACAATAATAACTTCTGAGTAATCGTTTTATCGTATTAATAAAAACAACAAATAACAGTCTTAACGCCGTGGGATGGCGGCAACCGCGCCACAGAGCATTCCTCTCTCATCGACGCTTACCTTCTGAGATATCCATTTCCTCCGGAACGTCATTTTCACTGTCCCGTTCAACCATGTGGTTCATAATACGGGGCACAGGACTCGATTTGGACTTTTTCCTCCTCTTCCGTTTGCCGAACGGTATGGCACTGCGCTTGTTTTCCGAATTTTTCTCGGCCAAAACGAACTTGACTGGTTTACTCAGTGCACGCCCAATTTCTGCGACCGTCAACCACAGCGGTACGTGCCTGTATTGTACAAAACGATCGTCCAGACGGTGCGGTACTGGAACCAAGTCAAGTGATTAAGCATCCAAACCGCGAACGAAAGGGGTCGTTCGGATTTCGCGACGGCGGCAGCAGATCAACGAGTTACACGACAGTACAGGAATGGAATAACAAACAAAATGGCCGTGTGCCGAGCAACAACACCGCTCATTACATCAAGCCGGTCACATGGACGGAGCAACGGAAACGAGCAGTGCGTCCCAAACGGTAATAATAATCATAGAGTACCACTGAGTGTTGACGGTGATAACGCGACGACGTCGCACATCAGATTCTACGTCAATGTAGTGAAGGTTTCACTGTGAAACCCGTTCGTTGGTTCGTATTGCCCTGTCCTTGTTCATGATTCTTCAAATGAGGAACACTTAACTACTTCGTCAGACAACTTAGAAGATTGTACTGTGACGTATTTTTTACCGGGTATTCACATTTAAATGTGAATCTTGTGTAAATTAGTTGATTACTTAAAAAGTTCTAAACAAAAAAAATCTACTACTTATATTAAATAAAAATTATTGATCGTTTGATACAGGTCTCAATGCATCCACATCTGAATTTAATAATATAATTGATTGACTGTTAAATATTTTTGAAACATGTTTTGATAAAGTAAAGTATAAAAAAAAATTACAAATAAATGTATTTCAAAAAATTATAAATTTGGATTGCATTAAGATATGGATAAATAACAACGACGAATGATATGATCATAAACTTTATATTACTTTTAATTTGTAAAATATTTAAAAATAAAACCTAATTTTATATAACAACTTCAAAACTAGCTAAAATTACGAAGTTAAAAATATTATGTCGTGTTTAAATAAGTTTTTGTAACTTATAGATTTTTTTTTATTTATTATATTTAAACTTATCACTGTAATAACAAAATATTATTTATTCGATACTTGTAACGGATCATGTCCGTTAATATAAATACAAATGTTATACACGAATGTTAGACACCTAGTTTTAATTAATTTCTGAATACCTCGTTAATAAATTGTAAAAAGTCTGCTATTAAGCACCCATTAGCACGTAGCAAACTTGTCCGCTGTTCGAATAGTTCATATTCTGAGACATAGGCAAAGATTTAATTGAATTCTAAGGAGGGAGCTTAAATCTTTCTTTACAAAATTATTTTTTTAACCTATTTTAATACTTCAAAAATGTTCATATAATTTTGGAGGGCTAAGCTCCCCCAAAAACCATCTCTCCCCAATCACTGCCTATGTTCCCCGGGGAATATACAGTTTTTTTTCTCATATCACTATAATAATAAATTATAAGATGAATTATTCATAGATATTTCGTTTAAGTGTTTGAAAATACGTTATCTTTCGATTACAAGATCGTCATCAGGTGATGTAGTCCATTAGCCGGCCATACGCGAAGATTATATAATATATATACATATATATTATATTTAATAATTTGTGGAACAAATTTCCCGTCAAATATTATTGTGTGGTTTTCATTTTATCAACTTTGCTGTCATATTTACACGAATAACATCAAACTCATCATGTTTTTCCGAAACAGAAGATAAAGCGGAAGTAAAAGTTTTCATAAAATCTGCAACATTTCCATTTCTTTTCCTTCTTTTAAATTTTGAGTATGGAATACAGGACTTTTAAAAATCTAATAATACCTCCCCCCCCAAAAAAAAAAAAAAAATTTCTAGTAAATTCAAACTACGAGTTTATTTACATTGATGTAGGAAAACAAGGAAGACTCTCCGATGGCGGAGCAATGGAAGCTATATCTTTTTTTCATAAGCTAATTTAGCATAATTATTTAATAAAAAAGGAAAATTCGAATGGCAACATAGGTAGAGATTAAAATAATGATATTGGAGTATATCCAATAATTATTATTCAATTTTAATGTAAATTTTAACTTTAATGAAATTAATAATAAAAAGAACCGGATGGGCCTCGCTCTGCTGTACACTTGGGGGTGAAGTGCGACTCTTCATAGGTCATTATAATGGATTTATTAAATTTGAATTCAATGATAGGTATCATTGTATACGAAAAACGATTCTGAACGGAGATGATATGTTTGTCTAGAATATAATACAATGTTATTTATAAATATTGTATAAGTATATTTTATTTTTAAACGAAAATTTTACAAAAATCGAAAATTTAAATTCTCTATAAATAAGTCAAAATATGTCAAAATACTTTGAAATCTTAACCATGTATAGAGAACGTCAATATAAAGATTTGGTGAAAATTTCAAGTTGTTGCGGTTTTTCGTTTTTGAGTTAGTGCATTTTAAAAAAACCGATATCATTTGTCAGTCTAGAATATTATACATTATATTATATTTTACATGTAATTTTATGTCAATAGTCACTGTTCAAACGCTTATAAGTATTTTGTACGAGCCAATTTTTTTTATCACTGATTATAAAAAAAAATGTAAAAAAATCGAATATTTTAAATGCCTATAAGTGGCTTAAAAATCAATATAATATTTTGAAAAAAATATGTCATAAAGAAAATGCCAATCTTAACAGCTGATAAAAATTTCAAAAATGTGTGACTTATACTTTTTGAATTATAACAAAATAATTGAAACGATAAATATATTTTTCTATTAGGATGGGTTGGCAGTTGCATACAGTGACATAGTTAAATTATTTAAAAATAATGTATGTAGTTATTATAATAATACCTTATATTAACATAGTGTTAAAATTTTGATCCTTAAGTATGAACAGAAAAAATTGTATGAATTTTTATCTACAAAATAACTTGCAAATTATCGTGATTTTTAAACATTTTATACAAATTTGAGCTTTATGGGCTTATAAAAAAAATTTGAGTTAACCGATCACCGATATTTTTTAGTTACGATAAGTTTAACTTATTATAATCCTTTTACTAAATTTTCAAGAGTTTTCGGTCTGCCAATTAAATTTTATAGATGTTTATAAACAAAAATTTTACAAAAATTGAAAATTTAAATTGTCTATAAATAAGTCAAAATACTTTGAAAACTTAACCATGTATAGAAAACGTCAATATAAAGATTTGGTGAACATTTCAAGTTGTTGCGATTTTGGTTTTTGAGTTAGAGCATTTTAAAAAAAATGTAATTTGTAAAAACGTGATTTTGCGTAAAATTTCCCGTTTTTTCGTAATTTTTTTATCGTTTTTTTCGATTTTTTTAAAAAGTATTGAAAAGTTGGATTTTAGACTAGCCAAAGTACCATCTACATTCACTTTCCTTTCAGAAAAGTTGCTACTTAAGCAAATCGTAAAGCATTTTTACTGCCAAAAAAGGTTTCGTTAGACACAAAAAAAAAAAATTAAAAAAATAAAAAAAAAACACACATCATTGTAAAACCAATAGATTCCATCACTCCGTTCAGAATCTAAAAATATATTATTATCATACTTTATAATACGAGTATGTAAAAATGTCTGTGGATTTTTTTTCCTTGGTGGGCTTATTTTTTTGGGTTTTTTTTCCGTGGGCTTTTATTCTGTGACCTTCCCCTTTAAACAATTTAATATTTTATCAATATTTTTCCGTCGAAGTTTTAATTTCATCTAATATACGACGAAAATATTGTTGAATTTAAAATTTAAAATTTTGAAAAAAACATTTAGTCATTCAATGACATTTTTAAGTTGAAAATACAATTGACTTAATTATGTACTGGTTTTAATTAATTTTAGCAATAATACTAGGAATTTTATTTGTTAGGGTCAGCATAAGGATTTTCAAGACTTTATAACCTATTTTGTTAAAAATGATTTATTTATTTTTAAATAAATCGCTTTAAAAAAAAATTAGAGCATATTTTTATTTTTTAGTACATATTATAGGGGTTTTAAGAGCATAAGTGCTTGCATATTTAGTGCTTTTTTATAACTACAAGTCCTCTGCTCTCAGCCCCTAAATTAATAATAAAAATAAAATAAATATACTCTTACCAGTAGAGGTTGATGGCTGATCGTGGTGTGAAATATTTGGAACATTGTCTAATTGTTCTAGTTCATGGACTAATTTTTCGGCTTCTAACACAGTTGCATGTTTCCTTTTAACGTGATCCCACAAGTTTGAAGTATTACCAGAGTATTTAAAAAAAGATTTGCATATTCTACATTTAACTTGCCCCGGTGAATTCGGTTCTTTTAAATAATAATTCCAAACATTTGATCGGTTTTTTTTAGGAAACATGTTTATGCTCATAAAACAAACTAATAAAAAAAACAAAATACAGCAGCATAAGACTATAATATACCCAAGATTTTTCTTGTGTATTTACTCGGTAAGTCTCAGTTCAAACACTGAGAAAGTGAAAATGAAGAATGACTTATGAAGTTCTGAACCAGTACTAATATTTCGTGGTGACTTTTATCATCCCTCTTTTTGAATAAAATATTTAATAAGTCCAAGGTCCAAACGTTTTGCTACTTTGTGTTCTACTATTAAAACTAATGACTAAACAGTAAAAAGGTATCTCATTTCTTAGAAACCTGTGCAACTGTTTAATTCAAATCAATTAAAATTTGACAGTTATAATGTAAATATGTGACTCTTTGTAGGAACATTAACCGGACCTGGACTAAGATTACAACTAATGACTAAACAGCTATCTTATTTCTCAGAAACTTGTGTTTACAAAATACAAATAAAATAAAATGTAACAGTTATTCGATTTATTCAATAGTTTTTATTCGATATATTCGAATAGTTTTTATTCGGTATATTCGGTCTTACAAAATAACATTCGAATAAAATATTCGATAGTTTACGCTTACTATCGAATACTATTCGATAGTTCTAAATATTCGATAGTGCCTATCACTGGTACCTACACAAATGCTTCTTAGCAGGAAAATTGTTTTGTAGAATCCATGACGCTATAGCCCAGGGGTCGGCAACTGGTGGACCTCGGTTCGGACCCGGACCGCGGAAGTCAAAACTTTGGACTCTGTCAACACATTGTACTTAATTATTACTTAATTACTGTAAAAGCATATACTAGATTTTATTTTACTAGAGTGAGCTGATTCCTTAAAGATTTATTATTTTATTTAATATTATATTTATTATATATGAATTAATAATCCTTATTTTTATTTTTATACTATTATTTTATAAAATATAAAGATTTGATAAAAATGTTATCACTGGACTTCATCGATTTATTATTTTAATCTTTAAGACTCCAATAGAAATTACTTGCCGACCACTGTTGGCCAATTGAACTATGGTAAACAGTCCGTGTGTTCCTAAAATCATCAGATTGGTCAGTCGCTGGATTTGACTGTTCCTAATTACAGCAGATGGCCAATCCATTGGAGGGGAGGTAATCATACCGATTGAATTTTTATTAATCTGCTATTTTATAGTTAGGCAAATTTAAAACCAGATTTTATAAAAACTGTTAGCGCCAAAATTCACTAATATGAGTTAAATACTACTTACTAATTGTTACATTAGTTGAATATTGATTGATATTATTGTATCAGTTGCGATTATATCAGAGCCTAACTTAGGGAGGAGGCTAGGGGGGCTGTAGCCTCAGGCCTGATATTTGGGGCCCCGGGCCCTTGTTGATATTTAGGTGTTAAAGTGATACTGAAATTTTATGATATTATTGATTTCGTAGTTTGGTTAAACCGGTGCCACACGATGCGTCCAATACCTTCAAACGTTGGCCACACGATAGTTCGCCACATCGTGTAGCCGTAATGCGTGCGTCCAGCAGAGTTGGGCAAAAACAAATCAAAATAATGAATAAAAAATAAAAGCATGAATGACTAATTATTTTGTGAATAAAGAATAATATTTTATTTTAAATAGTTTTAGTTGTGAATAAAACATAAAAAATTATTCTGAATAATTCAACTAGTGAATAAAAATACAAATTATTCTTAATAAATTAACTTGTAAATAAATTGATTATTCTGAATAAATTAAATAAATAAATTGTGAATATAATAATTTTCGTGTAACAAAATTATGATAAAAATATAATATTCATATCAAAGCAAAATTATAATAACAACAACAATAATTTACATAATAATAACAAAAATCATGACAAAAATAATAATATTAAATTTAAATAATAATTCATTTTAACTTTTAGTTTTCATTCTGCAATTGATAATTTAAATTTGATTTTAATACAACTTATACTCAAATAAATCATCGGATAATCTATTTGACTTTGGTAAATTTGCTATGGTCGCAAAAGAGAATAGTCTCTCTACCGGAGTTGAAGATGCCACAGGAGTATTATATCGAAGAAAAACTTTTTTCACTGTAGGATATGAGTTTAAACATTCAAGACGTTGACGTGGATTGTTGATCGCCGATATAGCTCCTACAAGTTCGGCGGTTGGCTATATCGACTTGCGGCGTTAGGGATTCGGGTCACCAAATGAATACACAATACTTATAAATACAATTAGCCACGTATGTGTGTGTACACTCATACAAATATAATAATAATAATATATCAACGTTGTGACGTGATTATATATAATACATAAAAAGGCTCTACCTAGCGGGCGCCCCAATATATATAGATTTAAGAATACTGAATAATACACGATAATAATAATACAATTTCAGACCAATATGATCATACAAAGTATAAATACATAGTTACAACGACCACGATATAATAATCGATAAATTAAGAATGAACACAAATCAATGTTACGACCTGACGGCTGACAGCGACATTCGCACGTCTCCACTCCGACGAGCTATAATATATCTTGATTGAGTGGCAATAAGTGACGGCAATGGGTGGCACACTTCCCAGGCAGACAGGTCACGGGACAGGAAGCTTCAGGGCCGATGGCGAAAGACGAATTTGAATGACCGTGACTCCAGTACTGCTCACGCGGTACACAACCGTGCGATCTCCACAGAGAATAATACTCACGGGTATATGGGTACACCAGTCGTATAATATATACAAGATATACTGCCACCGATCACCAGATGGCACGTGGTAGAAATTATAATAATACGATACACGTTGGCCAAAACGAGAACCAAGCACACTGGCGTAACCGGCGGGAGCCGAGGAAAAAGGTCCGTCAGTCTCAACCGCGGAAAACAGACAGACACGGCCGGCGAATCTGCTTTAGCTCGCGACGAGTTGTCTACCGATGTAGGAGGGGTAGGGTGCTCGGTGAACTTCAACGCCGACGGCACGATAGCACCCGCCGATAATATCGGCGCGACGTGAAGTTGTTCCGATGTTCGAACATGGATCTTCAAAATACTTTAATACCTTGAACATACATTTAAAACCATAGTTAAATTCATTTATCAATTAAAACATTTTTAATACAATTTCTTATACGTACTTCAATCTCAGCCGACGTGGATGTACGAGTATCTGTTGTGTCATTTTGTATTGCTGGACCAAAGTCATAAAAATTTGTGTGAATGAGTGATCTTCTTAAATTTCAACATTTTCTTCACTAGTTGTTGTTATTGATTCAGCTGTTACTGCTTTTTTAAATATTGATGAAAGTTTATCACGAGAATATGATGTATGAATACAATTTAACCACTTATTTTTAAACTTGGGGTGAGAAAAAGCAGCAATAGCTACATTATCAGCTTCAACCGTATTAAAACTTAAAATATTAGAAAATCTTTTTTCTATGCTATCTAGAAGACTTTTTCGAATTAATTTACAATACATCAATTGTTCACTATTAATAACCATTAATTTTCGTTGCAAGCATAATAGTGTGGGAAAAATCATACCGTAAAATACATTTTTATCTCCTTGGCTTGTCTCCAAAGCTTGAGATAAAGGCTTGACACAAAATAAAAATTCCTCTATGTAATTATAGTCAGAAACAGTAAATGAACACTGCTTTAAATTAAGTGCTCTAATAAGTTCACTAGATTTTTCTTTTATTTTTTGAATTTGAGTTAACGAATCAAATAGTGAATTCCATCTCGTTTCACCGGGTATTGATAGGTTTTGTCCTAAAACTGACTGAATTATCTCTGCAGATTATGGTCGACTTGCCGCATTCCATAATGTATTACACTTTTGCATGACTTTAGTATGCATTTCATGGAGATGTGGTGATGATTTAATGGTTTTCATTATATCACTGGTAGCACAAAGGCTCAATGTATGAGCACAACATCGAATATGCCTAGAAAGAATAATGTTAGGTTCATTTTCTACATCTTTACTTTGAAAACTATTAACGCTTGAATCGCTATCGCTTTCATCAGAGTCATTACTATCGCTAAATTTTCTAAAATGTGTCATTTTCACACCAAATACATCAAATGCTTGAACCATATTATTGCCATTATCTGTAACCGTTGCTATTACCTATTAATGAAAAAAAATGTTCAAGCTTAATAAATTAATGACTTAGTGCCATTGCACACGAGCGATATTATATCGTAAAATTATATATTATACATTATTAAGAGTTAATTCCAGAAATTAAAATCAATTTCAAAATCGATTTTAAATATCGATAAAAATTATTTAAAATCTTGTAAAAATCAAAATTAATATTAGAATCGATAAGATCGAAAATCTATATTCAAAATTTAAAATAAAATTTAAAAAAAAGCTGGTAAGATATTGGTGGTGGAAGTTCATATACTATTTTTACTGCGATGTCCCTACACATATACATATCCGTATACATATACACATATCCGAATACACATTACAAAATTTGATGAACTTCCCTTTATACAGATAAATATTAATAAACAACAACTGATAATAATTTTTCATAATAAATTATAATGAAAATCAATTATACGTTATCATCTAAAATTACGTTTTTGTTTTTGTAATCTTAAGTTATTTTACATGTTATTAAGTTTGGTAAATCGTATGTAAATCGTATTTATTTAACAAAATAACAAATTTAATAGACATACATTTTTCAAATAATACCTAAAATATATTATATAAGAAGTATTGCCTCAGTGATTAAAGTTAAAGTTTTAAAAATGGATGATATAGTATGTCTAGTATACAATCAGTAAATGTCATACACTACTTATGTATATCTAAACTTGCCATAGCCTCTATGGATAGTATAGTAATTGCCAATTGGTAAAAAGATATACAATACTAGCTGATCCCGTGTACTTCGTTGCTCGTTAAATATACCAACTCTATATGACTCTAACTTTGTTCAACTCGTTATTTAATATTCGGTGGATGATGTTCTAGATTTATCTTAAGTTTTCTGTCCGGAATAAAAATTCTGATTCACAGCAGTATATTATCAGGTAGGCAATCTACCTGCGTTAGATCGCGGACCTAGTGCTGTTTGTACGTACCTTAGTGTATGATTTAAATCTAATAAAGTATCAAAGTTATACCAAGTTTGACATAATACGGTGGATTAATATAATCAATTAATACATAATCCTAACCTAACCTTAACGTACTAAAATCCGTAGTATAGAATTGTATTGTTGACCATTTGCATTAGTATTACGAACTATTTCTGTTGCTCCGAACGATGTTATTTGAAAACATGAATTGAATGTTCTAATTGACTTCAGGAACACGTTAGAATCTGGATCTGTACCGATAAGTAAACCGTTCAATGGTTCAGGTGGTGTTTCAATTTCAGGTAGTTGCATCTTTTCTGACGCACAACACATCCAGACTGGCTCATTTTTGAATTTGAGAGCATAGCAGTGCGGGCATTCCTTGTCCATAGCACAAATTACTACTTTTGAATGAGCATAATATTCAATATCGGGCTCATACTGGAATGCTAGACGCAGGAATGAATCAGATATAAATGTTCGATGTACCTGTTGGCGTAGTTGGTCATTTGCTCTGCGTGAGTCAACTACGAATCATTCGCACTATCGGATTGGCATTATTCGTCTGTTATTTGCGCTCTTCTATTTCTCATGTTTGTAGCTACACAAACAAATAGAAAACATTCAAAGTACATATTTATGTTTTTTTTTTGGTTACCTTGCAACGTCGGGTAATTCATTATATTAACCACTAATAAATAAATATTATTCTCAAATCTTATAACCCCCATAGCAACCATTTATAAACAAAAACAAAAATTTCTATCGTAAATCATAAAATTCCTGTTTGACCACCTCCCGGGGGGGGTGGAGTTAGGTTCATATATAAACCCTATAAACCCGCTCCACGACATTCTCTATCATTTAAAAAAAAAATCAAGATAATCGGCCCAGCCGTTCTCAACTGATGCAATTTCGAATTATTTGTCTCCATTTTTATATATATAGATAGAACTAAATTTATATTTCATGATTCTTATGTATTCGTACTTTGTTACGTTTTAGAATCGACAACGACGGGCTAATCGAACCGGTACTCTCGGAAGTGAGATTGGACCCGAAATCGATAGCACAACCGACATTGTATGCGTAGTTATATTTCCACCCTTAAGATCTAGTCGGGTAGATCTTATAACCAACATTTTTTTTTAATGTATTTTATACATTTTTTTATTTTTTTTAAAAAATAATTTTTGCGTGTATTACTAATTTTATTTTTGTTTTACGGAGATTTTGCATATTCTTATTTTCTTATCCTTGTGTAGATTTTTTCTACCTTTTTATAATATACTAATTTTTTCAATTACCTAGTTTTATTTTTGTTATATAAAATCTATAGTTTAATTTATAGTTTTAATTTTTTTTTTTTTACTTACATAATTTCTACTAACTTGTTTTTGTTTATAGATATTTTGCTTTGTAATGTTAACATTACTATTTTGTTATATAAATACCTATATTATTATTTTGTGATTTTGCATTTTTTGGTTCTTTTCTTTTTTTATATCTTGAATTCTAACATGATTTTTTTTCTATTTCCTAGTTTTTTTTTTTTATATAAAATTATAACAATTTTCACTATTCTCATAATGTAGAATATTTTATACTTTCTTTACTTCTACGTCATTTCATGGATAGTATATTTGCCATAGGTTTCAAGTATTGTCTTAGTAGTTGGAAATCGGTCTGACAAGAAATTAAATAAAAGATTATAAGAAATAGTAGAAATTAGAATTAGTATATAATATACAATATATATAATTAGTATAATTAGTAATTATAGAATCAATATTTGTTTTTTTTTATAAAATTAAATAAGTTCGAAGCAGCGTTAAACTTTATCCAGTAAGCATTTATTCTAACGAAAGAGTAATTATGTATGTAATGGCTAATTATTTAAACTGAAAAATCCACGATTTAATTTTAATTTTTTTATAGAAATGTATACGTTTGACGAACAATGATATGATTATTTTACCCTCCTAAATTCACCGCGGTTAAAAATCGTATTATAAATGTACATAAAATCAGTATATACATTAATTAAACGAGAAATAGTTGTACTCGAATCGTGCAGACACTTTAGGTATGAATGATTTAAGTATCATTGATATAAAATCTTCATGTATACTAATGAAGTTAATACGTTTACACGTAAAATAATGTACAACGGTTTTATTGGAGTATAATATTGTAATATTGTTTGTACATCATAATAGTAATACGGCGCGTTAAGTAGGCAATTTAATAACGTGAGTGTGCTTTTTCTTTTTTTGACAGTTTGGTGATGGAATACGTCTTTAGGTCATCAATAAAAATCGGTTATAAAGTTTTGGCTCATCTGTATTATTTCATACCTTGAACTTTGTTGATGATACAGCGCCCGTAAAAAAAAAACTTTCAACACTGAACTTCTGAAGTGGCTAATGTTTCTTAGCAGCAAATTACGAGGAATGGGTTGCAGATGACGCCCCACAAACCTAAATGCGGTAGTGCTGATACGCAAACGGCCTTACCAGAACCAAGTTCTTCGTCTAGATGGCCATGTCATCCCAGTTAGAAAATCCATCAGGTACCTGGGTATTCAACTGGATACACGCCAGACGTTCCGGAACTACGTGAACTCATCGGCGAGCGCTTACGGTGATTCGCAGACTCATATCCAACATTGGTGATCTATCGCATGCCAAGAGACAAACTCTTAAGGTCAATTGTCAACAGCAGACTACTGTACGGGGCTTTAGTATGAGCAACCGTGGTGAGGAGACGGAGAATAGCCGCATACCAACACTAAGATACAGTGGCATGCAGCCTTGCGTGTTGTAGAGCAGTCTTTAACATGGCAGCCTTGGTCCTAGCGAAAATGCCTTCAGCTCATCTACTGGCCATGGAATGAACACGATTCAGTAATAGCGCAACCAAGATAACAACAAAATCATCATCAAAAGACTGGAACGCAAAGTTACACTAGACAAATGGCAAGAATTGTGGGTCGAAACCAATAAGGCCCAGTGGACAAAGAAATTAATTTCATACACACGACGATGGTTAACAGCATCAAAGCAGAAGGAGGTGAGACTGCATATGCTCACAAGTATTTTCAGAGCTACCAGTTTAAGAGGAACAGGGCCCATAACCCCGGATATTAACACTGTGGACGATTGATATGACATTATACTCAGAGGACATATTGGACATCTTGCTAGGACCAGAAAAGGCACATTCGCCATCACTCGTAACAATCCACCACACAGTAAAACACTGTGTACACGTAATACACACACTCACTAGTTAAATGTAATAGAAACAATAATTCATCTACAAATTAAAATTGACCATAATTTTTTTTACTACTTTCTGAAAATAAGACATTTGTGTCCCGAAGATTCCTCAGCAAACAATAGGACAAAAATATGAAAAACAGGCTTGTACTATTTAAAACGAGACATATGGTCAGTGACTAACCATTGTATACCTTAATTATTGTACAATGATAATAAAATTATTTTATTATTGATGGATAATGGCTAATAGTAAATATGATATTAATATATAGGTACAGCTCAAAGTTTTTAAAAATATAAAAAAAATGGTAATTATATTAAGGTTAGGTTCTCAAAGATTAGATCTTTAAAAAACAATATATATAGATAAAAAGAATATATTTGAGGTAATGAAAAAGTCAATAATTGTGATTTTCAATATAATTATATCAATAACTTTAAGTTACACTAATAAACAAACAAAACATTGCAAAACATTGAAACTGTTTCATAAATATCACAGAATAATCAAAATTGTGTCTACTTTTTAATGTAGATAGTAAAAATAATAATAATAATAATAATAACAATACCCTTCAATGGACAAAATACCTGTTTAGTAATAGGTATTTTATTGTTACAATTTTTTATAAAGATAAAGAGTAATCATTAATCTTTAATAAAATAAAAAAAATTAAGTTAACAATGTCAATATATAAACTATACAATAATTTATGACAGTAATTTTTTTATTGTATGAATATTAATATTATATATTCATTAACTTGGCAGCAATATAAATACATTACAATTCTGTGCTAAATGTAGTAATAAAAAAATAAACTAAAAAATAAAAATAATATTAAACAATTAGGTATGTGAATTGTGATGAAAATAATTCCAATATATTTAAAATTAGGTGTTAAGTAAAGAAGTATAAATTAAATAGTTTAAGGGACAAGAATTGTATAAAATGGTAAATAGTTATATAAATTGCACAAGTAAAACTTAAATAGACTAGACAAAATTACTTTGGTTGGTTTAAAACATCTATAAAAATTTAAAAAATAAAATAATATAAAACAATAAGACTATGAAAAGCACCACAGACAAGCAAATTTAATATAGCTGATCATATATAGGCAGTCTTTTAGTGCGTAATTTTATGTCATTTGACTTATTAATAGTTATTCATTTTTGATTAATATCAATGATTAAATATTTGATCCCCCTTTAGTTAATATTAACTAAAAAATAAATACAATATAATACCCTTTTAAAAAGACTTTATCACTTTTTAGTTATCATTAGAATTAGCAAATTTTTGGTTATTGTATATTACAAATAGCAGAGGTTCCAACACGTTTGTCAAAACTTGCTGCACGTCTTTTGATTGCTTCCAAGTATACATCACGATTAAACTGTCCAGCAGCTAAAGGCATACTAATATAAACAAATGATATGTTATATTAAAATTTAATTACATGTATATTAAATATTTGTATGTCTTACGTATCAATACCCGGGCGAATTGAACACTTATAAAGACCCCAGACTGGTTTGTGATCAGATGTACAAACTGATGGTACTGAACAGTATGTTAAACATTCAATACTGGATGTAGTGCATGAAGATCCTGCAAAAACATCAGTAATGTATTTCATGATTTCTATTGCTAGTATTTTTAATTGGTTAAATAATAAAATTAAAATAGATCTAAAAAATTAACTAAAACAATAATAAGATATAATACAGGTAAGTAAAGAAAAACTCTTCTATTTATTTCCCATCATGATCGTACCTGTAGGACTTGGTAGAACCTGTTGTTTTCCACATTTGAAAAGAATTCTATCTGTATATGATGGCGTTCTTTGTTTAGCAGATGTATCAAACAATTCAGTTCCTGGATCATACTTATAAGATGGTGCAAAAGTTAATGGGCCTTCTTGGAATCCACGAAATACTAAACCTATAATTAGTCGATATTATTTAATTTCTTTTGAATACATATTATAATAATTCATTGTTTATGCCAGATAAGTTGATCGAGCATTTTAACTTTTTTATACATTATTTATTTAAATTTATGTTTATGTTTGCTCTACAATAACTGATAAAAATATAAATTTAGTTCCATCAATATTAATCATTACTATTTAAAAATAAAAATGTCAAACTAATTGAATAATTTAATATTTAAATAAAAAATTATAACATAATAAAAAATATATTTATAATTAAATTAATAAAAAATTATAATAAAATAAATTCATCTTCAGTAAGGACTTAGTCAAATTAAAGAGTTACTTTGACAAATGGCATCTAACACTCAATGCGAGTAACACCATAGCTACAACTTTTTACTTAAAAAATAGGGGGGGCAAGAAGATCAATATAATTAACTGTAAACAATGCCAATATAACTAATGACGAGTGCTTCCACTATTTGGGAGTCAAATTAAACAGTACCCTTACTTATAAACAACATATTGATGGCATGAAGAATAAGCTTAGAATCAGAAAAAACAACATTGCTAAACTTGCCAGGACAAGCTGGGGCTGCAACGCAAATGTCTTAAGAACCTTAATGCTAGCCTTAGTGTATAGTATAGCGGAGTACTGTGCTCCAGTTTGGATGAGAAGCACACATTGTAACAATATTAATGTACAATTAAACCAAGCCATGCAAATTATAACTGGGACAGTCAAAAAGCACACAAACACAATAGTTACCAGTTCTCTCCAATATACTACCACCTAATGTAGAAGAAAGGCAGCGTCATCTATCCTTGAACAAATTAAAAACCAAACGGACCTTCAAGCTCACAACAATGTTTTTTTTTACCCTGATAAAAGACTTAAGTCAAGACACCCAACATGGAACAAAAATCATAGGACAAGATTCCCCACAGGAGCTATGGAAAAACAAAGGAAACAGTCTGACAAGAAAAACAGCAACCTGGTTTATGACCCAAACATAAAACAATCTAGTTTTGAGCTGCTCGATCAATTTAGACAACATTAAACAGAATTCGCTCTGACCAAGGGAAATGTAATTAATAACCTGTTACACAAATGGGAGACTCTCAGAAACGCCTACTTTTACATGTGAGGCAGTACAAACAGAGAAGTACATTGCTCTGGATTGCTCCCAAAAAAAGTTTGAAGAAAGAATTAAAGATATTCATCGTTGAATCACCAAAGCGATAGACTGGATGTGTGAGTTGGACGTATGCCTATAGACCTTTATTCTACATACAACACCATTTTATCGTTAATTACTTTGTGTTAATTTTACTTCTATTTAATGTTATGCTCATTTTTATTTTTATTTATATTCATATTTTATATTTTATATTTTATTTTTTGTTAGTAAAATTGTAATACTTTATTTCAGACCAAATCCATATGTAATAAAAAATAAGATAAATAATATAATATTAAGTACGAGATATGCTTTTTATGAAACAGAATATTTAATTAGATAAAAAAAAAAAGTAAGTATTGTAATACTGAAAAAACAATAAACAAAATAAAATTTTGCATTATTCAACACGTATTTAACACGTTCAATGCCAAAGTCAATACTTATATAGTTGACTTGAGTATACAGGTACTAATGACTAATGTCAATACATAATTGACACAAATATAAGAATGTTCACGGACAGTTTCAACATATCAACACATTGTTAATATGCAGTAATCTGTCTTGAATATGCTCTTATTAAATCGACAATAGCCTTACACATTCTGTATTTGTGTTGGCCATTCATTACCGCATTATCTATTTTGTTACATTGTTGGTTTGAAATTTTCCCAATTTTATATTTTACAAGAATAAAAAGAAATAAAAGGTAAGTTATTTTATCACTTTATATAAATGCCAATAGTTATACACATTTGGATAGTTATATTACATTATAATATAAAATAAAATATTATAAAATTACTATACCTATCATATGTTAAAGTAAATAAAAATTTCCTATTCTAGTCGTAAAATAGTTGTGTATTAGTAGCGTATAATGCACATACATATAATAATTTAAGTATTGTTAATGATTTTTTTTTTTTTTTATCTATAACTGACGATGAATTTTTTAAATGAAACTTAATGAAAAATATATGCGTACGTATCTATATATATAAAAATGGAGACAAATAATTCGAAATTGCATCAGTTGAGAACGGCTGGGCCGATTATCTTGATTTTTTTTTTTTTAAATGATAGAGAATGTCGTGGAGCGGGTTTATAGGGTTTATATATGGACCTAACTCCACCCCCGGGAGGTGGTCAAACAGGAATTTTGTGATTTACGATAGAAATTTTTGTTTTTGTTTATAAATGGTTGCTATGGGGGTTATAAGATTTGAGAATAATATTTATTTATTAGTGGTTAATATAATGAATTACCCGACGTTGCAAGGTAACCAAAAAAAAAACATAAATATGTACTTTGAATGTTTTCTATTTGTTTGTGTAGCTACAAACATGAGAAATAGAAGAGCGCAAATAACAGACGAATAATGCCAATCCGATAGTGCGAATGATTCGTAGTTGACTCACGCAGAGCAAATGACCAACTACGCCAACAGGTACATCGAACATTTATATCTGATTCATTCCTGCGTCTAGCATTCCAGTATGAGCCCGATATTGAATATTATGCTCATTCAAAAGTAGTAATTTGTGCTATGGACAAGGAATGCCCGCACTGCTATGCTCTCAAATTCAAAAATGAGCCAGTCTGGATGTGTTGTGCGTCAGAAAAGATGCAACTACCTGAAATTGAAACACCACCTGAACCATTGAACGGTTTACTTATCGGTACAGATCCAGATTCTAACGTGTTCCTGAAGTCAATTAGAACATTCAATTCATGTTTTCAAATAACATCGTTCGGAGCAACAGAAATAGTTCGTAATACTAATGCAAATGGTCAACAATACAATTCTATACTACGGATTTTAGTACGTTAAGGTTAGGTTAGGATTATGTATTAATTGATTATATTAATCCACCGTATTATGTCAAACTTGGTATAACTTTGATACTTTATTAGATTTAAATCATACACTAAGGTACGTACAAACAGCACTAGGTCCGCGATCTAACGCAGGTAGATTGCCTACCTGATAATATACTGCTGTGAATCAGAATTTTTATTCCGGACAGAAAACTTAAGATAAATCTAGAACATCATCCACCGAATATTAAATAACGAGTTGAACAAAGTTAGAGTCATATAGAGTTGGTATATTTAACGATCAACGAAGTGCACGGGATCAGCTAGTATTTTGTAATATTCCAGACACAAACTCTTATTTATTTGTTTTACGTTTTATATAAATATTATTAGAAATATTTTGTGATTTCATAAACTATTTATTTTGTATAAAATAAGTGTATATAATTATATTTTTTTTTCGTACATACTCAGATATATTCATATACATTTATTTATCTTAAGAAAAATGAGCAGTGCCATAACTGATGAAGAACTATTGATAACATTAATAAATTCAGATAGTTTTAGTTTAAACTCTGGTACTGATTTAGGGAAAGGGAATTTTGGTAATGATAATGCAGATTCAGAATGGGCACTTACGATACAACTACTACGGTAAAACATGAAAAGGATACTAATTCAGATGCACCTATTTTTCCTACATCATGGGAGAATAATTAGGCTACCTATACTGACATATTTTTTTTTACAAGATCCAAAGGATTGAAGGTTTATCTACTTGGAATCAATTGATTATTTTAATCTATTATTTGATGACAAACTACTAGAGTTGATAGTAAATGAAACAAATAAGTATGCAATTTAAGTTTTTATCTGGATATCGAAGTGTAATATTTAGAATTATTTCATGGAAAGTAACAAATATAATTCTAATAAAGATTTTTATTGTTTTACTTTTTCATACTGGATCTATATGAATGAAATATTTAGAAAATAACTAAAAAAAAGTTATTTAATGCTCTTTTTTTTCAACAACACATAAGTAGAAATTGTTTTATGTTACCTTTAATAACTTAGCATTTTAATGACACTTTAATTTAATGACATAAAAATTATGAAAATAATCACCTGAATAAAATAGAATCAATTGTAAAATATTTTAATTATAAAATGACAAAAATTTATAAACTTATTATGAAATAATAAAAAAAATGTAGAGCTCAATGAGTCAATGGTTTGGTTCAGAGGAATATTAGTTTTCTGAAAATACATAAAAAAATAAGCAACACAAGTATGGTATCTAACTTTATTTGGGAACAGAATCTGGTGAATTAGTACACAAAATCAAGATATATTCTGGACAAGAACATGACTCGTCAAACGATTTAAGACATACAGAATTTATTATTATAATAGTGTAAAACTAGTAAAAATACTTCTAAATAATGGAATATATTGTACAGGAACTTTATGTGCAAACAGAATAAGGAACTCTAAAGAAATAATAACATACTAAGTGGGAGAGTGTATTATAAAATACACTAATGAAGGTATATGTGTAATGAAATGGTGAGACAGTCAAGAAATTTTAGCTATAAGCTTTGAACATACGAACAGATTAATTTAAGTTAAGGGGCCTCTACACCAGCCCGTTTTTGATAGAAAATAGCACATTCTAAATTTAACCATACTCCAGAATACGTCATCCGACATAAGTTTTGAAAACGGATTTAGATTTTTCAGTACTTGGTTGATGCATCGGTCGGAATACATTTTGAATTTTTATTTTCAATAATATTTTTTAAATGATTTCAAAATTTGAAAAATTGCAACTTTTCAAATAAAAATAATTAAATAATTAAAAATATTTTTTAAATTGTATCACGAGCGATGCCTTGGAAATGTTATTAAGAATTTATAAGTTTTTTCAAAACTTAAATCGGAGTATTTATGGGAGCGTACTGTTAAAAGTAGAATCGTGTATTCAGTGTGAAATTTTCACTATTCATTTGTTTCGAACAATTACTTTGACATGTGCCTGCGGATGCGTAAAATTTCCCCGCGTAGCATTCTCAACCATCTCGTCATCATCACCCGACGCGGCACAAGCGAAATGTAGATAAGGATATTATTATTAGATATTTTGTAATTTGTTGTACTTCGTATATTTACTGTGAACTGAGGGCTACGCTCAGGATAACAAAATATAATTCAATAAACCTATCGTTTATATTATTATCAATGATTTAGAAGTTTCAGTCATTAGACAATCGTCTGACGTAACCAACATTATTCTACTGTTTAGTGAAGTTTTGTCTTTATAAGTTAAAATGAATAGCAAGTACAAACCTAAGCATAGAAAGCCGTTATCCCACAGAAAAAAAGTAAAGGGAATGTAAAGGCATTTACTAAAACCACGTAAGTTGCTATATCACCATTCTAATAAAAACTTTTATATTTAGTCCAGTCATTTAATGATTTTTTGAGGAATTAAATCGGAAAGTTTTAAAACTTTTCCAAAAGTTTGATTATAGGCTCATATATAGTTTGCTTATAGAAGAGGTGAACAAAAAAAAAAACCCATTGCAATTTTTATGTACAACAAATATATGTTTGGCATTGATAGGCAGGACCGGTTGTAATTTTACACTCTATGCAAAATAAAAACATTAAGATGGTATAAAAACAAAGAAATTAATTATTTTTAACTATTTATGCTAAATTCCTACTACATATACATAGGAAACGTAAACAATTTACACTATGATTATAGACTTTCAATCATTTCAGCTTTAGAAAAAAATCAAACAAATTTATATTTGTAAATATATTCATATATATTCATAAATAAATTAAAAAATTTATATTTCCCCACAAAAGAAACAAAAAACAATAACAATAATTATGTAAGAAAGATGTGTTAGGTTGCCACTCAAAAAGCATATGGAAGAAAACATTATTTTACTGTTCCAAATGTGAAGATTGACCGGGTTTATGTATTGAAAATTGATTTGAAGTTCATCATTCACAAACTAATTTATAATTTGTAACATTTTATAAGTATAATTATTAATTACAGTTTACAATATTATTATACAAGACTTAATCACATAAAATTAAAATTACAATTTGTTTAATATTTTAAAATATATTAAGTTGTAGTATTATTTAAAATTTTTTTTTACTATTATACAAGGTATATATTTACTTACAAAGTGAACAATTTATTTTGTTGAAATGTTTAATATATATTCAGTTTTATTATTTTATAAATATTTTATTATTAAACAATATGTATACTTGTTATAATATGTTCTCCTTATTTTGTGTTTTATATTTGTAACCATTATTAAAAATTATTTCAAAAAATAAAATAATATTGCATGTATAAATTGAAAACAAGGGCCCATGGCCAGTATCAATCATAATTGACAAGCGCTTATCAACCATCTTTACGAGCGGCAACACATGATTGCAAGTAGAATCGTTGGCAGTATTGAACATGTTAAATAAATGTATTATCTAGTAAGTTAAAATGTATACACAATTTGACTTACCACTTAAAATACAGTCATTTAGTTGATCTGAAAGTGTTTGGTGTGCAGGAGAAACTAAAGGAAATCGATGTTGTGATATCCATTTCATAACTTCAGGTCGTGAATGAGCCAATCGAAAGTTTAGATCTCCGCACCAAAATACATAATCAAAGTTATTGGTAACATCTAAACAAAAATGAAATATTAATTTGGCTAAAGAAAAAGTTCAAGTATTATATTACCTTTTGTTTTATGTTTAACAGGCAAAAGTTTAGGAAGGTCTAAAGATTTAATAATCCTACGCACATCTTGTAAACGTTCTTTAACTTTTTCAACGTGTGCAGTTAGATGTGATGTTATAAATAAAATTGATGAACCAAATAGAGAAAAAGAAATTGCAACAGCACCTTTTGTTCGAAACGCTGTTCCTGGTCGCGTGCTAAAACTTGATTCTTCAGGTACTAATTAAAACAAACATAAATACTTAAGCATTTTTTACTTCATTGCAATAAATTTGAAAATTACCAGAGCAAAACCAAATTAAATCTCTTCGAATATAAATAGCTAAATGTAATGTTCCTAAGGATGCAGAATGAAAAAGAATATGTGATGGACCAATAGTTTCTTGAATATTCACTTCCCATTCAAATTTATCAGGATAACTTTCTTGAGTACCAATAGCAAGAATATCTGGAAGATGAGGAACTGTATCAGGCAGTAGTAATTCATTTAGTTCAGGTGGTGGTGCCTAAAATGAAATTATTAAATATTACATAATGTAAAAAATATTAATTTTAAAATAACTTTTTTACTTGGCCATTCATGTTCCATGTACCGACATATATACGAACTTCTCGATTATGTAACACTCGTTCCAATTCCATTGCTCCTAATAAAGAATTTCCAGCAATTCTTCCATGTAAATAGTTTCTATTCAAAATAATGAAGGAACAGATGAACTAGGTAATATAATTTCTAAATAATTTGAATTTATCTCAATATATTACCTTTCTTTAACATCAGATGTAGGAATAAGATGTAATACTTGTACTGCGAATAAAGCTTGTCTGGCTAAACTATCCATTGAGTTATTTTTAGTTTCACTTTTTTTTAAATATTCAGATGCTGTTAAAGTATTAGTAGATGATGGTCGAATCCCCTTTAATTCTGTTGTATTTATACTTGTAGTTTTTGGAACAATAATACTATCAGCAGAAACATGTTGTGCATTACTAAAAATTTTGCGTAGCCTATCACATTTTTCTAAAGGAGTAGATGATTCATTTGATTCTGAATTTTTAAATTCTTCATCTTTACCATTGATAGATGAGTGTAAGCCTAGATTCAATGACTGTTTGTGGGAAGTATTTGATTCTGCACAGGAACATACATCTGGTTCATTTGAGTTTTGTACATTCTGGAAATCAGACTGAGTCCTTGTTGTTTCAGTTATGGCACAACATAAAGAAACATTTGTGCTTCTATTTAGTGGATTAGAAATGTTACGGTAGGGACCATCTAATTGGTACGATGTCTGCTTCATTACATCAATATTGGGCGTCGATGGCTTTTTTTTTCGCAAGTGCAGTATACTTAACAAGCTAGATTTCTTTTTAGGCGAATTATTGGATTTATTCATGTTTGTAGTAGTAACTCACGGTTCGATTATAATAGTAAAGTTGAGATCAATTTTCAGCCGTTTTGAATAATAATTATTTACAGTAAAGTGACTAGGAAAACACACTGAGGAAGTCATAATTAAACAATTCAAACGGTTTAAATGATAAACGGGTACATATAAATGGACACTTGAACGAAATTGTTTGATGGAACATAACTGTAAGATATAGGTATATTAGTCGGAACAGTAAAATCGGAGTGTGGTTTTCTTACGATGATCAAACATTCAATGTATTTGATAATAAGTTGATAAAGATTCCGCATCGTAAGCTTTTGTAACTACCGACCATGATAAATTATCTTTTATCTTGGTTCGTGCGACCGACCGACACTACATGTGTGTTACAATAATATTTCAGTAGAATTTTAGTAGGTAAAGACATAAAATATGTTTTACGGTAAAGACGTATTTATAACTGTGATCACGACCGTGAATGATTTCATGGATAAAAAAATTATTTTAATATTAAAAATTACTAAAACTTCACATGTTAATTAGTAGTAATTAGCGAGACAGAGCGTATTATGCTAATAGATGGATCAAATCATTAATTATTGCCGTTTTTTATTTTTTTTTTTAAATGCACAAACGTCAAATCATTATGTTAAATGGTTGAATCAAGTCTGTACGATTTGAACGTGTTATTCATCGTCACACTCGCACTATTCATGTTCTAACTCTTAAATTAACGAATACTTTGTTCAGTCATTGAATATCAATGTTTATACTTATTGTATGAAATATAGATTGTAAATACCAATTAATGAAGGAAAAATAAATGCCTCTGTTATGCTATAAACTACAACTCAAATTTTTACGACTTGTATCTACATTTTTGCATGAATAAAAATTAGTTTTAATATTCAAGCAGTCGTAACTAATCAACGTTTGTCGAATAATTTATCAATTATCAAAATATTTATATTGTAGTAGTACTTAGTTCTATTTTGAGTTAAATATTTTATTAATTTTAATTAATAAGTATAGTGAACATATGAAGAAATCTGAATTCATCTTGACATATGTTTAAATTGACGAATTTGATTCATAATTCTAGTCAAAATTATTTTTTATTCATTATTTTGTCTTGTTTTAATGAAATCAAAGTTAAAGGAATAAATAATCTTCAGAACTTAGATTATTGTACCATTTAGTCAATATATTATGTTATTTTTGATTCCATATTTTTTTTTAAAGTTCCATAAATAAAATATTCAGAAACTATAACAAAAAATATTACATTTTTTTATTTTATATACTAAGTATACTGTTAACTTGAATTCTATAAAAAAAAAATTTAAGGTTTTTTCAAATATATTCAAAAAATTGAAAAACTGTAAAAATAAATGTATTAAAAATAGTTTTATAAGTAAAAATTAACTAAAAACCCATATTTTCAATAGTGACATACAAAGTGACTTGTATGAAAAGGGCTTAAGGAAAGAGAGTCAAGTTCAATCTTTGTGAAATTTTAGTATTAAGTAGGTATATATTCTTTCTACATCAAATTTTTGATTCATATCTATTAATATATATTAATTGATTGTTAATTGATTTCTGAAGTGAAGATTAAATCAACTAAATTAAAATCAATACTAAAACATATAATTACAATTTTATTTTATTATTAGTAGAGGTAACATTGTAGAGTTTAAAACTATTTGCTATTTGCATCATATTATATACAATTTAATACAATATCATTGAATAAAATGGTCACTGAAAAATATTAATTAGTACTAGAAAATGTTAATTTTTCATTTTTAATAAAATGAAAAATTACAATAACTTATTATTGTATTAATACTAAAAATGTATAACATAAAAATAACTGGTTATAATTCTTCTCGTTTAAATTCATTGGAGTATTTGGCATCTTTTATCACGCATACTGAAGGCAATTCAAATTTCATTGAGTATTCACAGCGATTAGGCTCTGTTACTGAAATAAGTTTAGGTTCTAAACCACAACTCAAGTGTACCTGTTATAATTAGATTGTTATTAAAATAATTATAATATTATTTATGTATTTTTTATAATTAATATATATTGATATAATTAGTAAGTTGTAGAATAGTATGATTTCTTTAAGTTTCTTTTCATTTCTATTCGTATACTAGAAGTATAAAAATACTTACATAAGTAAACCTTTGATAATGATTCAAACAGTATTGCCCTTTATCATATAACATAGTATGATATTTTGGGTTGTTATTGGAAAAATTTATCCAATCCTTCCAAACACCTAGGTTCACTTCGGGGCTTCCTTTTACAGATCTTTGGGTTACCTAATAAGAATACAGTATACTTCAATATTACAAATTTAATAAAAAAAAAAATTATTTTCATTACTTTTTCAAATAAACATAATTTGTATGTATATTCATGATTAGTAAGTTCATAGCATTGTTCATTTAAAGCAGCAAATTCATTTTCAGAACCAAAATTTTTACTTATTGATTTTTGGAGATCAGATATTTTTCTTTGAATATCCTTAACTTTTCTATCGGCTTCATCAAAACGTTTGAAAGCTTCTTTTGATTCTAAAGACAATTTTGAAACAGTTATATTTACATTATGAAAACAATATATTGATAAATCATATATGCATTATAATAATCATAATAACATAAGTCTATTAATACACACTATACAACAAAGAAACACATTATATTTTTATCTATAAGTGTCAAAATTTAATTTTTGTGGAATAACTACAGCCCAAATGAGAGCTATTCTCCAAATACATGTTTTTATGTGACAAAAAACGGGTGTGTAATGCCCTCTTAATCTAAAATTTCCAAAATAATTCAAAAACAATGTTTATTCAATGCAATGATGGTGGGTGCATGGAAATATCCCAGAATGCATGGATATTTTGTCGAAATTCTACTAAACGTGAATGTAGGGAAGTTTAAGCAGAAATGGCCCTCAACACAGACAATTTCGTAACTGTATTATTTTATAACCATGTTATTCAATATTTTAATATTTTTTATTATTTACCATGATTGTTAATTGTTATCGTCGTTTTGTATTATCTGTTATCGTGAATTTCAAATCAAAATTACCAACATACTAATAAGAACCATGTTCAATCAAGTAAAACAAATTACATTTTAAATCAATTTAAATAATTAGTAATAGTAATGATTAATTTAATTTTTCAGATTAAATCAACAATAAAAAAATACCACATTTTTTTTTTTTTTTTTTTTAAGTTTTTAGCAGTTTAAATAAATATTATTTATTATATTTACAATTTTATTGCACAAGTTGATGTTTTCACATTTTATGCATATAATGACGTTTTATCAAGCATATTTTAAACTTTTATAACGCATAAATTACAATTTATTGTAATTTTTTGAAGTATGAACATCCTACTCGTTAGTTATAAATTATATGTTAATTTTTGTTTTTTTATTAAACTATCATATTAAAAGTTAATGAACCACCACTGGTAAAAAATTAAAATAAAGTTTATCTTCCTTTGAATATATTTTCATAGGTATATTTTTCATTAATGCTCAAAAATAAAATGTTAACTACACTTTACAGCATGACTTAAATAAATTCTATACACAGTATATTTTTGATTTTATATTGCATATAATTACTAAAATTAATAATAAATTACCATGAATTATGATTTTGGTTTTTTCGGTATATAATAGTTCTTTAATTTTGATAGTTTCAACATTATATTCTTCTGTTTCATTATTGAGATGATATTCATTATCTTGCATTAGGTTTTCTTTTTTAACTTTAAGTATAGATGGATGATGTTTTATCTCTTTAGACGTTTTAATACTTAAGAGTTTTAAACGTTTCCAACCATTTAACATCAAATCGTTAAGATCAAAAACTTTTTTACCCTCCATAAAATACTATATAAATATAATTAACTGGGCTATAGATATATTTAGTTAAATTCCATTTTTTAAAAGATATTAGTATTTTAATTTGACTTACATTAATTTCATCTTGTGAAACTAAACCATCTTGATTTTGATCAAAAATATTGTAAGCAATTACTTCCTCCACTTCAATTCTAAATAAAATATTTTTAAATCTTTGTAATGTATTTAAAGTAACACATTGGATCTTCTATAAACTTAATATAAAAGTTTATTGTACTTATGGTTTTTGTTAGAGTCTATTTCATTAAATATTTTAAATGCTTCATTTTGTTGTTTTAATTTTTCCTCTTCAATAGCTTTTTTTTTTTTTGCTTCAGCTTTTTCTTTGTTTTTCAGTGCATTACTTCTGATAAATTGAGCATCTCTTTTTAAAGCAAGAAGTTGAAACATTTTATTCTTAATAACAAAACATAATATTTTATTCGTATTTACCTATATATACAAGGTCTATGTATTTTATCAAGTCAGTTTTGAAAGTTAAAATATATTAGTTATTAATATCTTATTGTCAATTAAATTTTCTTTGAAAATATAAAAATAATATAATTTAAGTTTAAAGACCTAACTCTTTATTTAGCGGTAAGCAGAAAAAAGTATTTTGGTTCTTAGTAGTAACTTCTTTAGTTATAAGTTTATATAAGACCATTTTTTTTAGAATATGTAATGGTAGTAGAAGTTCTAAAACACCATAGAGAAGAATTATGCTGAATATTTGTTATGTAATATACAAAATATATCATGGTAATCTTACATAAATATTTTGTTCACAATTTTGGTTTTCATAATTATTTATATTAAATTTATATTTTGATCTATAAGAATTTTAAAATGATTATACATTATAAACTGAAATATTTGTTGTTGACTTTTTTGTTTTAATAATTGGGAAGAATTTGGACTCAATGATAAAATGGATTACTCCAAATAGTGAATCATATAATCAATTCACCAAAGTTATTATAATCACTGCTAAAAGAAATATTCCTAGAGGCTGAAGAGAGGAATATATACCAGGATGATCAGAAAAATGCGGAGAATTAAGAGCCCGATGAAACCAGAAACCTGAGGTTAGCTGAAAAATTGATAAAATCTCTAAATGAGAACCGAAAACATACCTGGAGGGATAAAACTGAAGCAATTAATTTTACTCTTTCAAGTCGTAAAGCATGGAGCTTGCTAAAATGCCTTGGTGATGGTAGTATGCCATCTACCTCATTATCCCCTATTACTCTCAACTGTGTAGCCAAATGGTTATTACAACTATTAAAGATAAAACAAGACAAAATATAAGTAAATTCAGTAAAAAGGAATTAAGAGTCGTTAAGAAAGCTTTACTATATGAAAGCACATACGTAGTATCTTTTACAATGGCTGAATTAGAGCACTCTTTAAAACTAGTGAAGAAGAACAAATCTCCTGGTTGTGATGGTGTTCTCCCAGAATTTCTTATTATAGTGGCATTACAACGGGGGGGGGGGGGATTTTTACTGGATTTATTCAATCATATCTTAAGCTCCGGATTGGTCCCTAAAAAGGTCCTTAGATGTAAAGTTATTGTAATTAAAAAACCTGGCAAAGGAGACACGGAAGCCAGCTACTTTAGACCAATATCCCTAATGATTCAAGTGTCCAAATTACTTGAGCGACTTATTTTAAATAGGATATCTCCCAGAATAGAAGAAAAAATAGTTTATTTTTTTTTAGGGAGAACTTATTTTTTTGTAATTGTTACAATACACATGTAAAATATAAACATATACAAAAATTTAAAGTTGAGCACTTACTTTCTTTTGCTTTAGAAGATAAATGCCTTTAGTAATAAGTTGTTCTCTTATTTTAAACCCAAGTGCATATAAATTATCTACTCTCTTAGCTTCTATTTTAGCTACACGATTAAGTTCTTCACAAGAATTGTGACACCTCCCTTTTTGTACATTATTAGTCCATTCATCAGAGCCATCACAACAATCTTAAAAAAAAAAAAAATATTAATCGTGATTAATAAATGTCTTAATATAATTAATGATAAAATGTATACCACAAATCCCATCATTTACACGTGATGATGGTATAATCAAAGGTAAACTTCCTTTATTTGTACAGTAAAATGTACCATTCGGACATGCTGAAGTACTTGGTTCGTCACTTGCATCAAAACAATCACAATAATCATCGTTAATATAAGAATACGGAATGATAAGTGAACCATCTAAACACGTGAAATCTTTTTCAGGTGTATAAAACTTTGCATCTAAAACCCAATGAAATTAGTAATTATATACATATTTGATTCTTGTATTAGTCTGTATTACTTTTATCTTTTTATTCTAAAGTCTACATTTTAAATTTACCAATATAATTAGTTATGATAAAATGGCATATCAGTTATAATAAACATGTGTTGATAAATTATTTTTGTTTCTACATATTTATAGAAATATTAAAAAAATATTCAAGTTTAATTAAATAAATAACATATGCATTAATTTTAATATTTAACTATAAGTCCACAGAACAAAATGATTCAAAACATATTATTTCAAAATTATACTATGTGTATCAAGGGAAAAATTAACATAAACATATAATGCTTATCGGATATTTGTAAAAATATTCGATCTTTGTTTTACATTATACAGAACACATTATAGATAAACTAAATTAATTTAATAATCTGTTACAAAATATAACTTACTTTCTATTGATATGCCTTTAATATTAACAATCTCTAAGTTTTCTACTAAACATTTCGTCGAAATTAATACATGAAATAGAAAAACTGTAGAAATAATTACATGACATGCTTCCATTTTTATTTTATTTCAAATTCAAACATAATATTCAAAGAATTTAATTTTTTATAATTTAATTTTAATAATTTGCATTGGCGGTATTCTTTCTTCCGCGTTAACTGATAAGATTAAAAAATATATAATATTGTGATAACAATCATGTATTAATGTGTTTCTGGGTAATTCATAGAGTAATTACTCTATACTAAAATCCTAAAGGTTAGATTAGGTTTATCTACTATAGATAAAGGGTATAGAAGATATTGTGTGCCGTCATCGCATGGTCGTTGATAAAATTATATTTTAATTTTATAAATTATTATTTGTTTTAGAATAATAATGAAAAATAAGCTCGCAAGCGAATCGCGACGCATTGTACTTATAGGTAGTTAACGGTTCTAGTTTGAGAAAAATTCAAATTCAAATTAAAAGCAAAATTTTAAATATTAGGTATTATTTATTCCTTTGTATTTACATAATATGTAAAATATTTTATTAATTAATTTTATTACTTTTCTTTAATATTATATTATAATAAATATTATTATGCGGTTCTTTAGGTACGGTTCCATTTTCTGGCTTAAACCGGATTACGCAGATTCGTATTTTTTCATTATTTGTAACGCTGGATAATGATTAATGAATTAATTAATAAAATGACAATATAATATATTATTAAAATAATTAAATGGTTTTCTGGGACTTATGCCTTTGTGCATAATCATTAAACATTTTTCATTTTCAAAGTGATTCTTAGATTAGATTAGAAATTCAGAAGTATTTGAATGATTTTATTTAATTTTAAGTAAGCTACTTTCGACGAAATTTTGAACAGTTTACCAAACGTTAACTGTGTATTTGGTACTTTATTTTGTAACTTCGTGCATGTCGTATTGATACATGTCAATTAGTACAGAATACAGATCTTGATATTGATCTTTTCAGATTTTTTTTAAAAATGTCAGTTAATAATGTTAGTATTATGGTTGTGATATAACAAGCAAGAAATTCCCAAGTTTTCATTTTTTTCGTTTTCTAAAAGATGATAGACGTGACATTTGGTTAATGAATTGACGAAAGTTAATCGTTTAAATTGTAAATTTCTTTCAATCAACTATTGTTATTTTTTGACATATACAGTGGCAGTTTTAAGATAAATACTTAGGGGGCGCATCCAAAAATTTGCCGACTGTATAACTATATGAGGGGAGAGGGGGAGTGATTAATTTACAAACATTAGCTGTTTGCAAATCGATTTAAATTTGAGTTAAAATCTAAAAATAGAAACATTAAAATAGATTATCTAGAAGTCAACCAAGTATTACAAATTTAAGATATAATTAAGTTAAAGGTTAAATACAATTATACATATTTTATTTGAACATTTTATATTAATTTTAATAAAAAGCATATGAGTAATATTATTATTATAAACATAAAAATATAAAATCTTTACTTATTGTTTTAATTTTTTTGGATTTTTCAAATTTCAATTCTTCTTTGTTTAGCAGAAGATCATTTTTTAAGACAATTTATGTCAATTTTGTCAGTCGAGTCTTTTTCACAATTTAAAATCATTAATGAGTTTAAACGATCTGAACTTATTGTAGAGGGCAAACTATGTTTGATCAACTTTAATTTCCTAAAAGTTCGTTCACTGGATGCTGTAGTTGCTGTAAATGCTGTAAATGCAAGGCGACATAACCAGTTTGCCCAAGGTAAAAGTTTCTGTAACTCTGTTGATTTTTCTATAACTTGCATAAGTGTCTCAGTATTTTTACATTGATGGCATAGTATTTCCCACTCGGCAGCTACTGCATCAAAATCCATTAGTTCACCACCTCGACTCTTTGAAGGAAAAAGGTAAAATGCCTTTTTTAAATTTTCAGCTGTTGCTTCTTCAATTTTTAATGGAACCCACAAAATATTATACAATAACTGTAGAGTTGCAACAAATACTTAAGATTTTCTTTTGATAAGTTTATTAGAGCATCTAATACTTGATAAAATTGTTTCCGATAATATGTTAATAAATCAATAGTTGCACAATTGTCAGCACTATTATCAATTTTTTTTTGGAATCATTCTAGTTTGGTGGTGGCGTTTAAAATCTTTTTCTGGGTCGATTCCAAAACTTTCTGCAGTTATCTTAGAACTATTAATTATGTTATCCATGTTTTTAGTTTCAGATCTAATGTCTTCCAATGATTTTATAGTACTGTTAATTAATACATAGGCATCACATATACTCAGTTCTCTAGCTTCTAACTGTTCCGTTAAATTTTTAAGTTTGTACATAATGTTTTTCATAAACATTAACGACACAAGAAAATCAAAATTAACATTTTTTTTTTTCATTATTTATTTCAATTGTTATATTAATTGTTCCAATAGTTTCTGTTAATTTATCATTTATTTCTCTTATTTTAATTTAACGTATACAACGACCGAGAGAACGCGCTGTTAGATTTTTTCGTGTGGCGCAAGCAAGCGATGTGCGTTGTTGACACGCCCATTACTCGTAATCGGCAACCGCGAACCGGTCTGTCAAAAGTTGTTGAATTTGGAAGCCCGATTTATTATTATATCATAAACATCTGTTGTTATACATTCTTATCTATGATTCGACGTGTTCGGTATAGGTATATAATACGGCTATAGATACTGTGGTTACATATAAAGATGTATTTATTCAAATAGGTATCTTTTTTCAAACATACTTTGAATTGATTGTGTACATATAAATAAAAAAAAACATATAATACCATATATATAACATATATATATATTTTTTTTTTTTGCATCTAAAATATGTACTGGTTCTCTTATATCAGAGATACATAATCGTTTTCCAAAAAGTGGGTCTATTATTTCGGATAATAAGCACTCTAAATAAAATCTATAAAAACATAATAAAATTTAAACATATGTTATAGCCATCATAGGTATCGTTTAACACACACACACACACACACATACATATATGTAATTATATAAAAAGCAAATAATTTTTAATAAAACAAATAACGACATACTCGGCAATTGTAGAATTATCCTCACTACCATAATTAGTATTCAAACTATATTTGAACAATTCAGTTTCATTTTCTTGAACTAACCCAAATGACGATGATTTGATTACTTTAGGATTTTGACTTTGTGGTGTACTTTTATTTTCTGGAGTAAACGGACTTGAGTGTTTCTCAACAATATTAATTGGCAAATCACTATATTAATTTTTATTAAAGTAAGTATACCTATGTATATATAAAAAAACTACTTATATATACTTATATATAAACTACTTATATATATGTCGTAGCCACTTAATGAAATTGGCCATTTCATGAAAAGTTGATCATTTCATGAAATGGAAACGGCTTTTTAATTCTTCGTGAAATACCAAAATATTTCATGATATGGTTACTTTTTCATGAAACGGTTACTTCAATTTGACATCATGTAATTTTGTAGGTAGGTAGTTAGTTGTTTAATTTAGCATCAGTAACTTCGGCCATAATTGTCTCAATTTTTTTATCGACATTTCAAAAAGAAAATATATAGAAAAATATAGAATTGAAATTCTAGTGAAAATTTTAGTTGTCTATAAATAAGTTAAAAAAAAAGCCAGAATATTTTGAAAATGTAACTGTGTATAGATAATACTAACATAAAAATTTGGTGAAAATTTCAAGTAATTATAGTGGTTTGTTTTTGAGTTACAACTATATAAAAAAATCGATTTTGTCAAAAACTGGTTTTGCGTAAAAATTCTCGTTTTTTGGTCACTTTTTTTTTGTTTTTGCTGTTTTTTTTTTTGAAAACTTCTGGAAACTTCTAACTTTTTACCTCTATATTGGACCAAGAATATTCAATTTGCCACCGAAAACTACCCCTGAAGTTTTAAATTGAAGTATTATTTCGACAAGTCATGGGTACACAGACACAAAAAAAACACGCATCATTGTAAAATCAATACATTCATAACTCCGCTCGGAATTTAATATGTATGTATAAGTGATTTTTTTTAAAACAAACGATAAAAAAATATAGTAAATTTTGAAATAAATCTTTTCATCTTTACAGAGAAAATATTAATTTTTAGTTTATTTTATCTGAGATAATTTTGCCGCCAAAATATTAAAATAGGTAGTAGATAATAAATTACACTTGACCATTTTCATGGCGTATATGATATGTGATTTTGATTTTTAATTTTTTGTATAGCTTTGTTATGATGTAAAAGCATCATTAGAGTATCTAGACCAGAATAGACTTGAACTTCACAAACATTATTTGCCCCATATACAACAACTTATATGTAGGTACCTACCTTATAAACAGGGCTCGGAAGTTCTAGCAAATGCATATTTTTTTTGGTTCGTCGTAGAACATCCAAAATAAGATATAAATATGTTTCACACTTATCTGGTGTCATACACAAAATTTTATTTTGCTATTTTTTGCATATTTACGGTTTTTACTGCTATTTTGCTAATTTAAGGTTTTTAGTGCAATTTTTGGGAATATTTTCACATAACTACATATTATAGTAGCTATTTTTCTAATTTGGAGTAATAATTGCTGTTTTTGGGCATATTTTTAGATAATAAAGGAAATAAACACATATTGTTGAATAACTAAATTACCTACCAAACAGCCACCTACGAATATGTGAACAAAAACAAATCATTTTATTTTAAGATGGTACGCATCCGAAATAAACAGCCTTAGACTGTTGTTATCGTCGATTAAATCGCACAATTCCGTCCGTTTCCAATAAGTTGCTTATTTTTTAAATCGTGTCAGTCACATCGTACCTACTATCGTACTATCATCAGATTCGTTGTATTATCATGCTGTCGTATTAACCATGTTCTAATAACTGAACATGGTAATTTTATTTTAATGTTCCGTCGTCATTTAGATGTGGATCGTGAACTGTTGTACATACTCTCAACTAGTACCTACCTAGTTCTTGGATGCCTACCACCATATTCTATGAAAAACATTACAAATTCTGTAAAATTAAAAAAATTGAATACTTCATACTTAAAAAAATCTAAAATTAAATATATCTTAAATTTCATGTTTAAAAATTTTTTGAACATTTTATTTTGCATATTTTCCAAATTTTAGTGCTATTTGTAGTGCTTTTATTAATGTTTATATGTGCATATTTAAGCGTTAAAAATTAATTTATTTAGTGCTATAATTTCCGAGCTCTGCTTATAAATAATGTAATTACCTCGAATTTTGATTAGCATTGTTAAACAGAATTTGAACTGGAGATTCTTCAGCACTAACCACTCTGTCTTTAACATGACCCCTAAAGTTTTATTAATTTGAAAAAAATGAACCTTGTAATGAGTTTTCAAACCATAGGTGTAAATATTGAAAATTTTATATATTTTAACTACAAAATAACTTTTTACGATTTGGCAATTTCTAAATTCCTAAATTTGATTAAAAATGTTTAATCTTCATACTCTATAATTTATTTTTTAATAAATATTTCACTTTAAAATAGGTACATAAAAAATCAATTTGCGTACATTTAAAAAAATTATAAATTATAATTGCTTCAAATAAAATACAAATTAGTTATTAGGTACTTACGATTTGTTCTTTTTTAAATTATTCAAAAGTCCATAAATGTATTCAATATCTAATAATAAATTGTGTTCAATTGAAGTCGAATAGTCTATTTTTATTTTTAGGCATATAAACTAATTTTGTTTTTCAAAACACGTTTGTGTATGATGTTTCGTGATTAGTAAAATGTACACTTTGCACACCCTCTCCCCTAATTGACGCCCCTCTTTAATAATTGTATTATGACGTTTAATTCGTTATTAACACTTACCAAGTATAAATAATTTTAAATAATAGGTAAATATTAAATTACTAAATGTGAAAATTAAAAATATTGGAAAATTAAATTGGAACTTACTTGTTAGTTGTCTTATACAACTTTTTATAAGCCAGTGCTCGGCCCACCTTCAGATTTGAGGTACGTCTATTTTTAAAATTTTTTTTATTTGCCATTATTTCTGGGCGTTTATAAAAACAAAATTAAAATATATATTAAGCTTCGTCCACACTATGCCGAATGGTGTCGTTCGACACGATTGAACAAGTGTGTACGTGTCGCCCGGCATTGTCGAAATATGTCGACTCCAGTCGAACACAACCCGTATCAAGTCGGTACGGATCAAAGAGAATCGAATCGATAACAGTAATGTAGACGTGTCGAAGTATGTTGCACGACTTTTAAGCTACAGCTGATGTTATTATGTGTTATAATTATATGATAACACAAATTGATAAAAACATTTTTATTCTGTTTAGTTTTGTTTTGCTGAGTGCATTTATTTGATTTTAATTTTATTAAATTAGTTTATCATTAAGGCGGCTCTAAACGATTGCATTTTTCATGCATTTAGACCTATAAGCTGGCGAAAAATAAACATACTTCTAGTAGTCCAATTTTAACTTTAAATACTAATTTGAATTTGTTAGCTTCTTTTCTATGATCTGTAGGAAAAACTTTTTAATTTTTTTGTCTTGATATCACTTTAAAGTACAAGTTAATTTGGAGAAAGTAAATAAAGTTATTTGGAATTGTACCACGTAAACTCTCCAAAATCTGTTTCCTACAAATCAAAGAAAAAAGGCTGACGAATTCCAATCATTTTTAAAAATTGAAATTGGATTACTAGAAGTATGTTAATTTTTCGCCAGCTTATAAGCTTAATTCATTGTCGCGAGTGTACAAAGATATTTTTGAGACTGCACACGTTGACTTGTGCATGCGCGTACGTGTGCTATGGAATATAGTCGGTTCCGTTCGCCCGCGTCCAGGCGATAAGAAATCTATTGTTATCGAGTTTGAATTTCTTTGAATTTTATAGGTGTTTAGTTATAATCAATAATATTGAATATATTAATAATAGTAATAAACACAAAACACACTCGTAAAACACATTCGATATACGTGTCGGTACAGTAACTGTTGTGTCGGTCGACTAGTCCACACTTATAGTGGCCAAGCTGAAAATCGACACCATTCGTGTGGACGCGGCTTTATATTGATATTAATAATATTATGACAATGCACGACACTACGATAGGCGAGTTTGTCAATGGAATGATAAAATAGTGGTAATAATAATATTCATGCTAACAAATAGATAGATACAAATAATAATTATCTTATCGATAATATTATTTATAGACTATAGTGGTTGCGAGCTGCGGGCGCTGCGGTATAGAGTATAAATAACTTACGTCGCGCGCATCGCCGCTGTGTAAGACGTTAGAATTCACAGTGCTGTTAGGAGCAGCACTTGACGGCGCAAAATTTACATTTCACGGCGTTTTAAACATGTTTACGCAGTCTGAGTATAACTCGCTTGATTTAGGTTTTACAGTATATACCTACGAGACACCTCTAGGCAACTAGGGCGTACTGGTTGGGATATCAATTGTCAACTGAAACGTGTAACTATTGATTTTATTAATAAACGATAGGGACCGAGTGTGCAGTAATGTGATAAACGGCTCCCGCTCGGTCTTCGGTTCAAAATAAAAAAAAAAAAAAAGGTTTTACAATATAAATACCTATTATAAAATTATATCATGACAATATTCCGGAGGGCAAGACGGTGCGTTTTTTCCATTATTCCCAATATTAAGTTCAATATATCGTTTAGAAATAACGTAAAATTCAACATTTTTAAATTATCTATAATTGTTAAAATGTTTAGTTTTTAAAAAAAGCTTACAGTCTTGCCCTCCGAAATATTGTCATCTTTTAATTTTGTTATAGGTGTTTTTACTATAAAACCTAAATTAAGCGAGTTATACTCAGACTGCGTAAATGTGTTTTTACCACTGAAAATTACCGGTGTGGCGTCCTCTTAAGATATATTAAGGGCCGGTTTCACCACTAAAGAGTTAAAGTTTAGATTAGTTAACTTTGAGTTTATCAGTAACCCCAAGTTATCATTATTTCAGTTTCACCACCAGTTTATAAGTGGAAGTTAATAAATCTCAGGTTAACTAATTAATTGCTGGTATTAACCAGGATTCCCTCTTATTTTCCACTGATAGCATTGATAACACCGCTCATATAATTGATAACGCTGAAAACGTTAAATGTACGTAGTTTTCGCTCGCTTGCATTTTTGTCGTGTTCTGTTTGTCGAATTATTTGTTAGTCCATACTATGAATAGTATGAATATTAATACGAATATGAATGTTGACGACAAAACGAGAAAGAGAAACGTAATCTACTTTTCCTATAAAATTAATTGACTACCCTATTTTCATCAATATCATTATTCGGGAATGAAATGAAATTTGGCCTTTGCCTCGCTACGGCTCTGCAAACTTGGTAAACGTACCGACAGGCTGAGGATTCTCTGATTCTAACGAAGTCAGAAATACACAGCAAAAATTAACTTATATCCAGGTACCTCAGCGTCATGTATAATTTAATTGGTGGTAATATTGCTCTATTCCTGAAACAAAAAATTAAATATTAAGTAGTTGGAAGAAAACAAAATACTTTTATCTGGAATTAAAGTCTACTTACCTAGTAGAAGGGGGAGAAATTTCATTTTCTATTAATCTCAAGATCGTATTAAAAGTTGATTTTGAAATCGATTCATAAAATCATGGTCATCATACAATTCAACATAGTTAACTCTCTCGTAAAAAATTCTAGGTCGCCGTTGCATCCCAATAACTTCGTCATCATTCTCGTTGTCATCACCAAACAATATTCTCCGGTATATATTTCGAATAAAAACGTCAAAAACTCTTCACAATAGACAGATGGAATAAATTAAAAAAAAAAAAAACGAACACACAATTTTGATCAAAGCATACAATACCCATTATCAGTGGTTGTTTATATCACGGTAAACCGTGATTGTAACTAGGAGTTAGCTTTTAACACTCAGAAATTTTGGGAGTTAAAATTTGTTAGTTAAAATGTCCATTAACCTGGAGTTACCGACTAACTCTAGGTGGTGAAATTACTTTTTATCGGTAACTCCGGGTTATCGGTAACTCAAACTTTAACTCTAGATGGTGAAACCGGTATAACTTAATTTGTGGACACCATAGACATATAAACATATATATATGTATAGATACATCGGTTATCACATTTCTCTGATAATAAACATAATTCAAAAAGATTGTATTTATATCTTTATTTGAATTAACAATTTTTGTTTTTTTTTTTCTACTTAATTAGTACTTCGTACCCTATAAGAAATCGTAATCATCTTCATCATTTTAACGTTTTGAATTTACCATGACCGGAGCTATGTCGTTTTATATTGCGGTGTGAACCGTGTGACGATACACACTCGTTGACGGGTCTTTGGTTATTTCTGCAGGAGTAAGCTGTTCCTCCAAACGCTTAAGAATCCCTTATAATGTCTGTGCACGATAACTGACGGGATAGCTCTGTTCATACGCGAGAACCATTGATATAATTTCTGTCCATAGTAACTCGTTTGATGTGTCTCAAAATTCGAGTGATTGAAAGGCTTTGGTGAAGTACTTTGAAAACGGGATCGACTGCGATCCACAGAACAATGAAACGTTTATCAAAGAAGTTGTGCCTGTATTTCATACTGGCGTTTCTATTCGTCTGTTTGATCAACATTTTAAAGTCAAAATATAACAAGGAAAATGATTTAAAAAACTACGACGGTAAGCCAATATGTGTTTCATCGACTACGTTGTTTTCACTTAAACATACTTTTATCTTTTTCTTTCAGAAATGTTCAATACCTTTTATAACTACTCCAAAGGTAAGGAATTCAATCATTCTTTAATTATATATCTACTATATGTCTATATGTTTATGACTACAAATGTTTGATTTATATAGAACTTATATCTGCATACTTATATATTACCTTTTGTATTGTTAGAATTTTTTACATGGTTGAATAATCAGCATCTAAAAATTGAATAATTGTCTATTCTTTATCAGTCTCTAGATAATATTTATTTTCTTTCTATCTTATTTTACGTACAGTTTATTTATTGTTTATTAGTTGATTTGAGGCTTTGATTTCATAGTCAATTTTTAAAATAATTTTTTATGATAAGATAGTTGTAAAATAAATTTAAGCAGAAATAAATGAAGAATGAAAATACAGAAAAAATAGCTCTTAAAGTAAAATTATTAAGCATTAGTCAAAGTAAAATAGAAATTACTAATTGGGGTTTAGTTAATTGGAGTTAAATTCCTAGGATTGGTAGTATAAAGGAATGGTGGTTTTAAGAAGTATGTAAAGAAAAGTATAGATGGATGAAGTGGAAAGAATTATCAAGAATAATGTGATATAAGATTAAAAAGTAGATTTTATTAAACAGTAAAGACCAGCAATCAATGTTGGATGGGTAAGAAATTAATAAAATTGAAAAAATGTAGTCATACAAATAATATATTAAAATAGTTAAAATAACTGTTCAGATTTTTGATTTTTAAAAATAAATATGTTCCAGAAAAATTGCAATAAAAATTAAATTTTATAAATAAACATTTTTTTTTTTCATCAAAAATTATTTTAAATACCTATGCCATTAAAATTAGAAATTTGCAAATTTATGCAATCTAAACAAAGTAATTTGCAAAATATACAAAAATAAACAAATCAATTATTATGATTAGATTACCATATTGAAATAAACTCTGGGTAGTAATTGAATTTATATTGTTAAAACTAAAAATTACTAAAATTATTCTTTTTATTTAAATAATATAAATTAATATGAATTTACTTTAGTCTAATTATACGTATAAAATTAATTACTATTCAATTTATTATTATATATTATATATTATTAAAATTATTAATAGTAATTAATTACAGTTTGACTTATAAGTGTATTATATTTAAATATTTTTATTTAATTTTACTTTTAAATATAATTATATATGAAGGTTTGTAAAAAACTAATTATAGAATAATATTTTTAGTATTTTAACTAAATATTTTTTTGGTACTAGGTATGATGAACATATAATACACATAATAAATTATTTTGTTTTAGATAGTGATTTGAATGGTCCTAAAGTATCCATGGATGACCCTAATCTTATACGAAAATTACGAGATAATTTTCTCATTAAACCTGAAGAAAATAAAGGTAGAAGAATACGTTACAATCTATCCGACAGGTCATTAATTGATCCATCAATGGGACAAGCTATGGAAATAGCAAAAATTATTGATTATACTGTAATGTGTAACAGATTTTTTTTTTAATATAATTTATTTTATAAATTTATTTTAATTTTAGAAAGGAGGATTTTTTATAGAATGTGGAGCTTTGGATGGTGAAACTAGGTCTAATACATTATACTTTGAACGGTATTATGGCTGGACAGGGCTACTCATCGAAGCTGATCCTTTAAATTTTTTTAAAATGTTAAAAAAAGGACGAAGAGCATATTTATCACCAACTTGTCTTAGTGTTAACCCGTATCCTGAAATAGTAAGTTTATTATTTGAATTTAATGGGCTGTTATTATCTTTTTCAAAATAGAAATATTTCAAAATCTGAATTTTTAATATTATTAGGTATCATTTCTTCAACGAAGTAATATGGGTCGTATAGCAGATGATGAAGTTGTTGAAGATGAAGTAATATCAAATGAAGTTGAAAAAAAAACATCTCCTGTTGTGAATGTTCAATGTTTTCCACTCTATACATATCTCCTAGCATTAAATGTAACTGTTATAGATTATTTCAGCTTAGATGTTGAAGGATCAGAATTAAATGTAATAAAAACTATTCCATTTGACAAGATCGATATTAAGGTAAGATTAGTTATTATTAGGACTAGGATTTATATGCATTTGCATGTTTTTTTCCTTAAGTCCAAATTTATTGGTTGTCGTATTTGTCCACGATTTGACTTATTCTCATTTAAATAGAACCAATTTTTTTTTTTTGCAAATTTTTGCATATTTTGAAAACATATAATTGCATATATGCAATAACGCATATAATTGCATATTTATAGATTTTTAGGATTTTGATTTTTTTTTACTTAATTTTATAAATTTTTATAATTTATTGTTAATTTTATATGGTGTTTTTTTCATAAAATCCATAATTTTTGGTTTATCTGTTGAATTCTTGTAAATATAGAGTATAAATATTACCTATCTAATCTTATCTTGGTCGGACAACCGATAGAATTACCTACATATTGTTAAACGATGTATACAGTGAGACAGCACAGAAGTATTTCATTAGTACATTGTGTTTTGTATAAATGTGCGGGCATTTATACTAAAAAATTTGAAAAATTTTAATAATATTATCAGTTTTATAAAATGCCAAAAGTTCAAAGTGAAAGTGCCAAATTACATCAATTTGTTGAAAAATTTTCAAGTGACGTTTTTAAAACAGATAGTAAAATATTATATTGTATTATTTGTGATCAAGCTGTGTCCATAAGAAATTGTTTTCAGATAGTACAGCATTTAAATATAAGCAAGCATATTAAAAATATTAATTTCAAAGCCAAATCTAAACAATAATTTATTATAAATATAATAGAAAACTAAAATAAACAAGCAAATTTTCTCTAGATTTATGTCAAGCAATGTTAGAATCTGATATACCTTTATGGAAGTTAAATCATCCATAATTTAAAACATTTTTAGAAAAATATACTGGTAAATGTATTCCTGACAAGTCTACAATTCGCAAAAATTATGTTTCTACAATTTATGAAAATACTGTTTCTCGTATTCGTTCGGAAATTGGTGATAGCCCAATTTGGGTTTCAATAGATGAGACCACGGACGTTGACAGTGGATATATTTGTAACGTCATAGTTGATCTCCTCCATGAAGACAATTATTCAAAACCGTATCTATTAATGTTTGAAGAACTTGAAAAATGTTATTTCTAAACTATTGGTAAAATATTTAATAATGTAATGCACCTATTATGGTCATCAGAAGTGAAGTACAATAAAGTATTATTTTTTGTTTCTAATGCCTCACCTTATATGGTTAAATCCGCATATTCTAAACTATGTTATTTCCAATTTAACTAATTTAACATGTTTGGCACATGAGATTCATAGAATTAGCGAATGTTTACGAAATTAATATTCTACTGTTGATAAATTAATAGCGACGGTTAAAAATGTATTTTTAAAAGCTCCCAGCCGAATTATTAAACTATGTGTACTATTCCCGGATTTACCTTTACCACTACAACCAATTATTACTAGATGGGGTACATAGTTAAATGCAGTAGAATACTATTCAAATAATTTTGATTCAATAAAATCTGTAATATTACATTTAGACGACAATGCAGGATCAATTAAAAAATCGAAATACTTGTTTGAAGATCAGCATTTGCAAAATGATTTAGCTTATTTAAAAAACCAATTTTTGTTTTCTCACCCAAGCTATTACTAACCTAGAATAAATAACACTATCTCTTGATGAAAGCTTAAAAATTATTTTAAATGTGAAAGATAAACTGTATAAATGTAACAGGAGAGTAGCAGGATTGGTAAATACTAAAATGGATTTTATACTGAAAATAAATAAGGGATTTAAAACACTTTTATAAATTCATTGAATTATAAGCGATGAATATTAAAATGAAAAAGAAGATATTGATATTAATTTAACTCCAGGACAAATTGCGTCATTTAAATATGCACCAATAGCCTCGTGTAATGTAAAAAAGAGTTTTAATCAGTATAAATCTATTTCACGTTCGAATCGCCGGTCATTCGTACTTGAATATTTGAAACAACACATCATAGTAGCATGTAATAATAATATAATACAATATAAATTAATATTTAATGTAAATGTCATTATATAAACTAATATTTAATGTAATAATAATAAATTATGAATTATGATAAATATAATATTTTAGAAATAGTAAAAATTTATTTTTGCATATTTTACAATTTTTTATTGCATATAAATCCTAGGCCTAGTTATTATATGTGTCTTATTAATAAATTATCGTAAAATGATGGACTGGTAATGGCTGGATAGTAACTGAGGAATAATAAAAGATTGGATATTTTTATTTTAAGCTATTATTTTTTTTTAATAATTTTCTTTGGTAGTTAATATTTTGAATATTATTATTTGATATTTGGTACTGAGTTGATAAAATTTGTGTATTTTGATCCACTTTATGTTTCCTTATGTCAATTAAGTCCTATGAACATAGTATGCTCATTGCCATTTTATATTATTTAATAATGATTATTGTAAAAAAACTATTATTAATTTGTATTAAATATATTTTTAGACCTTATCGGTAGAATTTTTTCATGTTAAAGAAGGTGATGATGGAGTAAGAACATACTTAGAAGAAAAAGGATACATAGTAACAGCAAAAGTAACTAGACAGGATCGTTTAGCTAATGATTATATATTTGCTAAGCCATCAGTGCTTACAAAAAATGTATCTTTCTATATTACTTAATATTGACCAATAATTTTAAAGGTATAAGTTAATTTAACAGACTGAAGTTATAAAATTAATTTATACCATTAAAAACTATTTGTTATTAATCAAGTATTTTAATGACATTTTCAGATTGTATTAAATCTGTTTGAATGTTTTAATAGTTTTAATGTTTAAAAATTTGTTGTGCTATTTTAAAATGTTAATTGACTCTTAAAAAGTGTTTTATCAAATGCTATTTTTTAGATTTACTTAATAATTTATTATAATTATCAGTTAAATTAATTCTGACTTTAATGTATCACATTAGTATTTTACAAATATGGCAAAAGGTATAATTGTTTGATTGAAAATATTTTTGTTCTAATGATGATACCTAAACAAAAAAATTAATTCATACGTATTCGATTTTTTCTTATAAAAGTTGTAATTAATATAGGTATATGTTTGATAAATGTGTGTTGATTTGCATTATAATTGATAATTTAACATTTTTATATTTGTTGGTAATCCCTACTTTAAGAGTTCAATTTAATATGCATATATTTTTTTTTTATGAAAACAAAATCTGTTTATTAATAATCTTATTTAATTGATATTTTTTTATACTTATCAAATTACATAATGTTCATTATGTTAATTTGAATATATATTTAAATTAATTAAATTGATTAATCAAGATTTTTTTTTTTATTTAATATAATAACAGTATAAAGTTATAGGCCCATTTCACACGTACACGGTTTCAAGTAAAGGTAAAGTCAAGGTTCTGTGACGGTATCTATTTATTTTCCTTTGTTTATGTTGTTCAGACGATCTCTTCATGACTACATTTTCTAGTATTTAGAAAATATATTCTGTTATACTTAATTTGTATTTACAGAGAAATTCTGTTTAGATGATTTTGTAGTGACCCATAAATTGGGAACCGCTGAGTATATTATATTCAATATATAATTATTTTCAAATCAATGAATCTCGTACATGCTAATAAATTTTATATTTAAAAAGAATTACATTTTTAAAAATCTAGTCACAATATATATTTATATATTAATAATTTTTTAATAATTTTTTGAGCACTAAACGAAAATAATATTATTAAAATTATCTCTTTCTTAACCCAAATCCACCTCATAAACAAACTTTAACAATGTAAAAATCCTTTCCGTAGTCATTAAGTCATAATATATTTTATCTTGTACTCCTAATCTAAGCTAGGCTAATGACCTGTGTTGTCGAAGCCTTATTTTCTAAAAAAAAAAAAAAAAATAAAATTATAAATTGATGGAAATAACATATGTGATTTGAATATTGTGAGTCTATACAAATAAGTAATAATTAGTTAACGATAATGCGCAATGTATCATTTATGATACATTTGCGAAAATGCCATTTTTAGGCTCAAATTTGATTTTATTTGGAAAAAAATATTTTTCCAATATAATTGTATAATATTTACTTAAAATTATGATTTTTATTTTTAAATTTTAAATATGAAATTTAATTTGCTCAATGTAGGGTTAATTCATAAGGCACCACCAATAGTGTACAAACATGAATTATAGTAGTACAGGCGTACAACAAACGGGCTTAAATTATTTTATGATATTTTAATGAATAATTTACGATATTTAATTTTATTGTGTGATGGTTACAAACAAACGCATAAGTCGCCTTACAACAATATGCAATAATATACTGCTTATACTCTTTGTTACGATTCGGCACTTATTCTCGCCTGTCTATTTTTTTTTTTTTTTTTTTTTTTTTTTATCAATCAATTCCAATATTATCCCAGAAATTTACCACGTCCTCATTGAAATTTGAAATGCTACATAAATACATTGAATATTTTCAGATATTATTATTATAAATTTACCTTAATGATAATAATATATTATTTTCTATGTAAATGCTGTATGAATAATAACAAAGAAATGTTAACAATAAAAATTAAATAATGTTGATATTTTAATAAAATACAAAACAAAAATTAATTTTCTATTAATAATAGATAAATTTAAATAATATATTACACATAAATTTGTAGATATATTATACATAAAATAACAAAAAACATTAAATATTTTTTAAAATACATAATTTATTTTTATCTTTATTTCTACTTTTAATATTTTTTGATACCCAATTAAAGTCTCTTAACAATCTAAAATTTATTAAATGAGTAATGATAAAATCAAAATGTAATTTGCAAGAAGATTGAATAAGAAAAACTGAAGATAAATCATTTTTAATTTTAGAGAATATAAATTTAGCAATATTTTTCTTATGAGGCATTTTATTAACAATTTTTTTTAAGATTTTTTGTGCCATGGATACAAATTTAATAACATTTTCTGTTGGCATTTTTAAGTTCAATATCGAAGAAATATCTGAAGAATATTTTTTACAAAATATTAAAAATTCCTGGTTATCAAAAGTAGCATCTTCAATCTTTTAACATAACATTTTCACACACATTACACTTAAATTTATCCATACACTTTTTCTCCGAAAACCAGGAAATACGTATTAGAGCAGTCTTCTAATGTGACATTAGGAGGGTCATTTTCCTCAAAGATAACTTTATTTGACGATAATGAAGAAAATGAACGATTTAAACAATTTGAACTGCAGCTATCATTATCATCTTCTAAATCTAAATTGATGTTTTTTTCACACATTAAATTTGTATCATTATCGGGTTGACAGTTAGACTGTTCAGGCGGTTTCATTAAATTAATTTTAGTATTTAATCGGAATTTGGTCCTGAATACTCTGGCTGTTGGATTCCTTAAAATTATATTATAATAATAATAAATTAATAAACATATAATTTATAAAAGTAAAAAAGAACATTTTTAACTCATAAACTATTATTATTAAGTATTATTTGTACTTATAATCATTTGTTATTATGTTATAAAAAATTAAATTATTTTGAGGTTACTTTTATAATACATAAATTACGGAGAATACATAATTAAACATTTTTCTTACCGGTTATAGCCACCTCTTTGACGGAAAACAGAAAAAGTATTTTCTATCACATCTGAATTTAATCGATTGGTCAGTAAATAATTGTATACCAATTTACATTGCTGAGTATACAACATATTTATATAATTTATTGTCCATATTAATCCATCGAAGCATGGTAGTCTGGTATCTTGTCGTTTTTTTGTATTTTTTTTTCAAGCGTTTCAATCCAATTTCGTGCTTTAAGTAAGTATTCTAATTGTTGTGAATGTTCTTGAGAAATGGCACACTTATATGGATTTGAATTGAATAGTGAATAACTGTTTAAAATATCTAATATGTTATTAAAGTCTTTGACCATTTCCATGGTATAAGATGCAGTTATTGATTTCAATTGTTTTGTTAAAATACACGTTTGCATTGTAGCTGTCATTGAGTTGCTAAATAATTGCATAGCAAGTTTGCAAGACATTAGTTGAAACGGCCCAGGATTCATATGACTGTTGGTAATTTTGAATAGTGACCGACTTGTGCCACTATTTTTGTCTAATTCATAAGTATCTCTTAAATCTTGAAATTATACTTCATTCCATTTATATAAAAAATTGTTTTTTATGAAATTGTTCTTGACATTTTTGTATAAATGAGGAACATCAAACATCGAAAATACTTTTCTTCCTCTTATTTCAATAAATGACTTATCTTTAGTCATATATAGATCCTTTCGTAGAGCTGTAATATTATTTGTCCCTTGGTCGCAAATCATTGATAAAACTATAAATCCACAATCAAGCAGTTTATTGATTGCATCGATCAAAAGTTCACTTAAAATAGTATGGCTGACTGACGTTGATGGTAAAAAATATGTAAAAGGCAGTTTCCATTTTGAATAAACACCTCTTATTAAAAACCCCATTGTTTGTCCAGCCAATTTATTTGAACGTCCTTTTGGGCCTAAGTCTTCGTACCCCTCAATAAGATCAAGATACTTTGAATATTCTAAGTAATTTTTAGTTTTCATCTCATTAAACACTAATGTACAAAATCGTTCTTGTTCAGTCATTGTATCAGCTTTCGCTTTTATTTGTTTCAAAATGCTTATATTGAAACCAGTTTTGAGTTTAGAATTTCCAATCCAACGGCGTATAGTGGATAATCCGGGTAAAATAATTTGTTTAGAATTTTTTAAAAATTTATATGCAGATGGCGATTTATAAAATAAGCTTAAGGCAAATTGTTTTTCATCAAAAGACCATGGGTTTCTTGATGTTTTAGATCGTAATATTTGCATTTTCACTAATGTCTTAGTATTATGTTATGGAAATTGTATTTTATTAAAAATATCTTTCTTCTTCATTTTGGATCATAAAATCGACAAATTATTTAGTAATTTTGAAATTGAAGCACGTTTATAATTTAATAATTTACCTTGATTTTCAACTACTTTTTTTAATTGTAGTAATTTTTTATTATTAGTACTGATATTATTTTATAAAATACACAAGCATATTATAAATACCCGTAAAAGACATATTATGGGATGTTTCTTAAGAAAAGAAAAATATTACTATTTTTATCCCATGTCATTGTTATCTAATATATAGATGTTTAAAGTACAAATAGTATGTTTACAGTATGCCTTTAAATAAATAGGTACTAATAATAATAGTATGAATATAATGATATAAGAGATTTTAAGCATACAAAATTCTCCTAAAAAAATTTTATACTTTATTAATAGAATACATTGCAAATAAATAAAAATGGTAAAATGGTGAACGATTTCCACAAATATTCTGAAAATGGTCGTACAAATTACGTACTAATTATTTGCATGATTAATTTTTGTAAAACGTGCAGGGCCGTATTTAGGGGGGCGGCCGGGCACCGCTGTTGACCGGTGTAATATACTAATATTATATCTATTTGTATCAATAAATATTTTTTTTTGGAAAGAACTAATCTAGTTTGGTTAGGGGGTGTAAAAATATAGTTGATGCAGGGCGTAAATATTTTAAATACGGCACTGAAAACGTGTATTTTAACTGGTGGGAAGGGCTGGAATAACGTTGTTCCAGCCTCTCCCGCGAAAAACGAAATTTTCCCGTTGAACTAGTTTCGTACAAATTCTGAAAATGGTCGTACAAATTCATACAAATTACATACTAATTATACACATGAAAAAAATCATACATTTCTAGATGGGGGGGGGGGGAGGCAGGGTAATGGACGTGATTTCTGGCTCCCACACATCACTTTTAACCGCTGCCATATTTTAACATTACGTGAGCTCTCTATGTATATTTAATCAATGGTAATACTAAAACCAGCCGGTTGTATTTATTTTATGCTGATATTATTAACATGGATTACTTATTCGTATGTAGTATTTATATATGCAATTGCATAGATCAATAAATGCATTTATACTATTTATAACTTAAACATTTATTTAAATTGTTATGTTTACAAAAGAAAATATATCAAATATTTACATTGATTCGTATTTATTTATGTCCCTTATCAGATTAGATAATTGTTGATGATATTTAGGGATGGGCAGAAGGATCTAGTTTAACGGTTACATTCATATGTCAAAATTCATAATTACATTATTGTAGTACATTTGAAATTCATAATCAGGATCAGCTACGATGGATACATGTAATTTGCCCTTAATTTTAAAACTGGTTTTAATTTTAAATTTCTATCGCGTGATTTGTTATAAAAGTAATATTTTAACAATTTGTTTTATTCTTCAATATAATAATTGAATTCGACTTATTTAAGTGTTAGTTAATATTTAGTGTGTTTTAGAAGAAAAATAATACTTCTAAATTACTTCTCGGCTACAATAGCTCATATAGGTGCCTATAGCTTATAGCGGTGGAGCTTTGTCGAATGAAAAATTATTACCGGACATTAATTATCGGTTGACGTGGGTAATACTTTTCTCTTTAGTTAAATTTAATTAAGGCAACTAAATGCCCTTCAAAAAACCAAGTGCCCCCTCCTGCGACCAGGTACCTTCAGGCTTTTACCAAAATTGTAGAGGTCTGAGATCTAAGCTTTGTACTTTTAATTGTAATGTTGCTATATTTAACTATGTATTTATTTGTTTAACTGAAACCTGGTTGTGTAACAGTATTGGTGATTCGGAACTAGGTCTGTCTAACTACATCGTATTTAGATGTGACAAAAGCCCTCTCACCAGCATTTACAGTAGAGGTGGCGGAGCTCTTATAGCCATCCGTAATGATATTCCATCCTCACCACTAAATACTGCTCATAATAACGTTGAACACTTATTTGTAAAAATAACTGTTAATAAGAAACTTTTTATCATTGGCTCCGTTTATATTCCCCCCAAGTCACCTACCGTTGTATATGAGTCCTTTATAGAACTATTCCAATCAATCGTCTCGTCTAACAACGATTGCACTTTAATCCTCTGTGGTGATTTCAACCTTCCCAACATTTCCTGGTCCAACGATGAGTTTGGTCTCTCCTTTTTTTCCCCGTTAAATCACTGCTTACCGGAATCATTTGCTTTCCTTAACCTCTTTCAATTAAACCGTGTACCCAACCACTTAGGTAAGCATCTGGATCTTATTTTCTCTACTATCAATGCGTTCCATATTACTAGGTCTTCCTCTCCTGCTGTCCTTTGCGACCCCTATCATCCAGCGCTTCAAATAGTCTTCCCTATACCAAACGAGGTCCCAACAATTGATGCCTCCCATCATTATTACAACTACCGTAAAGCTAATTACCCAGCCATTGTTCACTTTTTAGAATCATTCAACTGGACCGCAATATTAAATGCGCTAGACGTTGATTCTACAACTCGTGCCTTATATGATGCGCTTCATTACTCTATTCTACACTTCGTCCCCATTGCTGAGTATGTGAAACCTAAATTCCCAGAGTGGTATACTCCTAAACTCAAATCAATTGTACTCGCTAAAAGGCAAGCTCACGCTCTATTTAAGCAATCTAATGATCACCACCACTATATTCAGTTTTCTAATCTCCGTGCCCAATATAAATACGAATCAAAAAAGTGTCTAAATGAATACTATGCCCGTACTGGGGCTAGACTAAAAACTAACCCCAACTCCTTTTGGAAATTTATCCGTAACCTCAGGTCCGAAAATATTATTCCAAACGAAGTCACTTTTGATGATGTCTCTTGCTTAGGTCCTCAAGATATTTCTAACCTGTTCTTCAAGTATTTCAACTCAGGTTACTCCACTTCCACCTCCGACTCTAACGCTCGTCTTCCCCACCTACGTTTCGATCTACCAAGTAGCTGTTCTATTATTATATCTGATATCGAGTCTGCCCTTGAAAAGCCGAAAAACGTGCCATCTTCAGGATATAATGGGATTCCTGGAACATTTTTCTTTAACCTCAGGTCTTTTCTTTGCGTACCTCTGTGGTTAATTTTCAATCGTTCACTAACTGAAGGGGTATTTCCATCCATCTGGAAGCTCAGCTCCATAACCCCTATTCACAAGTCAGGCGTCAAATCCCAAGCCAGGAACTACAGGCCTATTTCCATCCTGAGCCATATTGCTAAGCTCTTTGAGAAACTTGTGCTCAATAAAATCCTCCCTTCAGTTAATCCAACTCTTATTGATGAGCAATATGGTTTTAGACCTGGGCGCTCTGCCGTGATGAACTTATTGGTCTTCAACAATTTCATTCTCGATGCGTTTGATAGTAATTGCCAGGTGAATGTTATTTTCACTGACTTTTAAAAAGCCTTCGACCGAGTTGATCATTATTTACTATTTCTTGCTCTCAAAAAGTCAGGGTTTGGTGAAACACCGTTGACATGGTTCGCATCATACTTAACCGGAAGGTATCAATGGGTGAACATTAATGAGCATAAATCTGAAGTCACTCCTATACCCTCAGGTGTTCCACAAGGGGGCCACCTATCATCTCTACTTTTCGCCTTGTTCATCAACGGTGTCAAAGAAATAGTCCCTAATTGTAATATTTTAGCCTTCACGGACGATCTCAAAATTTTCCGTCGTATCAGCAACGACACCGACTGTCTTCTGTTGCAAGAAGAACTTCCCTCATTAGTCGATTGGTTTGAATCAATTGGTCTCAACATGAACGTGACTAAATGTCAATCTATATCTTTCACCAGATCTCGCACCTCAACCAACCATACCTACTCGATTAACAATATTAATCTATCATCGACTAGCCTTAAAAAAGACTTGGGTATTGTGTTCTCTTCAGACCTTAATTTCCACTGTCATATACAAACAATTTGTTGTTAAGCATACAAAACTCTAGGATTCTTGAAATGAATATCATCCGAGTTTAAACTTACCTCCCCTGTGAAGGCACTCTATTGTTCCTTAGTCCGCCCCCTGCTCGAGTATGGTTCCGTACTGTGGGATCCTCATACAGCCTCTGATTCTGCCTTAATTGAACGTGTCCAAAGGCGCTTTCTGTCCTATGCTGGATATGTGCTGAATATCCCCCATCCGATGCATGATTACACACCAGTGTTCCGTAAGCTTCAACTCTCTACGCTAGCTGATAGAAGAGTTACATTAAACCTAGAACTTCTTAAAAATCTTATCGATGGTCATTCTGACGCACCTGCACTCCTGTCCCTCATTAACTTCCATATTCTTCCTCGTCGGACCCGTTCTACTGCCACCTTTGCTATCCCTATTCGCGCAACTAATTATAGTTCCAACAATCCATTTCACCGCTCGATGCGCCTTGCCAATATGCACATTACTTTTTTACCCTAACCTAGACATCTGGTTCCGCATCACTTTACATGATTTTTACTACTTATATTTAAAAATTAACTTATCATTGTTCTAATATTTACCACTACTGTACTTTGGGTTAAGCCCGTATTAATAAATAATAAATAAATAAATTTGTCCTTGTATTAATGTAGAAGTAAAATACAAAGTTTCAATTTTAGAAATAAATTGCTATCCAAGCATACAATATTCAATATTAAAAAACTGTTAATTTTATTTCATATTAGTCTCTCCTCTCTCTCCTTCGGAGCTGGTTGATTGCTTATTTTAATTTTCATTCACCGATTTTCTACATGTTATAATCAATGATAAGTTTTTACAGAATTATATGTTGAGGGATAACTATATCAGGAATATTTCTGAATGAAACTTAATATCTACAATTATAGTATATTTTTAGGTGAGTTGATTAACTCAACAAGACATATTGCATAAAAAATATGTTACGTTTAACTTATAATGTAACCGAATTCTGTGACAATAGTAACCAGGTATCCAAGATTCGAGTAACTTGCATCTATTTATGTACATATTATATTATGTATGTTGCCCAACCCTGAAAATATTAAGTCTAATGAACACAGATTCAAAGATCATTTAGACATATAATTTCTTTTAAATTTATAACATTAAACAGACATAAATAAATTAAAGAACAAACGTAATATTATAAAAGAGTTATATGAAATCCATAAATAATTACCGTATATTTAAATATAAAATGTCTTCTAATAAATGAATTAACTTAGCCATTAATTTTGAACATTTTTGTATAAAAATATTTACACAATGTACCTCAAATTCTTATAATTGTAAGATTTTGAAAATCTTATCTACATCGAAATATTCATCGCTCATACATAATTTATATTAAATTGTATATAGCTAATATGCAGGATAGTAGTAAGCTCGATGTTTGGTGTTTGGTATCCGTAATTGAATAAGAACTCAAATATATTTTTAGTTTTTTTTTTTCTGTGGACATGTGGATTACAATTTGTAACCGAGAAGAAAAAATATAGAATAATTATTTATACATGTATAGTAAAAATGTATTACAAATAATAGAACACAAATTGTATGTATATATTATTAGGTACATAAAGAATAGTTCACGTTAAACAAGAAATCACACGGCATACATTGTGTAGAGTATCGTCCTAATATGGACTACTAATTGCAACGTGTCCCATGATATTAAATAGGTATATTGAAATGCTCTTAATATTACTATGTTTTGTCGCAACTATAATTTTGATTTATTTTTTATGAAATTAATAAAAATGATAAAGAAAAAAAGCACATAATCTAAGTACCGCGGTATCATATACGCACTCTCGAATATTGAAATTAGTTTATTCATTGTATAGCACATTCTGTATACATAGTATAAACGTTAATCATATTCGAACGACCTATTCAATATTATAATTGTATTCAAAACATACTTAATCAATAGTTATTATGTACAAAATATACGTATACACCATGCAAAGTCGTGATAGTTCGGAATTCTCGGATATTTCACAGATCACTATGTCGTTTTAAGTTTTTATCTGCAGGCGCATATTTAAGACACTTTTTCAGTTCAAGGGGCAGGTACCGAATAACATGTAGTTTTCGCTTAAGTGGCACGAACGCAAACTCGCGAACAAAGGGAAAACAATTTTTCGAGGACTCGTAAAGACTTCCGCGGATCCATATTTATACCCGGACGGTATTAAAATTGTCTCTTTCGGAGAGGGAAACCCTGTCGCCTCTAAGTGGATGAACACGCCGGTCCCTTCGAATGCATATTATATTATAATATTTAGTAGTTAACATCGGCCGTTTCGTCGATGGCCGAGAACCCCTTTTCACTTTTCACAGATCTCAGAGTTATCGCGATTCAAACGTGTTCTGCTTGCACCTACACAAACGTAAAACGGAACCATCGCGGGGACGAAGGAATGGATAGAACGCGTGCCAAGTCGATTGTGAGTATGTGTGTGTGTGTGTGTGTGTGTGTGTGTGTGTGTGTGTGTGTGTGTGTGTGTGTGTGTTTGTGTATGTGTGTTCATGCTGTCCCCCCGGCCATTGAGCAATTCGGTTGGCGTACGCTCACGTACACGGGCCGGTACAGGACGATTTGTTCGGTCTGTGACCCGTCGTAAACGTGACCTCCGAGCAAGAACTCCGGTCCGATGTATCTTCCGCCCTCCACGTGGTCGCATGCCACACCTGCGTTCAGAAAAATTTTAATAAAACGTGCATTATATACAGTATCGTGTTAAGTACTACTGTTAAACCTCCTTATAACGGAATCGTTCGAGTCCTACAGATTTTTCTGTTATAAAAAAGTTTCCACTATAAGTGGGGAGACTGAAAGAAAAAAAATGCTTTAAAAAAAATTCGAAGTTGGAAGTAAAGACTTTCAAAACAAAAAAAAATAAATATTTTAGTTAGTTACAAGATAAATATTGTTTTATTTTTATACAATTATATTTATTTTATTACGCAATAGCTATTGTTCGTTTATAGTTTAGAAATATAACTTATAATATTTATTTATTTTCTATCATTATGGGCGGTGCATTCTCGAGTTTCTGTTATTAATTATTTAAATTACTCAGCATCACGAGTACTTCAGCAGAAATGGTTTGAAAATTAGCTACAAGATTTTTTTAATGAATTTTCTTGGTAAGCAAAAAAAAGTAGTGAAAAGTCATAAAAAGTCTTATAAATGAAATAAAATGAAATTTTGACAAAATCGTATGTATCAACGGATTTCTGTTGAGCGATTTTAGTTATTCTATTGCTGTTTTATAAAAATTCATAATGACCCGAAATATTTACCGAACACCTACTTGTATAAGAATTTTAAAAATATTTCACAATTTGAATTTTTTTAACGAAATGTAAATTCATTTGAAATTTGAAATTTCCCCAAATTTTTTTTCCAAAAGTCAACTTACTTAATTAAAAAGTGTGGTTCTTTTACTATATCAATCGTCCATCCGACGTCTTTCACTGAGAATAGTTTTTTTCGCGAGAAACGGTACATTAGTTTCAAGATTATAAGACTAATATATCCAAATTAATCAACTTGTACAGCTTTTTGCATTTTTTTTTTTTTATTTAACTTGTAAGAAAAATTTTGGCAACTATATGATTATTAATTCTCAGACTTTTAAGTAGTTAAAATTAAATATTACTTAGATGCATTTAGTGGGTTTTTCATTTTTATTTTATTTTTCAAATCGATAGCATAAATTGTTTTATCTTTATGGATTCGAAATAGTTCAAGTCATACGTCGAGGTTTATTATTATATTATTAATTCATTATTATTAGCATATTATTATTCAAGCACAGTAATTAAAAGTAAACTTGTATTAAAGTTTGGATGAATAATTTGTATTTTTCTGATCAGAATTGTCTTGTTTGTATAAACATCCCTATTTCATTTTATAAATGATTCGACTTGTATTTTTCATCCAAATTTGTTACGAATTCAATCCAACAATATAACATATTATTCCCTATTTTTCACGTATTTTTTCACCTCTTTTGAAGGAGAAGTCGAATAATAATAAAATCTACTCATAATTACATTACCAATTTCCACTTTATAAAATAAGTAGTGAGGCTAAACTCTGTCCGTGTTATAATTCTTAAATAGTGTCTTATAATATGTAAATATAAAAAAAAAATTACACCTACTCCGGGTCACCGTGAAAGAAAATCATTCATAGGCGTATCTTATTGATTAATTCGTTGCATATATTATTACAACTATTGCAATATTTATCGATATAATGTATGTATGATAATACAATTTTCATTTCACGCATACTTACTGTAGAAAATCTGTGGAGTTTTATTGCAGTTTGGTATCCTGAACGGCACCGTGGCTATTGTTATCGGGAGCGTTATGTTGAGGTCTTCGTCTCCTTTTCCTAAGTCCACGCAGACCTAAAATATGTTTATCATACAGAAATTAATTGTTAACAATCACTTGTTACAGATGGTTATAGACAGTTCAGTGTTTGAAATCGAGAAAAAAAGTTTCCGATTTCAAATAAGAATAGAATGTTTTTTTTTTTTGGTTCATACAATGAAGCAATTTGGTTTTTTTCGATTCCAATCTTATCATTTTGTTTAAACGAGAATGAATTTAAGTAATTTTGAAGCATTGAAAATTATAAACTATATCAAAAGAAAAACCAACGTTTGTGATTTGTAGTGTTACGGAATATGTGCAGTAGTCTTTTTTTCTTTTTTTTTTTTTTTTTTAATTTCACGCAAGTATGTACACAATCTATACAAATGAATGCACAATAAGCATATAAGATAAAAGGCTATATTCACAAAGGCTACTTCACAAAAATTACTAGAAGAAGAAGCCACCCATAAATGACACTTATTTATTTTTTTATTTTTTTTTATTTTAATTTAATTTCATACATATATACATATATACATACATATGAATACTGGGCCCCACTGAGAGAACTCGTGTGGGGGCCCAGGAGTTCAAAGATAACATTACATTTAAAAAAAAAAAAAGAAGGTTGTACATTCTTAAAAATATATAATCATATATCATAATCTATCTATTATTTTTAAACTAAAATTAGATAAAAATTGAATATATTGTATTTATAAAGTACTGTAACAGATTATATAATTAATTCGTCATGAGACTCCAACATCCATTGCAAAATTCTTTTTTTAAATAAATTAACTGTAAGGGTTATTATTTCGGATGGTATTTTGTTACATAAATTTATACCGATTACTTCAAAATATCTACTAGTTGTTGTTTTTTTAGTTTTTTTAATTAAAAAATTGTTTTTTGCGTATCTTGTGTTGATACCATGCATTATGGGTTGTAATAAATTATGACTTTTTAAAAAAATTGCTGTTATTTTAAAGTATAGTTTTCTAACAGGGAGTACATTTAACTCTGTATATAAATTTCTTGTTGGATACATACGCTCTTTATTGAGCAGGGACCTTATGATTTGATTTTGACAAATTTGAAGCTGAGATAATGTATTTTCAAAAACGCCACCCCAGCCTATTATTCCATATGAAATTATTGATTCCACCAATGCCAGATAGATCTGCCGAAGTTTTGGTAATTCTAGAACTTTATTTAAATTTCTTAATATGTACATCATTTTTCGAAGTTTTTTCGTTAATAAATCTATATGGTTCTTCCATCTCATATTACTACTAATTTCGATACCTAGGTATTTGTAATTATATTCTATATTTATTGATTCACATAAACAGTTGTTAATTTGTACACAGTGAATATTGTGAACCTTTATCTTTGTTTCGGTGGGTAACATACTATCTATTAAGGCATGAGGGATAACACACGTTTTTTCTAAATTTAAAAATAGATTATTTTTAGTTAACCAATTTTTTATTAATTTTAAATCTAATTGTATTATATTAAATATTTCATCCCAGGAATCGCCCGAACATAGCATAACTGTATCATCTGCATAACATACTAGCTGACTTTTTAAAGGGAGTGAGTGAATACCGTTTAGTTGTATGTTAAAAAGTATGGGAGAAACAACTGTTCCTTGTGGAACTCCACATTTTACAAGGCACAGTGAACTAATAGATTCATTTATTTTAACGCATTGTTTTCTATTACTTAGGTATGAAGAAAATAGCTGTAAAGCTTCATTTCGTAATCCTAGTTTATTTAATTTGAGTAAAAGTATGTTGTGGTCAATAGTATCAAACGCTTTCGCAAGATCTAAATATACTGTAGCGCATTTTTTGCTTTCGTCTAAAGTTTTGTAAATGAATTGTGTGACTTCTGCAATGGCTTGATCAGTGCCTTTACCTTTTTGAAAACCGTATTGGGATTTGTGAATAATATTATTAGTTTCTAGGAATGTTACTAGTCTGTCTTTAATAATTTTTTCCAATATTTTAGCAATATTTGAGATCATTGAGATTGGTCGGTAGTTATTGATTAGATTAGTTTCGCCCTTTTTGAATACTGGTGTAATTATTGACAATTTAAATAGATCGGGTACTATTGCATTAGATAAACTAAGATTGAAAATATGTTTTAATGGGTTTACTAATGTAGATTTATTCTCTTTTAATAGATTGACCGTAATACCATCTAGACCAGGTGAGGAGTCATTTTTTAGTTTTGTGATTTGATTTATAATTTCACGTTCATTTGTAAGAATAAATTGATTAATTATCGGTTTACTTGGGATGTGGTCGTCCGATAAAATGTCTAAATTATGAATTTCATTTTGTTGATTTTTTAATTTAGTAAGTAAATCTGATGCTACATTTATGAAGAAGTCATTAAATTTATTTGATATAATTTGACTATTTTCCTTTAAGTTTAATTCAATACCGTCATGTAGTATTGTATTTTTCATAATATTTTGTTTATTACCTCTACCAATAAATTTATTAATTAATTTCCAACTCAGTTTTGGATTTCCATTTGCTTTTTCTAATTCTGATTTATAATATTTATTTTTGGCATTTCTAATTAATTGAGTGACTTTGTTTCTGAAGTTTTTATAATAATTTTTTAGTTTATCATTTGCGTTATGTTTTTTTACTTTAAGATGAAGAAGATCTCTATCTCTGATTGCTTTTATTAATTCCGTGGTCGCCCATGGTTTGATTTTTTTTAATTTCGAAGAAATTTTAAAACTAACAGATGACAATTTTATTATGTCATTTAATGTATTAATAAAACATTCAGTAGCATGATTTACATCAGTATGTGCTAGTATAGTATTCCATGATTGATTTAATATTAAATTAGAAAACATATAATGGTCTATTTTAGTGATTGTGAGTGGGTATGGTGTATTTTTTCTATTGCTTATAAGATTTCCAATACTAAGAAGTATTGGATAGTGATCAGTTATAGTTATTTGACTGACTATTGGTTTTACATATTTAATTGTGTTACTTTTCATAAATATATGGTCGAGGCATGAGTTTGAAGCTTGTCTAGTGATAGTATTGATTAGTTTATAGTATCCAAATTCAGCCAAGAGATCAAGGTATTTATTTGAGATTGTTGAAGTACGTAGTATATCTAAGTTTATATCACCTATCAATATCTTAAAGTCAGCATTTATTTGTTTGGCTTTTTCCAGAACGGTGTATTGTAATTCATTTAAGAATAATTCTACGTCATTATTAGGAGATCTGTATATTGTGTAAATTAAAAAACTAGTACACCATTTTTTAACTTGGATTTCCAGTACAGTTTGCGATTTTGTTTGTAATTCTAAAGTAGAGATCATAGTTAGTTGGTTTTTTATAAAAACCATAATACCGTCATTTTGGTTTTTATTAAATCTAGTGTAGCATACGGAATAGTTTGGTAATTGATAATTTTCACTAATTATATTATCCCTACCTAACCAAGCTTCAACCAGAATTATTATGTCAAATTGTATAGATGTGTTATCTAATATTATACACAATTCATCAAAATGCTTTTGAATGCTACAAATGTTAATTGCAATCATATTACACACGTTATTATTGCTAATAATTGAGTTTAACTTATCGATATTGCATATGTTTGTTTTTATTTCATTTATATCTGGTAATATTAAATTTTCACAAAACATTAAAGTAGACATTTGAATAAAGGTATATGGATTATTACATTAAAATTATAATGTAAGTTAAAATAAATTAAAATAAAATATTATTAAATGAAGCCAAACTTTTTACAAAACTATATCTATATATTTGGTTGTTATTATATAATTCGATTTTTTTATTTATAAATTGTATATTATTTTTTTGTTTACTTCTAATTATCCTACTTTCGTTAAAATCGGCAGAATTCATTCTTATATAAGAATCCGTCTGCATAGCTAATAAATGTTTAATGAATACAGCAATATTTGGATGTGCTGATGTAAATAAATCACCAAATTTGGCGTGAAAAGACTCACAGTTGTTTGTAGTTCTCTCCAACGTCGCTTCTTTTTTGGCCCAAATACTGGGTGGAAATGTTGCATCGTTTGTTATGTATGTTTTTTCTAAGTATGTAAGTAGTATAGGGTGTTCTGGAGCTCCTCCGCCTTAAATTTTACATGTAAAAGCATAGCTCCTCTGTATAGGCAATACGTAGTACACGCTCCTCCGAAACTTGTATGAATTACTCGATATAGGCAACCTGCAACACACATCTGTTATAATATAATCATTAATTTCTGTTATCAAATATTATTGTTATCAATGATGTCACATTTTAAATAATCTACTCTTATATATCGCCACCATACCAGCTGTTTGATCCAGTCATCGTTAAAATAATGCAAAAAATCTTCATGAGTTTCGAACCTGGCACTACGAGCATGGGTATAAAGTACCACTCTTGGGCCACGGTTAGTTATTATGTTTTTTCAATCATAATATAATGAAGTACATTGCAGGAACGTGTCCGACATACAGGCATACATACATACTTACATACAAACACACACACACACATAATATATAATATAATATACCTATAAAGAAACACCTCGCTTAAACAAATGTTACACTTTAGGATGTACTTATCATACATCTTCACAAAGAAAAATATACACACACTCCCACGCGCATACATATACAAACATACATAGGTACACATACTTTTACTTGTAATACTTACATATATAGATATAAAACACACCAATCATATACACCAACACAACCGACTAAGATACATAATTTGTATACAATATATAATAATTTATATATACTTTCATAAACATTATTCATCAAAACTTTATCACATGAAGAGCGTTACTACAATACATTTAATGTATAGACAACCGATAGCGGTTTTCATTATTACCGATAGATAGCGCTATTCACATTTCATGATTAAAACCATCGATTTTAAGGCATACTCTTTGATTAATAATCATAATGAATACACAAATTAGGTATAAAATATGGATCGTATTACTATTTTAACGTGTATTCTCATAGGAATCCCTTAAAAATATCAATTTATAAAGTACTCGATGACCGATAAACACAAAGTACACAATCAGACTTCTTATGATTAGAGTTCTCGCTTTACGGATCATCAAGTTTTTTTTTCATCAATTTAATTTTTGTTTATTAATTTTCTTAAGTGTTTTATTTGTTCGTCAGTGTTTTTATTCAAGTACAGTTCGTAATTCGTATTCACTTTTGTTCAGGTTAAAAATGTTCCCGTGTAGTGTATGTTCTAAAACCTTTACATTGATTAAAAATCTACGTAGACACGCCAAGTCGCATGATGTACCTAGAACAGTGTCGTGCAGTATATGCTCAGAAATATTCACACGGAGAGATAACCTCATCAGACATAGCAAGGAAAAACATCGTAAGTATTTAACAATTTAATATATTTGTAAACAAGACGACTAAGTCTAAAACTTGGTTTCATTACACTATCTAAATATAATATTATTTTAAATTATATAACTATTAATATCATTTCCAGGCTCAAATATTGTAATTCAACAAGGACCAACCATAACCAAACAAATTTATCTTATTTCAGTTCCTTCGGCTTCAAATCGCAATGATCTCAAGCGTGCACATGTGGAAAATTCGAACGAAGCAATAAATGCTAAAAAAAACACGCATGATCATCGTTAAAACCCCTGGTTTTGTTAAGACAGGCACATCGTTCTCAAATAAAATCAGCTGGTATTACATGAAAAATACAGATAATTTGTATAACTACAAAACATTTATAGCATCATCAAAAGATTACTTAATTCAATTACTTAAATCATTATCGGCAAAACACCCAATCAAATTCAACCTGAAACTGGAAGCGACCTACAGTCGACCAAACGTAGAGAATTCAGCCGAGAACCGTGCGTTTAAAACTTCAGCTAAAGAAATTTTTATGGATACGGAATTCGACTCAATAGTAGAACAAGCATTCGTAAAATTATTAGCCGAAGAGGATGTTTATACATCTAAAGGAAGTGGTTTTACTTTGGAAACCATAGACGGTTTATTATTAGGCGTATATAATTATACGCCTATGGGTGGCTCATCGTACATTCCGTTACCAAATTACATTAAGAGGACGCTACACCAGCCATAATTTGATCGTAAAAATGGTTTCGCGCGGGACAACTCTACTAAGGCAATATTCATAGTAGATTTACCAAATTTTCAGAATAAATAAAAAAGAACTTTATCTATGTCGTAGCGTTTTTACATTTTTGATAACTTAAACACAATTCAAATTATTCATTCAGAAAGATTCATTCATTTTGTTTTTTTTCATTTGCTTATAAATAATTAATGAGTATTGATATCGTAAAAATATAAACGCTACGACACAGATAATGTTTTCTTTTATTTGTTCTGAAAATGTTGTAAATCTACTATTAATATTAGGCTCGTAGAGTTGTCCCGCGCAAAGCAGTTTTTATAGTATCAAAACGTTGAAAATTTATTTTTGTAAATATTATTATTTCTCGACTCTGGTGGCGAACAGCGTAATTATTGAGGACCACTCCGATGTGTAGTAGTGGGGACGTATGCTATTTTTATAGACGTTGACTATTACGGCAATACTCGGAAATTATGAGCTTATCGCTATCTCCGTCGCCACGACAAATGAGTTTTGAATCTATTGATGTTATCGATAATCTTGATTTGTTGACAATATACGACGATTATAATTCATAATATTATAATATAATACAGTATATTATTCCAATATTTTAGCAAATACTATGATTACCATGTAAATTACAGTATTTGATTGTATATAGTCATAGTTGTACTAATATTAAATAGTATACACTATACAGCATTCAGTGTTAGACGGTATTCGAGCGTCCCAAGTTATTATACAAAGTATATTATACACTTTTGTAGTTTTGACATCTATTTTTATTGAACCGTGTTCATTTTAATAAAATGTCACCAAAAAAGTCTAGATCGATCTCTTATAAACGAGCTCGATCAGGTAAAAAAGCTAATAAAAAAAAAATGAAGAATGTTCAGAAAGGTATTAGCAAAAGAATACAGATATTTTTTTTACCTTTTACAGATCTCTTGAAGGACGTAGGATTGTGAATATAAGCCATTTATTTTCTCAGATTCAAAATAGCCGGCATGCAAATTTGCAGTGCTCGTTTTTAGATATGCAATTTCTAACTGAGCAACGTAAAGGGTATAGCTCAACTTTTAAATTCCGATGCAAAATGTGTGGTATTACGTCGATTATCACATCGGAAAATGAACACGACTCTAATTATTTGCCAATTAATAAAGCCTTAGTGAATGGCAGTATAGCTATTGGTACGGACGATTCAATGATACTATATGTCTTATATACCTTTAATTTATAAAGCAAGTTATTTTTTGAAATATAAACTTTTTGATTAGCTCAGTATGTTATTTTTTTTATCTTAAACTATTAAACAAACAATATTTAGGTAGTAGGTACATTGATTGTTCCATTAGCAAAAATAAATGTTTTCAATTTTACTTTAGGAATTGGTCATGCGCAGCAGCTTACTGAACTTTCCGCCTCGGCTGAAATCCCATTTTTGTCATCAGTAGGGTATTTAAATAATTTGTCATCCGTTAGTCAGTCAATTCAAGATTCTGCTTTAGAGGAAATTATTCAAGCTGGTATAGAAGAACGGCGATTGGCGATAGAATGTGGCAATGTGGACAAAGATGGGGTTCCTATGTGCACTGTTATTGCAGACGGTCAATGGTCGAAAAGAAGTTATAAGACCAAATATAATGCGTTTTCAGGAGCAGTACGATTACATTTTTTTTGTTTATAGATATAGTATTATTGTTTTTTTTTGTGTTGTGTTTTTAGGCTACTATCATTGGGTTTAAAACTAAAAAGGTATTATTTCTTGGTATAAGAAATAGTTATTGCTGCATTTGTCAACGAGCTTTAGCCAAAAAAATAGAGCCCAATAATCATAAATGCTTCTTAAATTGGAAAGCATCTTCAACGGCAATGGAGGCAGATACAATATTGGAAGGATTTTTGAATAGTATTGATATGCATGGTTTAAAATATAACAAACTGATAGGTATAGATATATAATGCAAATTTTTTTTATTAGAAATTAGTAACAATAATAATAATTTGGTCCTATATAGGTGATGGTGATAGTTCTGTAACTAAACGTCTAAATGAGGTACTGCCGTATGGAAATGATTTTAGAGTTAAGAAAATTGAATGTAAAAATCATTTTCTCAGAAACTACATAACAAAATTATCAGCCATTGCAAAACAGACCGACTATCCTATTTCGATTAGGAAGCATATTTTAACAAATATTGTTCGATTCCGCTCAGATATAACAAAGGCAACTAAACATTACATCGAATCTGATATACCATTTCAAACAAAAATTGCAGGTAAATTATTGCAAATAATATTTTTTAATCAATGTAATTCAGTGTAAAAATTATATTATTACTTTTAAAATATATTATAAAATTTGATTTCAGAACTCCGAAAAGATATATCTAATCGTCCGTACCATAGACTAGGACAGCACAATAACTGTGCTGCTTATTTTTGTTCAGGGCCAAAAACTGGCGAAATAAATCTGGTTCCATTGGCAGAAAAATCTAAAATTATGACAAGTATAAACAATGTTGTATATAGATTACTCACAAATGTTGATAGTTTAATTGAAAATGTTGACAATAATCCATGTGAACAATTGAATAGTATAATTAATAAACATGTTGGTGGAAAACGTATTAATTATACACAAAAAAATAATTATAACACTAGAGTGGAGGCAGCAATTTTATCGTATAATTCAAAAAATTATTTGAGAACTGTACATAAAAAAATAACAACCGCCAGTCCTGGTAAATTATAACTATATATAACTATTTTTCGCTTATTATCAATTATTATAATTTTATAGGTAAAATTGCTAAACGATACATGTCTAATCTTGAAAGAATACGAAAAAACACTGTAATGAGAAGGAGAAAACTTTTTTGTGAAGGCGAAAAACGAAAAAAGCCAATAATAAAGTCTAGTGGTCCAGACGCAGATTATGGGCTCGCTGAACCATTAGATGGATTAATTAGCGACAACGATTTAAAAAAAAAACAAAATAAATATTTGAAACAATTAGACGAAGTTAATAGAGAAGACTTAGAATATTTAACTAGAGAACAAAGTCTAAGTAATGATTGGCATAATGAAAGGAAAAAAAGGCTTACAGCATCAAATTTTGGTGAGATATGCAAGATGAAAAAGACTACAAGTTGTCGAAAGAAAGTATACAACTTATTGTACAGGCCAAACACAACGAGTAAACAAATGACTTATGGTATTCAAATGGAACCGTTAGCACGTGCTCATTTTGAAAATCTTAATAATATGCACGTGCAAATATGTGGGCTTTTTCGTGACAAGGAATTTTCTTATTTAGCCGCAACTCCTGGTGATTATTTTATTTAATAATTTTAAACTAATAATTTGTATGTAATTTACTTGTTCTTCAGATGGATTAGTTGGTGAAAATGCTATATTGGAAATTAAATGTCCGTTCGCAGCGAGAGAGTCTTTAAATGCATTGGAAGCGATAGAAATGAAAATGGTAATTAATATTACATATAATATTGTGTATATATAAAATTAATTCTACTAAATTTTAAATACGTTACTAAATTTATAAAAATATTATTTTGTTCATAATTAGTTACAGTATTGCAGTATAGAAAATAACGGAGAAATAACACTTAAAAAAGAACATAAGTATTATTATCAAATAATGGGGCAATTACGAATAACAAATCGGAAGGTTTGTTATTTTGTAATATATACTCCGAATTGGACTAACATCCAAACAATTGAATTTGATGAAATATTTTGGAGAACTAAAATGGTCGATAAATTAAAACTGTGAGAAATTTATTTTACATTTTATTTAGCATGGATTTAATAATTCAAACTAAAATATATTACTATTTCAGATTTTATTTAGAATGTTTACTACCAGAAATTGTCGATCCGCTATATGGAAAACGATTTTTGACAAGTGACATTAGAGAGCCTGTTCACATTAAAAACCAAATCAACAAAAAATAAAATTATATTAGAGTACCTATAATTCAAATTTATGTTCAACCATGTAAATCATGTAAAATATAATAAATAATAATGATTTTTAACCTTTTATGATCTAACAATTTTAAACTAACATTATATATTTTATTTATTTATTTTTATTTAAATAATTATCATACAGTAATTATTATTTTAGTAAGTAATAATATGTTTAAATTGTTTAAAATGATTCGAAGTATAATGGAAAACAAATTATATAATACACATATTAGTGTATACATTTATGTGAACAGCAGTTTTAATTATAAATTAGTTGAACAGTACGCGCGTATATCATAAATGTTGCGACGGTAGGTACTCGCGGTATAAACGCGTACGATCTTGTACGTTACGAAATATTGTGTTCAAGCGAACCGTTCATGACATAATAAACGCGCTCCCGCGTAAGCATTGTGCGGACTGGTTGCAGCAGCTACCACGAGGTAATGGGTGTGTCCTAACGCGTGCTTGCGCTGCGCTAAAACACCTAACAGCGCGTTCTCTCGGCCGTTGTATACGTATCGCTTTACATATAGCGTCCTCTTAAGAATAAAAAAGCTGTTATCAATCCACAAAACTCAGACCAACAGTGTTTCAAATGGGCAATCATAGCAAGACACGTTTCGGGTAATGCCAAAAATCAAGTGGCTGAAAATTATACTTCACTTGAAGAAAAATACAATTTCAAGGATCTAGCATTCCCAACTCCTCTGTCAGACATTCAGAAATTTGAAAAAAAAAATAATGTCTCGATAAATGTTTACGGATTAGAAAAAAAGATTCAACCGTCGCTAAAGTATCCATCATACACAGTGTTTCCGTTGAAAGTGGTTAATGAAGAAAAATCTATCCATTTCGACTTGCTATTAATCACAGAAGGCGATAAAAACCATTACACCTACATCTCTAATTTTTCACGGCTTATTAGAGCACCAAAAACTGCTCATGATGGGAGTGCTATTTTCTGCAAAAGATGTTTTACATCTTTTGATAATCAGAAATGCAAATTCAAGTTGAGCGGGGAGGGGGCATTAGAACAGCACAAAAAGATTTGTGGTGAACACAAGCCAATTCTTCCTAAGATGCCTGAGCCCGATACAATGTTGGAGTTTAATGCTTGGCAAAAAACACAACGGCACCCCATAGTAATTTATGCAGACTTCGAGGCGCTTCTCGTTAAATGTAACGAGAAAAAAGGAAAAAATACAACTGTAATTCAAAATCATGAGCCTATGAGCTATGGTTTTTTCGTAAAGACCGATGACCACATACCAAACGAACTCCTTGAAGAATTTGAAATACCAACATCACCAGTTATATACCGTGGAAGTAATCAAAACAAAGAGGTGGCAAAACATTTTGTACAAATTATTGTGGAAATAGCGGAAAAAATTGACAAATTACTAAAAAGTATTATACCTATAATTTGGAACCTAAACAGCAGCGATTACATGATGCATGTACAACTTGCAATTTGTGTAAATGTATTTTTTCTGACAAAAATAAAAAAGTGGCAGATCACTGTCATTTATCGGGCAAATATAGACAAACTTTATGCAATACTTGTAATCTCAAGCTTCAACAACCAAATTTTGTACCGGTTTTCTTCCACAATTTAACCAACTATGATGCTCACTTTTTGGTAACTGAGCTTGGATATGACACGAACACAAATTCTGCAATACCAAACAGCGAGGAAAAATTTATTTCGTATTCGAAATATATCAACAACTCCTTCACAATCCGCTTTATAGATACATTTAGATTTATGGCCTCCAAGTTATTGACTTTAGCCAAAAATTTATTATCACCTAGGCTTGAGAAATTTAGAGAGACTGCAAAACATTTTTTAATCGAAGACTTGCCACTCGTTACTCGTAAAGGTGTCTACCCTTATGAGTATACGGATGGTTGGAGCAAGTTGGAGGATACCCATTTGCCGAAGAAAGAAGATTTTTATAGTACATTGACAGAAGAACACATTAAGAATGCTGAATATCAATTTGCAAAGACTGTTTGGAACCATTTCAACTGTCATACGCTCGGAGAGTATTCAGATCTGTATCTTAAAATAGACATCATGCTGTTAGCTGATGTGTTTGAGAATTTTCGAGACCTTTGGTTGACAACTTATAGCCTAGACCCAGCGTTCTACTACACTTGTCCAGGCTTCTCTTTTGATGCGATGTTGAAACATACTTCAATGAAGCTCGAACTCCTTCATGACTATGATATGTTGCTAATGATTGAAAAAGGTAATGATATAATATTTTATAATATAATAGTATTATTTAATAATATATGATTAATTTTTATAGGTATACGTGGTGGTCTTACACAAGCAAGTATGAGGTATGCGAAGGCGAACCACAAAACGACTCCAGATTATAACCCGGCAAATCCGAAATCATGGTTGATATACCAAGACTGTAAGTTTTTTTATAATTTTAATTTATTCAGTTAAATATATTTTTCTTAATTTAAGGTAATAACTTTTATGGGTGGGCCATGTCACAATACATGCCATACGGCGGGTTCAAATGGATTGAACCAACACTCGACGGACTGGACGATCTGAATGATACTTCACCCATAGGAAGGATATACGAGTTGGATATATCCTATCCGCAAGAATTACATGATAAACACAATGACTTGCCTTTTCTACCACAGAACGGTATACCTACTGGTTCAAAAGTGAAGAAACTAATGGCAACATTAGAGCCCGAGAAAAATTATATTGTTCACTACCGTAATCTACAACAAGCCATTAAAAACGGTCTTAAAATAGATAAAGTAAGCAATAACAACAATTCTGTGATGAATACATTTTTAACATTATAATATTTGTAGGTACATAGAGTCATAGAGTTTAATTAGTCTGCATGGTTGGCTGATTACATCAACATGAACACTGAGGTACGCAAGAAGGCCACAAACGATTTTGAGAAAGATTTTTTTAAATTAATGAACAATGCAGTATTTGGTATGTTATTATAAATTAAAACTTTTAATTTTCATAACATTTTCTCATGATTTTACAGGCAAGACAATGGAAAATGTCCGTCAACGTGTTCAAATTAAGTTAGTATCCAGTGAAAAGTGTTTGCAGAAACTTATAAATAAGTCCACGTTCAAGCACTGTACAACTTATAACGAAAATCTAGCAGCTGTGTTGCTAGAGAATAAGGAAATTAAATTTGATAAACCAATATATATAGGTAACTATTAAACACCCACACACACACACACACACACACACACACACACACACACACACACACACACACACAAATATTATATTTTAATGTTATTAATTTCAAATTAATTGATTTTTTTACTATAGGTTTTGCAGTACTTGATATAAGTAAAACTCTTATGTAAAACTCTTATTTCAAAATAAAATGTTAAACTCATGTTCTTAAAAAATATAAAAATGTGATCAATTAATTTAAAAAAATGTATTAAATTTACCTACATGAAACTAACTCGAAAAAAATAAAACAACTAAAAAATTTGAAATGAAATGAGAGGCTAAAAACACGATTGAAAAAGAGGCTAAATTTCGTGAATTTGCCGCGGGAAAACTACCTCGAAAAATAAAAACTGAAAAACCATGGTCAGAAGCCCTATAATACTACTACTAAAGAAGTTCATCAGATTATTGGAAATGATTTAGACTTAACAACACTATCATTGGAGTATGCAGAAGTACTAGAATTAGAGGAAATCGAAAATTTACGCAAAATGTCTATGGCTAAATTAGTAGATTATCTTGCAACTTATACTTCATTCAATACAATAGTTATAATTATTTCTAGAGTTCTAGCGGCCAAACCACACAGTGCAGACGTAGAACGTCTCATAAGTACTAGTAATATTTTAAAATCTTCATATCGTCAAAGTCTTCTAGTTGAAACAGAAAATGAATATTTGTTCATCCACTTTAACATGCCACCTTTAATATTATGGGATCCAAGACCTGCAACTTTGTTATGGATGAATTCATCAAACCGTCGAGTAAAAGAAACTTCTTAAGCACGAGAGCAAGGTTGGTTTAAAGGCATTTTTGATCACTCATTGAAACCTCAAGGCTTAAAAAGAGATGATGTCCTAGAAGAGGAGGATACAAATCATTCTAAAAAAAGAAAATTTTAAATATAAAATATATTATCATTATTTAAATATTTGTATTGTATTGTAAAATTGTAATTAATAATATCTAATAAGTATAAAAAGTAAAAGTATAATATAGACATATTTTAATTATTTATTCACTACCTATGTCTCGAAATGTTTGGAGTTAAAAGTATTTTTACGTAATCAATGCATATAACTGGAATTACGTAAGTAATAAAAATTTAATAATCAATTTAAATAGTGGTATACGTGTAACGGAAAAGATCCGTATTTTTTTTAATATTTTACCACGCTATGGTCAAAATTATAAAATATCAATGTACAATTTATTTGGGAAGAGGGTAAGTATTATAATTCAAAATAATTTCATAAAACAAACTTTTCAGTGTGTTTGGGCAGTAGGTAAAAATCCTTAGAATAAGCACTGAATGTGAATATAGTGTGTACCCAAGCTCAGCTGATGTTATATATAGTGAACTGTAGTCGGAGAAGGCAGTTACATTTTTTTGGTTAGGCAAGCCCAATAATTGTACTTGTCATTAAATAAAAATAAAACAATTTCATCATTAAGGTTTATATAAGTGTGTATATGAAAATTATATGACAGATACAACATCTATACCAATTTCATACAAAAATATTAATAAATGTATGGATAGTGAAATTTGGAAGTAATAATGATAATCTGTATAATATACATCCTTCGCGAGTGTCGGTCGTTATACAATCAAGAAACCTAATAAAATTGAACAAGAATTAAATAATATATTAACGCACCAACAAAATCCAACGATAACATGAGTACTGTATAAAATAGAGGTCGGTGAGATGATAGATTTTAAACTATTAAGAAATCGGCGACTGTAATAATTGAATATAATTCATTAGCACTATATTATCATTTGATCGACTTTGACGTACTTCATACGATATGATTATGTACATACGTACACTTTCGGAATTACACATGTATGTATTATTTTCGAATAATCTGATAACCACTGTTGACACGTTCAAAACGGAATGTTTTCCCAACTATACGAATTATTCAAAATCGGAGTAGTTACCTACATGTTTAAAAATCGTTTGCAAGTACGCACTCTTAAGTCAGTAGTATGAAATGACCGGTTCTGGCCCCCCCGCAAAACCGCCAAAACCGCCAACACCCCCCCGCCTACCATCGATGACCTTATAGATAACATTTGACCCCAATTAACCCCAATTAGGCTAATTGACCCTAATTAAAAGGGTTAATTGACCAATTAGTGTCAATTAGGTACTTAACCTGTGACCTTTAACGGGTTAATTGACCAATTAGTGACAATTAAGTACTTAACCTGTGGCCTTTAACGGGTTAATTGACCAATTAGTGACAATTAAGTACTTAACCTGTGGCCTTTAACGGGTTAATTGACCAATTAGTGACAATTAAGTACTTAACCTATGGCCTTTAACGGGTTAATTGACCAATTAGTGACAATTTTACGGGGTGATAATGGACCGATCAGTATCACCCCGCCCCGTCTATACGGTCCCCCTCCCCTCCCCTCCATGTTAAGATGATACCCTCTTCACCGTGTTCCGCCGCCGATGCCGCCGCCGCCGCAACCGCCATCGCCAGCACCACTTCACCGTCAGATTTCCCCGTCCGCCGCCCGCCCCGCCATCCTCGTCATCACCGCCCCAGCATCGGATTTCCCCGTCCGCCGCCCGCCCCGCCGGCGGGTAGCGGCCCGGCCCGGCCCGGACCGACCCGACCCGTCGTCGTCGTTATCATATCGATAACGATAACGATGATTTTCCCGATTCTCGCACCGTTACTCCACGTCTCGTTGATAAACGATACCATGCATTATATAATAATGACTTATATAATAATAATTATGCGTGTCCGTCTGTACGGCTAGATAGTCATTAACATAATATATATATATATATATATAACGTCTTTTATCATTATTTCAAATAATATATAATGAGCAACAAAACCACATGTGCATGTTAAGCATTAATTCTATAATGCTGCTGCTGCTGCTGCCGTTAAAGTATTTTCGAGATTAACACTTCGGTATACGGTGGAGATATATGTATACCGTCATCATCTGCTGATCTCCATTACCCCCCCGGATGAATGGCGACGAATGCATTGATAAACGATATCATACATTATATAATAATAATAATAATGACTTATATAATAATAATAATTATGTGTGTCCGTCTGTACGACCGGATAGTCAGTCTTCGTCTCGAAGTCAACAGTGATCGTATCGTGGTGTAGTGATCGCATTTTGTGTCCGTGATTTTTTTTAAATTTATTGAAAATGCCGTTCACTTGTTTTACGTGCGGTATAACGTACGCGAACAAAAGCAGCTTAACACGGCATCAGAAAACGCACGATGGAGCTGTTTTCATATGTGAAGTGTGCTCTAAAATATACCTACGTCGCGATTATTTGGTCAAACACGCGCAGAACGTTCACAGTGAGTACATTTATTATTATTATTATTATTATAATACCCGCCCGCCTCATCATAGCTGGAAAATAAATTATACAATAATAATAATTGTTTTTAATAGAATTTAAAAAATACGGGAAATCATTAAACGAAGCAATGGGCATACCCGGTCTGATTATAGGAGAAGGTAGTAATTTATATTTTTCTAGTTAAATTATATAATATTAATTATAAAATTCTGAAAATAGCACCGACAGCTGCACTATCATCACCACCACCACCACCACCACCACCACCAACCCCCACTTCACCAACGTATATCTCGCTCGTACCAACCGTAGCCACCACGTCTGTCCTCACCACCGACGCCGGTGCCATCGCTATCCCCACACCCGCACCGCGTAAACGCTTGAATGTAAACACCGCGGTTAATATAAGGCGAAAAAAGAATCGTATGGCATCGATGAACACGACGTGCGGTTTCCTCGAAATAGACTCGTCTTTTAATCGCTCCGTCGTATGGTATTACGCGAAAAACGTTATTAACTGTACCGATTATAACGTTTTTCTACAATCGATTAGGACGGAGCTGGTGGAACTATTACGTGGACGCACGCTAGTTCATCCGATAAAATATAATCTTAAACTAGAGGCCACTTACGATGTCCCCAAACTCGAGCAGTCGCTCGTGAACAGGTCTTTTAAAACGTGCGCACGCGAACTGTACAAGCACGGGGATATCGATGAGATGGTGGACGAAGACTTTTCGGCGCTTCTCGCCGAGGAGGACGTTTACCGCGGTAAAGGTAGCGGATACACTCTCAAGTGTATAGACGGACTGTTGTTGGGCATGTACAGGTACACTCCGCTCGACGGTTCGTCTTACGTTCCGTTGCCGGCTTCCGTGGAGGCACGGAAGGCTGTGGTAAACCCGCAAAATATCGACCGCGAATGTTTCAAGTGGGCGATTCTGGTGAAACACGTGCAGAACATCGCGCACCTCGATCGAGTCGGCGTGAATTATTCGAGCGAGGAGTACCGGTACGACTTCTCCGCGTTATCAGTCCCCACCCCCGTATCTGAAATTAAAATATTCGAGCGTTGCAACCCCGGCACGTCGGTAAACGTGTACGGTTTGGGGAATTGCGGTAACGATAAAATACCCCCTACAGTATACCCCTTAAGGGTTATCGATGCGGAGCAGGAGAATCATTTCGACCTACTACTCGTCAACAACGGTAATAATTACCACTACACGTACATCTCGAATTTTTCCCGACTCGTTAGCAGTCAGATGAGCACGAGTGAACAGAGTTTTCGTGTGTAAAAGGTGTTTTACCCGTTTCGATAACCGACCCACTCGCTATAGGCGTAACGGTGCGGCAGCGCTCGCGGACCACATGAAAATATGTGGCACGCACAAACCGATAGTGCCTAAGATGCCGGTGGAGGGGGCCACGGTGCGATTCGAGGGGTGGGGTAAAATGCAGCGCTTACCGTTTGTTTTGTACGCCGACTTCGAATCGTATCTCCGTAATTCGACCGAGAGGCGAGGTGCGAACACACGCGTCTCGCAAGACCACTGCCCAATGAGCTACGGTTTTCTGGTAAAAGCCGCGGACGCTGTGCCCGCGGAGCTGCTCGAACGGTTCGAGATTCCGCGCGCACCGGTCATCGTTCGCGGCTCGGTTACGCGAAGTGACGTGGCGCGGCAATTCGTTCTGGAGGTCACCGAGATAGCGGGTAAATTGTACGAACTGTATAGGACGACGAACACGGATATTGTGTGGAGCGGCGGTGAGGAGGAACTCGCGGTGCACACGGTGAAAACGAGTTGCGATCTGTGTCGCGCGGCGTTCTGCGAGGGAAACCGCAAAGTCGCTCACCACGATCATCTGTCGGGACGTTTTTTGAAGACATTGTGCAACACGTGCAATTTGAAACTAAGAACGCCCAATTTCGTGCCATGCTTTTTGCACAATTTATCCAGATACGACGCTCATTTTATCGTGACCGAGTTGGGATACGATACCGAGAGGATCTCCGTGATACCCAACTCGAAGGAGATGTACATTTCTTTCTCGAAGTACATTAACTCCGAGTTCACGATAAGGTTTGTCGATACGTGTCGTTTCATGTCGTCCAGTCTATCCACTTTGGCCGCGAACCTTTCGACCGCGGACTTTGGCAAATTCCGCGAAATCGCAAAAGTGTTCACGCCGAACGATATGCCTCTCGTGACACGTAAAGGTGTATATCCGTACGAGTACACCGACTGCTGGGACAGATTGAGCGAGACGAGTCTGCCGGAGCGCTCCGAGTTTTTCAGCACGCTGACGGAAGAGCACGTAGCGGTCGGGGAACACGAGCACGCGATTCGGGTATGGGATCACTTCGATTGCAGCACTCTAGGCGATTACAGTGACCTGTACCTGAAAATAGACGTGCTGCTTCTGGCCGACGTGTTTGAAAACTTCAGAGACATCTGCATGCAGACGTACAACATAGACCCGGCGTATTATTTCACGGCTCCTGGGTTTAGTTTCGACTGCATGTTGAAGTACACGTCGGCGGAACTCGAGTTGCTCTCGGATTACAACATGTTGTTAATGGTGGAGAAGGGTATACGTGGTGGTTTGGTACAGGCTAGCACGCGTTACGCGAAGGCGAACAACGCGAAGATCGCCGGGTTTGACACCACCAAACCCAGCACATGGCTGGTCTACCAAGATTGTAATTATTGATAATATATATATATATATATATAATACAATCGTTAATATTTTTATTTTTCATCCTACTTCGCGTTATAGGCAATAATCTTTACGGATGGGCCATGAGCCGGTACATGCCTTACGGCGGATTCCGGTGGTACGAGGGCAATCCGGACGTCGCGTTAGCACAGCTCGAAACTATGCGCGACACGGACGATGTGGGGAGAGTGTACGAGGTGGACGTCTCGTACCCGCAGAGTCTGCACGACGCGCATAACGAGCTACCGTTTTTGCCGTATGCAAGCGTACCTAAGGGTTCCAAAGTGCGCAAACTCATGGCCACTTTGGAATCGAAGAAAAATTATGTAGTGCACTACGTTAATTTGAAACAGGCCATCGCCAACGGTCTGATTGTCGATAAAATATGTCATGAGCGCGCGCGCGCATTACCATTGTCACGATATAATAATAATAATATTAATAACCGTGTTCCGTATACAGGTGCATCGGGTTTTGGAGTTCCGCCAATCGCCGTGGTTGGCTAAATACATTGGACTCAACACGGAAATGCGTAAGAGGGCGGTTAACGGATTTGAACGAGATTTTTTCAAGCTGATGAACAACGCCGTGTTCGGTAACAACAACAACAACAACTACTACTAATACTACTAATCACTATAATAATTATAATATTGTATATATATATATATTAATTCGATTGTTTTTCAGGAAAAACAATGGAATCGATGCGCAAACGCATGCATATGGAGCTCGTGTCTAGCGAGCGTCGATTCATGAAACTCGTTAATCGTCCTACTTTTAAATATTGTACCACTTATAATGAGAATATTACAGCGGTGTCTTTGCACAATGAAACTATCGAATTCTGCAAACCGATTTACATCGGTTTCGCAGTGCTCGATATAAGCAAGACGCTGATGTACGATTATCATTATAACGTCATGAAACGACATTTTCAACAAGATATCGAGCTGCTGTACACGGATACCGGTAAATTATTATTATTATTATTATTCAACGCTACGGTTTTTTAAATATTTTCTCCGAACGTGTTTCAGATTCACTAGTCTATCACGTGACGACCGACGACTTCTATCGCGATCTGGCGAACAACCCTGACTTGCTGCGTCGCATGGACACGTCGAATCTCCCGCACGATCACCCGTGTTACACGGCGGAGCGTAAGAAATTACCCGGACTGTTTACGGACGAGACCGATGCTCGCCTCATGTACGAGTTCGTAGCGCTCCGGGCGAAATCTTACGCTTACGATATCGAGCACGTGGAGACGATCAAGGCCAAGGGGATTCGACAACACGTGATCAGAAATCATCTGACGCTGGCCGACCATAAGCGGTGTTTGTTCGAGGCAGACGATGTTGATGATGATGATGATTGCGGTGATGACGATGATGATGATAGCGGTGACGATGACGAGACTGTACGAGAAAAACGTGTGGCAATGCGTTGCAGTCGAGCTGTTTTAGATAGCATACACCGCCGACTGAGTACAACAACAACAACTTCTACAAACGACGGCGATGAAACTTCAGCGTCATTACCATCCTACAACCCATACACGTCTTACAGGTTAAACGCTTGCATCCGATCGTTCAAACATCGAGTTAAAACTGTTGTGACGATGAAAAAAACATTGAACAGATCGGATGACAAACGATATATTTTAAATGACCGTGTGCATACTCTGGCACATGGTCATTATAAAATTTAATAATATATTATACTTTTATTTTTATTTATTTATTTATTTATTTTTATTTTAATTTTTATTTTTTTTTTGATATAGTTATCATTATTATTATTTTATCATATAGATTGTATATGTATATATATTTTAAACAGTTTATTTATCTGTATATAAATTTTGCTGATGTATTTTTCTGTATAGAATAAATATATATATATATATATATATATATATATATATATAATATATTTATTTATTTACCTAGAAAAAAATCGTCTACTCTTTACCTAAAAATTATCTGAATATTTTATTATTTATATTATTATCTTTTTTTCTCTCTCCAGAAAACGATAACTATTTATCATAGTAACATATTTAATAACATGTTACTATAACGAACAAACTTATATATAATTACAAATACACTTCTTTTATTGAAACATACTGATATAGGATATAGCGAGTAATAATACTTATAAAAATAATTAATAAATTTTCTGTATATATATAAATATATTTTTATTTTCAGTACTTTATTAAAATGTTACACAAGTCGATATCTAAAAGATTGACCATTCTTACCTAGATAAATAAAATTTAAATTTTTCTCCCCTTCGTTATAATTTTTAGCTTCGAGTTCAGTCATCTTTATAGCCTTAGGTAAAAAAACCTCAACTTTGTGATCTTCCTCTATGGCCTTCATCAGTGCTCTCACGCATGCCCCGTACTGAGTAGTGATGCAGTTGAGTTGGTGGATATTGTATAGACGATCCACCGTCAAATCCCCGACGCTGATCTTTTCTATAGCCGCATCAGCCATTATACGTGCCTTGAATGCATCCATACTAAGAAAAAGAAAATTTAATTAATATTGATTTTTTAAAAAAAAAAAGAAAAATCAGTTCTTCAACAAATTATATTATATACGGAAACAAAGTGAAAAATATAATCTAGAAATGATAGCTTATATATATATATATATATATATATATATATATATATATATATATATATATATATATCAAGCTTAGTTAATTGTAAATAACTTTCGATGATTAACGCTTAATGTTATTTTATCAGAGTTTTAGTTTATATAACATTCGAAGTTATAGTTTAGAGATTGTTCTTATAATAACATTAAATTTAAAAAATATGAAATACGTTTATATTTAACAATAAATGAAATGAACTATATATATAGGATTTTATTATAGAAATAATATATGTTTTATCGTAAATAATAATAATAATATAACTCACTGTATTGACTGCGTTAAATTGAATCACAAGAAGAAGAAGAAGAAGAAGAAGAAGGAGTAGCAGTAGTAGTAGTAGTAGAAGTAGTAGTAGTAGAACTGATTGTAATCTGTGGTCTGAAATATACTAGCTTGATGATGTAATCAAAAATCTGAAAAAGAAAAGATATAATTATTTTTATAAGTTTTGAATATTTATTTATATATATAATATATTTATTATATTATAAAGAAATATACAGGTAAAACGTAAATAAACTTACTGAGAAAGATATTGTATGTGTATGTATGTGTTAACCGCGAGAGTAGAAAATGAAAAAAAATACTAATGTTCAGCAGCAGCAGCAGCAGCAGCAGTGGTAGTGATCGAAGAGTAGTAGTAGTAGTAGTAGTAGTAGACTTATGGTTTCGTGTGATGAAGTTGAACGACTGAACGAACTAAGTATATTTACGGTCTTAGATGTGTGTATGTTATTATAACAAACCCACTCCGCTTTTAGGGATAAATACATATATTAATGAGGAGAGGGGAAAACAGCAAGCGATATAACGACCCGTATTCGTAAATCGATATATCGTTAAGTACGCGCTATATAAGATTAAACGCCATATGTGTCTATGATAAGCACTTGATTAATCGGACTCTCGGACAGACCTATAATTTCTGGTATATGTGCAGATCGAGACCGGCCGCACATAGCGTATGTGATTAAGTAAAATCTAATGGGTCTTATACATATATTTAAGTATATTGCTAGTGAAATATTAAAGATTAAAAAATAACCATCATGTAATCATATATATATATATATAAATGTGGTGGACCTCCACCACAGTGCTCTCTCACCGCGCCGCGGCGGCACCGGTTGGCAACCGTGCACAGCGACGCGCCTCCATCGCGCACCTCCAACGACCGGAGCTCGAGCCCGCGCTCGCTCTCGTTCTCCGACCGTCGTATACGACTGATGAAACGCCGTCTTGTCTGTTCGACATTGATTTCTTTGGTAAATACCTTAAACGACCATCTCGACGCGCTCGCGTTTCCCGTCCGGCCTCGCGCCTTTTTTATCGTTCGCGCATGACATTGTCGCTACATACGTGTGCACGCGCGACCCTTTTGTTTTTACTACTTTGTATTTTTGTTTCGCGTCCGCCTTTTGTTATTACGCGCACACGCGCTGACATTCTTTCAACCACGTGTTTCATTTAATAAAACTACGTGATTTTAATTAAAGTGCGTTGTTTTGTTATTAATATTTTTATCCGCTGGTAAACGTTGACCGCGACTCACATCGCGCAGCGCTAACATTTACCACATATATAATGATAATAAAATAAACACATTTTTACATTGTCAATAGTGAATAACACCATGTATGTGTGTGTGTGTGTCTGATAAGAATATGATTCATCGGACTCTCGGACGTCTGACTTCTTTAGATTGTGGTAAATCTCTATATATGCAGGTTGAGACAGGCCGCACATAGTGACCGTGTCCGTGTCCATATATATATATATGTATCTGATTATGATAATAAAATAAACACATTTTTACATTGTCAGTAGTGGTATGAATAACACTATATTTATTCACGAAAAAATTATGTATAAATATTTTTCAAGAATTATTTACAAGCCATCGGCGCAATGCAAACACTTTATAAAGCGTACAGTGGTATTGATTTAAATTCATGTGAAATATACAGCATTCCTCGCGCGACCAGCGTACAGTGCGCACGCGTTACTGTTGTTCTCGTGAAATGTTCAGTTTTAATGTGTCTAATCTTAACAGAATTTATCGAGTGTCATACCCATCGACGCATTTTTAAAGGCAGCGCAAGGATTCAGGGTTCTCCAGTCGACTTTTAGCCTTCCTTCTGAAGAATTATAGTAATTTTTCAATTTTTTTCAATTATTATTATTACTTATTAATTAATTATTATAATATTATATAAATAAATTTAACAAATTTAACATTTCCAAAGGCACCGTCGGGCACGGTGACCTTTGGACTCAGATAATATAATCTCATTATGCCAGCCAACAATACTGCAAAACCGAATCAAACCGTATCACCTATCAAGATAATTAACAATCAAGTAATTAAAACTAAACCCACAAAGAATAAAATTAATTCTCAATCGCAAACTGACAACAAACGGTCATTACCTCAATCGCCGAAAACACCTACCTCTACCGCCTCCACTTCCAAGAAAACAAAATTTTTTATCTCTCCTAACCGATACTCACCCCTCGCCGAACCCGACCCGGTGCCGACCGCCACTAATTATGTAAACAATGATAATGATAATCAAATTGATATCGATGCACAAAGTCAGGGGTCCATGCACTCTACCACACATACACAAAAGAAAATAGATTTGCCGCCACCAATATTCGTTAAAGGCGTAAAAAATTTTTTCGAACTATCCAAAGAACTAGCTATTATCACTGGCCCAGACAGTTTAAGCTGTAAGTCAACATCTTCGCATCTTAAACTCCAGCTCGACACTCCTGATAACTACCGAAAAATAATCCACTTTCTGAAAGACAATGGTGCAGAGTATCACACATATCAATTAAAATCTGATAAAGCTTTTAGAGTAGTGTTAAGAAATCTCCATCCATCGACTCCCGTTTCCGAAATCTCAGCAGCAATTGAAGAAATTGGTCATTCCGTCAGGCAAGTCACCAATATTATTCATCATCAAACCAAAATCCCATTACCTCTGTTCTTTGTAGACCTTGAGATCGAAGAGAATAATAGTGATATATTTGATGTAACATCCATACTCTACACTAAAATAAAAGTCGAAGAGCCACACAAACAACGACAGATTCCTCAGTGTTTAAATTGCCAATCTTATGGTCATACCAAAAGCTATTGCAGCTATACTCCACGCTGTGTTAAATGTGGCAAAAATCATCTCTCCACGAACTGCTCCAAGTCACGTGAAACTCCTGCCACCTGCGCACTGTGCAATGCCAACCATCCAGCAAACTATAAAGGGTGCACTGTCTATAAAGAACTGCAGCAACGACGACGCCATCTCGTGAACTCAACGCATGCACGTCTACAACATCCACAACAGCCTCAACATCCTCCAGCTGACCAGTCCAACTACCAACCAGCCAATCAACCAACCTCTCACGCCACTAATAAACCTAATAATCGTTCATATGCTAATGTAACAGGTAACGACACCAGTAGTATGTATTTGTATGTTCTGAGTCCATCGAAAAACCTAATGTATGTTCTGAGTCCATCGAAAAACCCAATGTATTTTCTGAGTCCATTATTTTTAAAATAAAAATTAAAAACAACATATTTTTTTTTTTGAAATACACAAATATTTTATTTCTTATAATGTCAACACAATTTTTATTACAGTACAATACTTTTTACAATATTATTCAAATAATTTATACAAGTTTCTTAACTTCTCTACTAAGAGGTACATATTCTATAATACGATCATGAATTAAAAGACAGTAAGCACTTACGCCCTCTAGATTTTCCATAGCTTCAATTTCTATGCTAACGTCAATAGTCGAAGATGTTCCTGTATCGTTCTGTTTGGAAGTATCTATCACAACAATCGGTGCTTTAGCCTCGAAATCAACTGGACTTAATATCGGTTTACCTTCTTCTTTCCCATAATACGATTCTTGAAACGATGTATACATATTATATAATACGGCATAATTTTTTTAAGTAAAATCTAAATTTAAATTATCGTACGGATAAATAACAGAGTTTAGAATAACTTTTATATTAGTTAATTTACAATGTTCAAAAAGACTTGCATCTTTAACAATATTATTTTTTAAATTCTCTTGTAAACCTATCACGACATATCGCGGTTTTTCTAATTTTGATGCTGTTTTTAAATTCCAAACTATATTTCTAGATTTTCCGAGTTCTGGATATTCATAGGTTTCATACGATCTGAATGGGATAAATAGACTTTTTCCTTTCTCAATAATTTTTAATAATTTAAGTCGTTCAGAATCATCTACACTAATGTGTGGAATTTTCCAAATTACTTTATTAAGTATGACGGTACCTGTAGCTGTAGTTGCGTTTTCGTTTTTACTCATTAAGCTATTTAAATCAGTATTACTTCTTGTTAAAATTAATTCTATTCGTGAATTTACCAATATTTTTTTAAAATCTTCAAAAAATCCTAACCAGTATTTTAATGGTATACAAACACTGAATTCTCCTTTTTCATTGAGTATACTCTTACTGTTTAAATTCCATCCTGCATTCTGATAACAATAATAATTATTTGACGTACATGTTAAATATCCTTTTAATGAGCTAGTTATTCCGAGAACACGTGTTCTATCAACTTCTACACCATTAATTTCTAATCGAACCTGATCAAAAAGAAACGATAATCCATTATTTGACAATGTTATTGTTGCTGGATTTTCTATTTTTCCATCGATATATAGGAAGTTTCATGTAGGTAAGGATATACATCCGTTTGTTGGACCCCAATTCGTATTTCATCATTTGGTTTAAACGAGTTAGTATACGGAATATATGAATGATATTCAACTTTGCTTATTTTAGAATCTATAGTATAATTTGAATCAATATCTAAAATATCGCTTTCAGGCATTTTGTCTGATTCGGAATCCTAACTGTTTTAATATTATTTTGTTTTTACGAGTTAATTTTATATTTTCAGCTTTTTTTTTAGTTACTTTTGGTCGTAACTCTGTTGAATGACTAATCGGTTTAATCGATTGTAACTGCTTTATATTCTTAAATAATAACCCCATATTTTAAGATTTACAACGTCTTATATGTAATACAACTGTAATTTTTTCATTAAAGTTATGAATAGGATTATTTTCTTGATCGACTAAATTAATATTTATTGTATTAAGAACTTCAGTATTAAGTTTATAATATATTAAATTAGCTGGCGACTCGACTATTTTAGCACCTGTCCTTTCACGAGGAAAAAACTCGTATATCGAATGAGATTGTGAACCATTATCGAATGAACCATTTGCTACATTACACAAGACTTTTATAGAATTAACGGCGTTTATAACAATATTTTTCGATGATCTAAAATTTGATAGACCTTCTTTCCCATATATTTTTTTTTTAAATCCTAACAGACTTGCTAGACTGTTTTCAATTGTAAAATCTATTGGGTAATTACAATTAATTATACATTTCATACGAGTGATATCAGTATTCATGGTAAAATCTATAGGGTCATTATACTTTTTGTCGTGTCCATCTATATTATTTATACGTTCATTATCTTCATGTATTTGGTTGCAAATATATTGAGTAATATCTTCAATCTCGTAACAACCGAAAGGAAGTTTAATATCCAAATTTCGTTGCTGTATAATAATACGAAAATTGTTATTTGTCTCGTTCACATTTGGAAACATATTATATGTATGCAAACATAATAGTGCGATTTCGGAGTTTTCGGGTACATTTATTGCTGGAAAATAAGTTGATGATAAAGATGTCATTTTACCTGACATACTTACAGTAATCGATTCATCCATTTTATTGTTTTAAGATTTAATAGGTCTAATATGTAATATAACCGTTATTTCACCGTTAGAAATAATAGGATTGTTTTTATCATCAACTAATTCAATTTTTATTTTTTTAATAATTGCTGTCTTAAGTTTAAAATATATTAAATTAATGGGTGATTCAATTATTTTAGCTCCTGTCTTTTCACGAGGGAAAAATTCATATATTGAATGTGATAGTTGACCATTATCGAATGAGCCTTTAACTATATTACACATTACTTTTATAGAATTAACATTTTCTGTTTTATAAATAATTTTATCTGATTGATGATATGTATGTTCTGCTTGTAAATATTGGTATTTTATTTTCTGAAATCCTATTGCACTTGCTAAACTGTTTTCAATTGTAAAATCTATAGAACAATCACAATTAAGTCTACACTTCAAAGGAGTACTTCCAATTTGTAAATTAAATCTTATTAGTATACTATATGTAGCATGATACTGTTTAAGTATTTCTTGTATATATTCATTAATATCTTTAATGCTGTAAAACCCAGGAGGAATTTTAATATTCAAATGTTTATCTTTTCCATCTTCATCATTTTCAATTTTTATTGTGTTGTTAGTTTCATCTATTAAAATTGCATACTCCTTTACAGATGCGTTTAAACTAACAAGAGCAATTTCAGAACCTCCATTTACATTAATTACTGGAGAATAAGTTGATGTTAGTGTGGAATTATTGTTCGATATTCTTAATATAATTGATTCATCCATTGTAAAAATTTAATACACAGATGACCACAAATAAATGTATTATATTTTTGATAATTTGTATAATTATACAAAATATTCTTACCATTAAAATAATTTTGAAGTTCAATCGGAGGTGCAAGATCACCAAACGGGTCAAAATAAATAATTTTATCTCTAAATCGGTAATAACTAACCCAGTGAGTACCACTGCCTGAAGATGAATCCAAGTTTATTATGGCACATTCAATATTATACGGTTTTTTTGGTAAGTTATCTCGTGAAAAGACACCGCGAAAATGATTGATTTTCAACTTTTTAACGTAATTTATAATATCTTCATTGGTGAGAGGTCTGTTCGGTAACATTAGTTTTTTGATATTTTTTTTTTTTTTTTTGACTTTTAAACCTTTACCAATGGGATTATTTAAATACAAGCCATTACCTTTTTTACGATTTTTTACTACATTATATAAACTTGATGCACCAGAAGCTATACTTCCTAATGCTGACAACCCTGCAAATATTGATGCAAGTGGTAATGCACCTCCCAACTGATTTGGAGTTAAAATTATTCTCTTACCATTTTTCCCCTTTTTTTTATTTTTTTTTTCGCTGCTAATAATATTTTTTTATTTTTACAACCCATACCGATTTTTCTCTTGGCTTTCATAACATTTACCACTGCATATGCAACAAGTTTTTCTTTTTTAGAACTATCACTAGCTTTAACTCTTTCCCAAGCCTGTTCTTCTAATAACTTATCAGCTTTATGTCTAATATCTAAATTATTACTGTTTTCATAAGCAATATCGTGTGTTCGACACGCAGAATCTAATGGATTGACTCCTTTGTCTCCACGGACTAATCTCTTTTTTAATTTAGTACCAGGTCCACAAAACTGATACCCTGGTACATGAGCTTCGAATGGAAGCTTATTTATAAGAGTATTTAAGAAGCCTTTACCAGATTTTAACTTATGAGTTGAACGCATTATATATAACTGGCTTTATATTTTAAAACTCTTCAGTATTTATAATAAAAAAAAAAAAAAATGAAATTAATAGAACAAAAAGATAAATTAAGCATTGATAATGCTGATGTACAAATTATTAAAAAGCCATCAAGACACGGTCCATTATTACCAGATAGTATTCGTGGAATAATGGTCGGACCTTCAGGATCAGGAAAAACAAATGTTATGTTTAATCTTATAACTAATAGAAATGGATTAAAATTCGAAAATATTTATTTATACTCTAAAACACCTGAGCAAGAAAAATATTTACTATTAAAAAATATAATAAATAGTATTAAAGGTGTTAATTTTTATATATTTACAAATGCAGATAAAGTTATAAAACCTAGTTTAGTTAAAAAAAATTCAATTTTTATATTTGACGACGTTATATGTGACAATCAGACACCTATTCGTGACTATTTTAGTATGGGACGTCATTCTGGTGCTAATTCGATTTTTTACTTGGCACAAACATATTCGAAAATACCGAAACAGTTAGTGAGAGACAACACAAATTTTTTAGTAGTATTCAAGCAAGATGATAAGAATTTACATCATATATTCTATGATCATTGTTCTGCAGATATGGATTTTACAGAGTTTCGAAAAATTTGTCATTTATGTTGGAACCTTAACAATTACGGATTTATTGTTATTGATAAAACTCGTGAAATGCATCAAGGAAGGTATAGATGTGGTTTTCATACGTTTATAGAAATGAAATAATTTCATATATAAATGTCAGTGTATTTTTATTTTAGTCATTTGAATGATCAAATAAAAAAAAAATATTTGATATTAAATATTAGTTAATTAATTAAAATGTACGAGAAAAAAGTTTTACTGAACAATTTAACATTATGTAAAAATAACATAAAACGCAAAGTTTTAGATATGAAAAGAGGTGTTATAGACTCTGACAATTAATTTCGTGAAACCTTTAAACCGATAATTGATCCATTAAACATGATCATAGAAAATGAAAATAATATTAATGTACAAAAAAATATTGTTAATGATGAATATAACAATGAAAATAAAAAAGATAATGCATTATCTAATTTCGCTCACTTTTTAAAGGCTTCACCTCAAAGTAGAACTTATGATAAAGCTTTTGGTCTACATTATGATAAAAAAGATGGTAAGCTTAAAATAGCAAATGTTCCTGTAACTATAATTAACGATAATTTACAAGTATTAGATAAATACTATCCGTGGACCATAGGTCTTTGGTCTTTATTATGTGAAAAAGTCCCGAGTCATCAGAAATCAAGCGACTATGAGGCATATTATGAAATTTTAAAACCTACGAAAGTTCACCTTAAAGCTGATGGTAAACCTAAAACCAATAGTTACTATAAATGGCTTCATATTGTTAAACCTTTATACGAACGCATGAAAAAAGAATCTGATAAAACGAACGAAACAAAAAAACGAAGTAAATCTTTAAACGATCCTACACTTCAAAATAAGAAATTTAAATATTCGCAGTCTGACGATAAACTGAACGTTAGTAAATATCTTGACGACTTATCACTTGAAAATAATTCATTCAAGTTTCCGCAGTCCACGGAAAATATACACAACAGCACAACAATAGGTACAAACTTATTCAATTTTGATGAAACATTACAACCTGACCAAATAGGTTCAAGTCTATATAAAGATGTAATTCCTAATACACAGATAATTTATTATGATGATCCAAATGAATTAGTTACACGATTAAATCTTTTAATATCGTCTCAGAATGCTGGTAATACAGGTGTTCGTAATGAAATTATATCTATACTAGAAGAATTGCGAGAGAGGAAACTTATAGTATAACATATTAAATTTTATTAAATAATAATAATTTTCATTCGCAATATTCTACAATCTAATATTAAAAATTAATTATACTATAAATAAGTTATTATGACTACATTAGAAAATATAGCAGAAGAACTTCATAAACCAGCGAGAAAAAAATTTCCTAGAAGAAAAATAATTTCTTTATTCAAAGACGATCTTTGGCAAGCTGATTTATTGGATATGCAATCAAATTCCAAGTATAATGATGGAAATAAATATATTCTAATCGTAATAGATACATATACCAAGTATTTATGGGTGCAGGCGTTAAAAAATAAATCTGCAAAACAAGTTACACATGGTATGTTAAATATATTAAAAACAAATCATCCTAAATTTTTACAAACAGATAACGGTACAAAGTTTTACAATAAACAATTTCAAAATCTTATGAGTAAATATAATATTAAACATTATTCAACATACAGTGGTATAAAAGCAGCTATAGCTGAACGTGTTATACGTACAATTAAAAATAGAATTTATAAAAAGTTTACAGCAACAGGTTCATATAATTGGTACAGTTCAATATCTAATATTGTATATAATTACAATAATACTAAACATACAACAATTAAATGTACACCACATGAAGCTCGAACAAAGTCTATAAAACTTCATCTACTTAAAACAGAAAAAAATAAAATAAAATGTAAATACAATATTAATGATAAAGTTAGAATATCTAAATATAAACATACATTCAGTAAAGGATATACACCAAATTGGACGACAGAAATTTTTACAATTTCAAAAATTTTACAAACAGATCCGGTAACTTATCAACTAAAAGATTCATCAGATAATATAATTAGTGGTTGTTTTTACGAACAAGAAATTAAACTAACTAATTTTCCAGATACCTTTCTCATTGAACGTATTATAAAAAGAAAAAAAAATAGTATGCTTGTTAAATGGTTTGGTTTAAATTCAAATTATAATTCTTGGATACAATCCACAGATATTTTAAAATAAAAATTATGTATTATTATAGTTCTAATTTAAAATTATATTTTATTTACAATATTTACTTTTTTATATTATTTTTACACAATTATATTTTCAATAAAAAAAAAATGAAATCTACATAAAATAACCAGCTTCGTTTATTTTTTTAGTTTATAGTGACCATAAGCTAAAGTATTAATACCGTCAACTGTAATAACCCGTTTATTATCAGCTGCACTTAAAACGAGTTTTTTTACAGTTTTAGAGCGAACGACATGTCTATTTGATTGAATAAAATTCATGTTTCGATAAGCTTGGTTTTTAGTGACATATTGTTGATTTATGTACGCATTTAAAATATCTATATAATTATTAAATTTTATATGTTTCTTAATAACATATTTCTTAACACCTTTCGCTTTTTTCACTTCGTCATCGTCTATAGTCTTGTAAGCATATAATTTAGGTCTTAGCGATATAAATTCTTTTAGAATAACACTTTTCAATTCGTCTTTAAAATAACCTGGTTGACTTTTATGTTTTTTACTAAAACAAAAATGGTTTTCAGGATAATTTGACGTGTCAAAATATGGAAGTAAATCGTTTTTTAAATCATTAAAAAAATTGTCAGTCATAATTTCATATATTAAAGAATCTGTATCTGAATACAAAATATTTATTTTATCGTTATATTTTTTTTTCATTATATCATAATGAAATGAATACATAAATGTTTTTGATACGTCCAAAATTGCAGACCCCACATAAATTGGTTTATCAAATTTAATAATATCTTTATACTGATGTACAGCCATAAGATTTTCAGAATATATAGTTCTATCTTTAAAATTATTTTTCGTTAATAATTTATGTGCTTTTTTTTCTGACGAGACAAGCTGTGTAGACGTTCTAGAACGAACGTTCTCCATAGTTTTACCAAACACACTATTAATTAATAATTTCCAAAAATCTTTTTCAAATTCATTTTGAGCTTGAACTCTCATGTTAGTACAGAGTTCAATATATGGTGCCAACCAACGACTCTGAGAAAAGCTGATAATACGATGAATTTTTGTTACTTTAACTCCGTTTGAAATTGCTTGTTTTAAATTTTTATAATGAACTATATATTTTTTTTTTGGTAATAACGTAGTAAGTAGTTTTTTTACTTTTGAATTTGGTGGACATTCATTATGTGGTAAAAATGGAAAATCGTTGTGTAATTTATGTAAATATTCTGGGTATTCAATATCAACTTCTAATATATATCCGATTTTAGAATTGTCTGCAATTTTTGTTACATCTAAATTAAGGTTGTCATACCATTGAAAATTTTTATAAGGTAATTCTGTTGACATTGATTTTCCATATAACTTTACACAGTCAAAGTACATTATCCATGTATTTGGTTCGTTAGAATTATAATCTAATCCTTTTATATCAGGAATATTTGCTTTTGCATATCTTTTAGTTGATTGACAAATACCACCACGAATTGATTGCTCAAAAAACAGCTGAAAATCATAATCTTTTAAACGTTCTAATTTTACTTTAGTATATTTGAGCATACAATCAAAAGCAAATCCTGGAGCAGTCATATAATGCGCTGGGTCTAATTTAAGAGTTGAAATACATAAATCTCTAAAATTTTCGAATACGTCAGCTAGAATACTTATATCAGTTTTTAAATAAAGATCGCTATATTCACCTAAAGTTTTTATTTTAAATAACTCCCATACTTTTTTTGCATGTAAATAATCGTCATCACTAATTTTTTCATCTGTTAGAGAATTATAAAATTCAGACTTTAAAGGTAAATATGTACTCGTATTATCTAATTTAGCCCAGTTATTAACATACTCATAAGGAAAAACTCCTTTCCGTATAACCAAGTCTAATGCTTCTATAGGAAATATTTTTAAAGTTTCTCTAAACCGAGTCTTATCTTTAGATAAATTATTTGTTAACGAACTTAATGAGCTTGCCATAAAACGAAATGTATCCACAAATTTAATAGAAAATCTTGGTACGATTTCCTTACCGAATGAAATATATTTTTCTGACGAATTAGGAATTATATAAATATCTTTATCATTACAACCAAGTTCTCGAATTATAAAATGACTATCATATGATAAATTATGAAAGAAAATCGGAACAAATTGTACATTAATCATTTCAAAATTGCATACAAGACAAAGACATTGTCTATAACGACCTGTAAAATGGCAATGATCTCTAACTTTAATTAGATTAAATTCTTTAAAAGATCTTAAACAACATTCACATTCGTTAACTTTTTGAAAATTTTTTTCTTCTGTTTCAGTTAGTTTTATTATTGGTATATTTATTTGATAAATATTATAGACCTTGCTTCCTATATCAACCATTTCCGTCATAAACTTTTTAGCAGCATTTTTTCCTCTATAAATTATAATTTTTTCTGGAATTTCAAATTTTTGTATTATTTTTTTTGGTATAATATTATAATCAATTTTAACATAAAACCCGTAACTCATAAGTTTATGTACATATGTAGAATATGTTTTTAAAACTTCTAGTTTTTCAATTTTTTCACGTTCTAATATACATTCAAAGTCAGCATAAATTACGATTGGTATTCTCTGAGTTTTTTTATAACTTTTAAAATACATAAACTCATCATCACCTTTCTCAAACATAATTGGTCTTCCTAATTCATTTTTTCCACAAATTTGTTTATGTTTTTTTAACCCTTCAACTCCCCAAAATTTTTTACATGGTTTGCTCCCGAAAGTAGTAAAACACCTTTTACAAATAATTAACTTTGTACAATTTTTAGTTCTCTGACTTCTAATAAACCTTGAAAAATCGTTAATATAGCAATAATGCGATTTACCATCTTTATTAAAAAAAAAAAGATCAAAATGATTATCTCTTTCAACATCGTTTATATGTAATGGAAAAATAATACTTTTATCGTTTAAACTATATACATTAACTGATACATTATTTACACGTTCAAATTTTTTTATTTGGTTAATCGGTGTTGGAAAATCGATACATTTAAAATTTAAACCACTTTTTATTTCTAAAATTTCAAAATTGCGTTTACTAAATTTACACTTATTTAAACGATTATCAAATTTAGTTAAAATTGCGTACATAAAACATTTATAATCAGTATTTTTTACATTTATTACAGCTTTTTTATTTTGTATACATTTAGGTAAATCAATATATGTAGACCCTCTGAGAGGGTTGACTTTATTTATTCTTAGCTGTAATCCGTCTATTGACACAAGCGACCATCCTGAACCTTTAGAAATAAATTCAGATTCTTCTTCTAATATTTTATTAAACATAATATCTAATAAACTTTTGAAATCGGATGAATTACAAGCTAGCGTATTTCGAGTCTTAAATGCTACATTTTGTATTTCATCTGTTAATAAACGTTCGTACACGCTATCTACATATAAATTAAATTTTATCGATGTTTTTATACACGAATGTTTTAATTTAGAAATTAACTGGTCTGCAATGGAATTAAAAAATATGGTGTATTGTATAAACTTATTATTATTTTTTATGAAAAAAGTTTTTGAACACTTTTTAAAACGTTCTATTTCTACAAGACCAGCTCCAACTGTATTCATGCGAGTTGTTTTTGAAGTTCGTAACATTTTCACTAAAAAATTAAAAAAAAAAAAGCTAATTGTTGATTTAAATGATTGAAAAAAAAAAATATATATATATATATATAGATACATGAAAAATATATTTGTAAATACTTACATTTTTTTATGGTGATATAATATTTTTGCTAGAAAAACTAGTCTTTTTTAACGTTGTAGAAAAGTAAGATAATAGGTACTCACTGTATAAGAAAAGTAATACAACTAAATGTTAAGTTCAGAATTGTTCTGATGCACACTACGTTACTAGCAAAATATAATATACATAAAACAACTTTAAATAATAATCAACTATTTTAGTTTTAAAACAGGTTTACGTACATTCGAATTAAATTCATGACCTTAAGAATAATTACATACCTGTGTATCATTTTTTTAAAACTCGATTATGTTAGATTGTTGGATAATCAACTATTTTAGTATTGAGACAGGTTTGCGTACATTCAAATTAAATTCATGACCTTAAGAATAATTACATACCTGTGTATCATTTTTTTAAAACTCGATTATGTTAGATTGTTGGATAATCAACTATTTTAGTATTGAGACAGGTTTGCGTACATTCAAATTAAATTCATGACCTTAAGAATAATTACATACCTGTGTATCATGTTTTATAACCCGATTATGTTAAATTGTTGAATAATCAACTATTTTATTATTGAGGTAGGTCTGCGTACATTCAAATTAAATTCATAACCTTAAGAATAATTACACACCTATGTATCATGTTTTAAAACCCGATTATGTTAGATTGTTGAATAATCAACTATTTTATTATTGAGGTAGGTCTGCGTACATTCAAATTAAATTCATAACCTTAAGAATAATTACATACCTATGTATCATATTTTAAAACCCGATTATGTTAGATTGTTGAATAATCAACTATTTTATTATTGAGGTAGGTCTGCATACAAGGTGAATAACTAATTTATTTAACTGGTTTGTTCAATGGTAGGGGTGTTAATATCTATTATAAAAAGGTGTTATCTTACATACAATATTACCAGTTCACAGTGAAACGTTTCAGATACATTATCTATTTCAAGTATTAACTTCATTTATAAATAAATTTGTGTTTTAATTTTTAAAAAAATATATATTTTTTGTGTTTATTTATTAAGTAATATTCATTCTTATAAAAATGGAAAATATCAGAAAATATACAGCAGCTTCTGAGATAGATTCGGACGAGGAAGTATGTGCAAGCGATGTAAGTAAATAGTTGTTTATAACATAAAACATTTTTTTATATTTTATTATTTCAGTATGCTGAAGTTATGAGCGATGTAGAAAAAAATAAAACCAATCGTGTAAAAGCTAAAATTGTTAAGCGAAAACCTGAGAAAAAATCGATATCACCAATGAAAAAGATTAAATTGAACAAGGTATTTAAACACTTAGTAAAATATTATATTTAAAAAATAATATATAATTTAAATTTATAAACTTTTATAGAATTCATCATATATGGACAAAATCGGTGAAATAATTGAGAATGAAGACGTATTTGATGAAAGTATGAATTCTATGACGGTGAAGCAGGATGGAAATTATTATACTTTTAAATATCCTATAACTAATGGAGAAGATTATTGGGTTTTACAACATTACAAAATTAAGGATATTAAGAATGTAGCATATAATGAGAGGTAATAAAAAAAAAAATGTGTATATTTATTAATTAATAGCAAATGAGTTAACCTTATGATTTTAATTGAATAGATTATAATAATTCATATAATATAATAAATTATTAAGCAATTATATTTATGTGTTATTAGATGGAAACATTCAACGTGTTCGATTAAACTATATACTTCAAAACAGAACCATAAAGATGCAAATATTGGAATTGAATTTAATAATTTAATAGAAACAATATCAGGAAGATTTGCTTCTGACTCAAAGAAAAAACTATTCAAACGAAAAAGTGATTGAAACTGATTGATTTATAATGAAAATAAAAAACAAAAATATGTATCATAAAAAATATCATTTATTTTGAAAAAAAAAAAAAAAAAAAAATAATAAAATACAATATCATATATAAATAATGTTTTTATTTCAATATACCGGTTTTAAAATGACATACATCATGATAATGTTAACTAATATTGTTCTATTGGTATAAATCTTGTAATATTAATCTAGATAATGTAGCGTATTGAAACTGCTGAAGCTCACTTATTAAAGACATACCTTCTAAGTCTGAGTTATAACTATAATTCTGTATAAATTGATAAGTAAAAGCATTTGATTGACAGCTGGCTGGAAGTTTTGATATGGATTCTTTTAATGTAGAATAAAATAAATTATAACAATTTTGATAAAAATTTATTTTTTTATGTTTTTCATCAATATTTGATTCGATACAAATTTGGATTTGTTTTAAACGACAGAGATCGATAATACTTAATGTTATGGAATTATTATTCAATCTTAATGTTATTGAAGAATATTTTGCATTTATTGAATAACTTAAATCTTCATTTAGTTGAACCGGATACTTGTAACGTGCTTTTAAATTGTTTAAAATCTAGTTAAAATTTGTTTCATTTATCAAGTCATTCCAATTTGATAAATTTAATGTGAAAATATTTCTACCAGATTCGATTAATACAACAATTGTAATTTCTTTATCAACTAAATATCCAACTGAAACATATTTCTTATTATGAATTTCAAATTTTGATTTAGCAACTATTGGAACTGGTGAAGACATGTTTGATTAAACGTTCTTTTTTTTTAAAAAAAATTATTGATAAAAACTTTATGGTATCTTCTTAATTCTTGAAGACGTACGACGTGTTTTAGTCTGATTTTTTCTTAAAATACGTTGAAACAATTTTATAATTTTAATACAGTTAACACAAACAACCTCATTTGAAGTTGAGCTCATAACTAATACAAGTGAATAAAAAATGTGTATTTATATACTCGTATCTGTTGAAATAAAAGTAAACACTGTGTTCTAATGGTTTAAGACATGACTTTTTATTTAAACACTTACTTTCATAGAATTTATCCCCTCCACCTATTAAATTATTATTCAAACCTGATATATTACGTTTAAAGTGTCACGCCTTAAACCTTTAGAACACAGTGCTTACAAATAAATTGAAATGAATCAAAGCATTTAAGTAGTAATAATTATTATTTTATTATTTCATACATAATTTTAAACATATAATTTTTTTATTTATCAACTTCATCGTATTAAGTACAATTATGCATGTTACAACAATTATAATTTAAATCCTTATACTTAAATGAATTAGTAACATCGTCTATAAAATGAATACCTTTACTTAATAATAAGAATGTACATTTATTTGAAAATTTTGCATGCTCGCGAAACGGACAATCTCCATTAACCCAATTACTTAATATTAAGCTGCAATAGAAACATTGAACTGAATCTCTGGTTTTGCTGAAAAATCCTGCCTCAGATAATTTTAATTTATCGGATAAGGTCGATGAAAAGTTGTTAAGTGATTGAAAACGTTTTGAAAATGTTGCATACTCTGGAAATCGAGAACTTGGACAATTTTTAACTGAATTTAATACATTATTAAAATCACTTGAACAGTTAATTTGATACATTATAATAAAACGATTGATTTACTCTGTGAAATTATAAACTTATACGAATTCGAACAAGTTATCGAGACAGTAGTCTATAGCAAACTGACTCTTATATAAAAAATATTTGTTGTAGAAGAATAAATTATAAAAAAAAAAAAAAAACAGTGCTGCACTATGATATATGCTGTATATAAAATATAAAATGATCGGCTATGGGTACGATGAGTTTAGCGTGCAGATGGCAAAGTTCCAGTGACTCTTCGGAGTTCGACGTCGTGAGTATATCGCTCTAAGCTGTCCGACGTGTGCCGCTATAACGACTCTTTTATACCTCTATAGTTGAATCTGAATCCGATTATTTGGTGGTTGTGACGTAAGTGGATTATTATAGTTTTAAGTTATTAATAAGCCATTTGTGTAAAACAAATGATTTGTATAATGTACATTGTTTAGATTTATTATCTTTATGATAAATACATCAAGGTAAATTATCGTTAGTTTGTAGTTGATTGAGCCGTGGACATCCAAGTTCTTCTAAATTGACCACCGTAATGTTTGGTATGTACTCTTGCAAAATATGTTTTTTTTTGTAGACCTTTTACATACATACAGTTAAATTTTAACGATTTTAAAAATTTGATTGAGTTCTCCATATTCATTGTCTCCGTATTCTAAAGAAATGCCATGATAACATCTATTCAGCCATCTGTTAACGTTCTGAGATTTTGTATCTTGTTTAATAGATGTATGCTTAAATATGTAATGTTGAGTAGTTAATGATTCCGCGTCTACTACAGACATCTCTTTTATAAAATATTTATTATTTACTCCGAGAATGCATTGAACATCTATAATAGCCATTTTAATAGTTTTTGTTTGTTTTATGTATTATGAAAAATTTGATGTTGATAAGTTTTTGATGAACTCAGCTGATTGGAAGTAATCAAATAATTTACAATCTTGTGATAATGAAAAGTATGATATTCCGATTTATATAAAAAATAATTTTAACTTTAAACGAAAAACGTAAAAACGCGACTGGTCGAACCGAAAGCGTAGAATATACTGTTTACCTTCTTAAAGAAATTAAAATATTACATTACAAATAAGAGTTATTTCTTCATTTGATTACAACCTTAATGGTGAAACACTTCTTCGGACTATGGGGCCTATTAAAGACCTTGGTATTTATTTCGATCCTAAACTTAAATTTGACATTCATATTACCAACATTGTTAACAGGTCAAATAAAATCCTTGGTTTTATCCGTCGTAATTGTGCTGATTTTGATGATTCATTAGCTTTAAAGTCTATTTACTGTAGCTTGGTACGCTCTATTTGTGAATATGGCTCAATAATATGGTCTCCATATCAGTCGGGTCATAAGCAAATCATTGAAAAAATTCAACAAAAATTCCTACATTTCCTTTCATTTAAATGTTCCATAATCAGAGAACTCCATTCTTCATATACTCCACTACTAACAATTCTCAACCTCGAAACACTTGAACAACGTCGTCTGCGATTAGATTTGTACTTTTCGTATAAACTTTTTTCAGGAAATATAGACTGTCCTGAATTCCTAAGTCGCTTCTCCTTCCATACCCCTATTCGTAACTCCCGGTCTAAAAACACTTTCTATCTAAACACAGAAGTAACTAATTACGCAAGCAATACTCCTCATCATAGAATTATGAAAACTATAAATAAATTAAATTTCGATCTGTTCATATCACCAAACTTCAACTCATTCAAAAATTATTGTAATTCCTTACTTGTTAATTCATAGCTATAAGTATGTTAAATAATATGTATGTATAATAATTAATATTGTACCCTTTTTGTTTTTCTCTATAATTATTCTGTTTATGTATATTACTTCAACGATCGATTGTCGTTATTATTATTATGTATGTAATTGGGCCTGGCCCGTTTAAAACTTAAATAAATAAATAAAACACCGACCTACTCGTTGAAAACCCAACCGACGGTGACTTTGATTCAAATGCAAATACAAGAATCCTAAAATCAGAATTTGAAGACGCACTTCAAACAATGAAGAAAAACAAAACACCAGGCCCAGACAAACTAAACACAGAACTCCTACAACAGACAGATGATGAAATAAAGAACGCTCTGTACGAACTGTTATGTAAAATATACAAGACTGGAATAATTTCGAGAGATTTTGGATGCAGTAGATTAGTTATCCTACCAAAAAAACCAAGAGCCAATCAGTGCGAAAATTGTCGGACCTTAAGCCTGATATCGCATGCGGCTAAATTACTGACAATAATTGTAAGTAAAAGGATAGAAGTTAGATTAGACAACGACCAATATGGTTTCCGGAAAAACAAAGGAACCAGGGAGGCTATTTTAGGTCTGAGAGTAATACTTGAAAAACAAATCGAGAGACAAAAATCACTTATATGGCTTTTATAGACATAGAAAAAGCATTCGATAGCATAAATTGGACAAGTCTCTTTAAAATTTTGGAAGAAACAGAGATAGATTTTAAAGACAGACGTATTCTCTATAAGATTTATGAAGAACAAGAAACCAATATCAACATTAATGCAACAACAGTGACTGCTAGAATCCAAAAAGGTGTAAGACAAGGGTGCCCACTTTCACCTGCATTGTTCAACGTATTTATTGAAAAAGCAATAAATGTCATAAAGCATTGGTTAGAACAAAAAGGAATCGGAGTGAAAATAGGAGGGGTACTAATAACCATGCTTCGCTTTGCTGATGATATAGTCGTTCTCGCAACATCTGAGGAAGACTTACAAGCAGCATTAAATTTAATGAATTTTACGTTTAAAGAATATAGTCTGAAAATAAATTCACCTAAGACCAAAACCTTAGTATGCTACAAGAAAAACGTACCATCTATAAATATAACATTAGAAAACAAAGAAATTATCCAAGTAGACCATTTCAAATACTTGGGCAGCACTATAACAGACAACGGAAAATCAATTAAAGAAATCAGAAGCATGATAGGTCAAGCAAAGAACACATTCCTTGAAAAGAGAAAAATATGAACATAGCAACGAAGAAACGGCTCATAAAAACATATGTCTGGAGTGTGGCATTATATGGAAGTGAGACCTGGACAATTAATAAGAAAGAAAAAGATATGTTAGAAGCTCTCGAGATGTGGTGTTGGAGGAAAATGCAGAGAATAAGCTGGAATGATAGATGATCAAATGAAGACATCCTGAGAACAATAGATGAAAAATGAACATTGATAGACACCATAAAGAGAAGGAGATGGCAGATGATAGGACACACGTTGAGGCATGGAGACGAACTGCATAGTATAATAATCGAAGGTATGATAGAGGGTACAAGATCAAGAGGAAGACCTAGGACGAGATACATTAGTCAAATAATGCAGGATGCAGGAGTCACTTCCTACAGGAAGCTTAAGAATATGGCGAATGATAGAGAAAAATGGAGAAGTCATTTATTATGAAACATTTGTTAAAAACCAATCTCCGGATTGAAAAACAAAAAAAAAAGTACTTAAAAACAAATTTTTATTCTTTTTTTCGTTCACACATATGGAATTATCTAATAAGACTCTTAAACCAAAGTTCCATCTTCTTACTCATTATGGTCGTCTTTTACTAAAGAATGGTCCTATAAAATTAACATCTTCTATACGGTTTGAAGCCAAACATAAAGTATTAAAGTCAATTGCTAATTTTGTCCACTGTCGTATAAATCTCGATCACACATTGGCATTTAAACTTCAATTACAAACAGTAAGTTGTTTGCTTTCAAAATCTGGTTTAAACCAAGACCTACAATTAGGAATGGGAACAAATACAATTCCCACAACAGAGTTACCTTATTCTTTTATGAATAAATTACCTGATGAGTTTTTATCATCTGTCTTCAACGCTTCCTGGCTTCAATATAAAGGACAACTTTATAAAAAAGGTATGCTCATGGTAATAGATTATAACCTTTGTGATTGTACTTTTGGGAAAGTAATGTACATGTTTTCCAGTAAATCAAAAATTCTTTATTTTGTTATCTTTATTTAGTTTTCTAAATAGTAATTTAAGTTTTCCTGCCATTTTGGTTGAGGGGAGCTGTATTCCCTTTAGGTTCTCCTCTGGATATGCCACTGGTAAATATATTAAATGAAGACATGGTAAAAATTGTCACGGAATTAAGTATAATTATAATTATATTCAAATATTATATAAGGCATAGTGATAGTTAAGTAAAAAAAAAAACTTACTTTACGTTTTCGTAGATCTGTATGTGCAGTATTCTGGAATATAAAAATTGTAATTATTGAAAGTTTAGAATTAAAATTTCCAAACATAATAAAGCTTATTATATATGAAATTAGTTCTAAAATACATTGATAGAAATCATTTGGGAAAGATTAGGGAATTATTAGAAATTATGTTACTGGTATTTTTTAAAGATTGTTTTTGTATTAAAGAATAAAGTTATTAGTTAAATAATAATTTTAAAATTATAATGCCAAAAATATTGAAATTAATATTATGTTATATTGAATAAAATAATTACCGGCTTTTGTGATGCCCACCAACATGGCGTCGAATGCCTTTTATGGCAAATATTGCATCCTGGTGAAACAACAAAATACATTAAAAATTAAATATCCATTTTTGTGTTTTTATTTTTATATTTTTTTGCTTCATTCGGCATTGACCATGATGCTTTTTTTGCATTTACTGCATTCTTCAAAATATTTAAATAAATTGGATAGGTATTTTAAATTAATTACATAACATTAACATTAGGTATTCAATATACATACTAGGTTTTTTAGATTTTTGTTCATTATTGTCTAAATAAGAAAATGAAATAATAAATTAATCAATTGAAAGTTATTAATTACTTTGGCATGCTTACCTTTTTTGGTAGTATTATTCAAATTATTGGGGTATGCCACCCCATAATAATAGTTGTGATTGATAGTTGTCATCTATATAACACATAAATAACAGTTTTCAATATTTTTAATTATGGAATTGATAATTTTAAGCAATTATAAAGCATTCAATATTCACAACCCAAAATGTTGAACAATGGTATTGTGTTATTAATGAATAAAATAATTAGGTATCTGGATAAGATAATAAATATTATGCTGAACACTGTGACCTACCTATTGTGACTTAATTAAGTTGGGCAAGGGACAATCAGTGATGGCATCAGTGACAAGATTACACAGAATACAGATATATGTTTTTGAATAATATTTTTGAATTAAAATTAGTAAAATTAATTAAGTATACAAAACACTAATTATAGTAATTATGTTCTATAACATAATGAAATATATTTAAATATATGATATATATATATATATATATATAATGTTTATGATGAGTTTCAAATACAATTATCTACAGAAATTATTAAAAGCATTTGTATTTTCCAATTTCATTTGGAAATATAATTATAATGATATTCAAATATTTTTCTCAATGCGTCCTATTATGAATTTTTTTTCATTTTGGAACTTAAATTTAATATAATAATTAGGGCTCTCGGTTTGGTACGTGTATTGATATACACGTGTACACGTATTCCGAACATTAAATAATAATATGTATTATTACATGTGTATCTTAATACACGTGTTTTTAAAGTTCGTGTACACGTGTATTAAAAGTTCATATACCCGTTATTAAAATTGCCCGTGTAACAGAAACTTGTATACATTTTTTTTTTTTAAATTAATAATATGGCCGTGATATTCAAACGAATGATGTACAATTTTCGCGTACTGAGTTATTTTATTTCTTATGAGTATGTCGTTTGTTATCGGCTGATGATTGACGTTTATTTAGATAGGTTAACCCAGTACGGCAATCTAGAGTTCATATTTTAAACTTTAATTTAATTTTTATAGTGTTTTTACTGTAAAATATTATAGTACAATCGTATATAATATATACGATTGTACTATAATATTAGGGAATTATTAGAAATTATGTGACTGGTATTTTTTAAAGATTGTTTTTGTATTAAAGAATAAAGTTATTAGTTAAATAATAATTTTAAAATTATAATGCCAAAAATATTGAAATTAATATTATGTTATATTGAGTAAAATAATTACCGGCTTTTGTGAAGCCCACCAACATGGCGTCGAATGCCTTTTATGGCAAATATTGCATCCTTATACTATAAATAAAACTCAAATTAATATTTATTCATTTATTGTTAAAAAAATAGTTTCCTATTGGAAAATTAAACTAAATTTGAGTTTACTTTGTGTAAACAACTATGGGGCACGTGCCTCTGTTACCCATCCTTGTATCCACCACTGATCATAACGTACGGACTTTTAATACACGAGTACACGGACTCTAAATACACGTGTACACGTGTGTTTTAATAACACGCACTTTAGCACCGTTTCTAAAAAACACGTACGGAACGTGTTCTTAAATACACGTGTAATAGAGACCACTAATAATAATAATATATATTCAATTGTAATCCTGAAACTTAAGTCTGATATAAATTTGTTCTCGAAAGAAAGTGCAACTAGCATGCTATTGTTATCTTACAAAACGTATTTAACATATCTAACATAACTATATGCATTTAAATTAATCCTAATTGTGTGTCAACATTAAGCATCCAGTTAACATTAAAAACATTTTTAAATAAAGTTATGTCAATATTTTACTTACTTTAAATGTAGACAGAAATGAAGAAGAGAAGAAATATTGCTTCTTTCGAAGTAAAACAACGAATAGTCCAAATATTTTCGGCTGCTAACGTTCGTACTTAATCAGTAAGTGGTTTATCCCTCTTATAATGTATATCTCAAGTATCCTTGTCAATTTTTTCTTATTTTATCATTATCGTAATTTTGCCTTTACTCGCGATATAATGCTACACGTTTCTACCGATATGCTGTTCGATATAGGTCTAATTCATAGAAATGCATTGTAATAAATAACATTTTGGAATTTTGAAATTGCAACCGTTATCTTAAGACCTTAGTAATTGCCGACACGCGCAACAAAATATCAAAAGTACTTTTTAGATTCTGAACGGAGTGATGGAATCTATTGGTTTTACAATGATGTGTGTTTTTTTTTTATTTTTTTTTTTTTATTAATTTTTTTTTTTTTTGTGTCTGACGACACCTTTTTTGACAGTAAAAATGCTTCGATTAACTTTTCTGAAAAGAAAGTGAATCTAGTTGATACTTTGAGGGGTCAAAAGTAAAAAATTTTCAATATTTGATTATTTTATGTGGAGGAGAGACAATATAAAAAGAGTAAAGGATTGTAAAGTAATTCCTGGAGAGAGTGTAATAACACAACATAGGTTGATGATAATGGAAGTATGGTGTAGTGGAAAAAAGATGAACAAAAGAAGGAAGACAGGGAAGGAGATCAGAATTAGGTGGTGGAAATGAATAGGAAACAAAGAAAAGGAGTTTATAAAGAAATTAAAAGAAAAAGCTGTGTAGAATGTTGAGGGAGATTTAAATGAGGTTTTGAGAAGGATGGCCACTTGTGTTAAGAACATAGCAAAAGAGGTTGTTGGTGAAACCAAAAGTAGTTTACCAGAAGACAAGGAAACGTGGTGGTGGGATGAGGAGATTCAGAGAGTAGTAGCGAGTATGAAAAAGCAATTTAAGCTATGGCATAAAAGCAGGATGAGGGAAGATTGGATAGAGTATAAAAATGTATGTAAAATAGTGAAAAGTGCGGTAAGCAAAGCAAAGCTTAATAGGTATGATGAGTTATATGAGCGGCTAGGAACACAGGAAGGAGAAACAGAAATTTATAGACTGGCGAAGGTGAGAGAAAAGCGATCCAAGGATTTCCAAGATGTCTGGTGTATAAAAACTAAGGATAAAAGAGTTTTAACAAAAGATGAGGATGTGAAAAAAGATGGAAAGAATACTTTGAGAAATTACTGAACGAGGAGTATCCAAAAGAAGCTTAAGAGAGTATGTCATGGAATGAAGGATTGATTGGTCTAGTGGGCGAGGGGGAAGTGCGGTGGAAATGCGGTGAAGGCAATGAAAAAGAAAAAAGCAGTAGGACCAGATGGAGTACCTGTAGAGGTGTGGAAAATGTTAGGGGATGTAAGCATTGGGTGGTTGAAAAATCTTTTTAATAAGGTACTGATAGGTTTATTTGGTATACATTATTATACTGTCTTATCTTCTGATAAATCATAATCGAATAAGGATTATTGATGGTTTTATATAAATTTATATCTATATAGATATATAGAAAAATTTGTACAAAATATTTAGTTTTTCGCTAAATTTTTATGTGCGGCCCAAATAGTAAACTTTTCAATATATTTGTCCCATCTGATACTTTGAGTTTGACATACCTGGTGTAAAGTATCAGAAGGTTTCAGTGTAGGAGTAGGTGTGCACCAGGGATCAGCTCTAAGCCCCTACCTGTTCCAACGATTCTAAACGGAGATGATATGTTAGTCTAGAATATAATACATTAATACATTGTTATTTATATTTTATTTTGAAACTAAAAATTTAGAAAAAATCGAAAATTTAAATTGTCTATAAATAAGTCAAAATATGTCAAAATACTTTGAAAACTAAATCATTCATAGAAAACGTCAGTATAAACATTTGATGAAAATGTCAAGTGTTTAAATTGATTCGTTTTTGGGTTAAAGCAAAATAAAAAAAATCGATTTTGTCAAAAACTGGTTTTGCGTAAAAAATCCCGTTTTCCCGTTATTTTTTTAGGAGTTTTCCCGACGCATTTGAAAAATATTAAAATTACAATCTGCATTCACTTTCCTTTCAGAAAAGTTGCTATTTGAGAAAATTGAAGCACTATTTCTGCTCCAAATTGTGTATACAGACACAAAAAAAAAAAAAAATAAAAAAAACACATCATTGTAAAATCAATACATTCATCACTCCGTTCAGAATCTAAAATTGTAAAAAATGTATTTTATTTACCAAAATATACAAAAATATGCAAAAAAAATTTGGTTCTATTTAAACGAGAATAAGCCAAATCGTGGACAAATCTGATAACCAATAAATTTGGACTTAAGGAAAAAATGCATATAAATCCTAACCTTACTTATTAGTTATTACTAAGGCTAGGGTCTTATAGGAATTTGCATATTTTTCAATGATCATTCTAAACAGCTAGTTGATATAAAAATGTGTTTCATTGCACTAGGAGTTTATAGTAATCATTTTTATTTTGCATATTCAGCTATTTTTCCTCTATGAGAGCATATTTTGTTATATTTCTATTTTAAGAGCATATTTCACATATTTTATTAAATTTAAAACAATATTTTATACATACATACTATACAACATAAATTATGAATTTTCTAAAAATTGGAAAAAAATAGTTAAAAATAAATATAATGTATGCCGTGTGTGTGTACTGTGTTTGCTTATATGATGATTTTTAAGGGGCCTGGAGCGTGATTCATTTTTGGTCGAAAACATAGCTCACGACTTCAATCACTACGCCCAATATAATGTTCTGATATTAATATTGAAAGCAGATTTGAATTTGTCACTAAATTATCTATGCTTTGACAATTTTATTTTTCCGCTATAAACATTAATATTATGTAACGATTATCTAATTGGATTGTTTTTACCGTACCAGTGCTTATCATTTGTTTATCGATTTCCGTTATATTAACATATTTATTCATTATCTCCCTAATATTACTATTAGTGGCTATTAAATCTTTCGATATTGGTATTATTAAACTTTGATCTTCTGTTGCATTTATGATTTTATTATTAGCGTCTATCACATTATTATTAATTATTACTGTTGTTTTTATATTTCCATAACTGTTTTATACGTTTCATCGATAATTTCATTAATTTGAAAAACTTTATCATCATTATTTATTTTTATTCTGCTTAATGCGTCGGCATTTGAATTTTATTTACCCGCTTTATATTTTATTATTTAATCATATTCTTCTAATTTAAGTCGCCATCTAATTAATTTTGAACTAATGTCTTTAATGTTAAATAGATATTCTAAAGGTTTATGATCTGTTAAGATTAAAAATTGTTGACCCCATAAATATGGTCTAAAATGTTTAACCCAATGTACGATTGCTAACGCTTCTTTTTCGATTGTTGAATACCTAATTTCTGTTTCGTTTAATGTTCTAGATGCATAACATATTGGTAAATCTTTTCCGATTTCCCCTTGACTAAGTATGCCACTTATTGCGAAATTAGATGCATCTGTTGTTAATATAAATTGTTTTGAAAAATCTGGGTACTGTAATATTGGTTCATTAGTTAATATTGTTTTGAATTTAAGAAATGCGTGTTCACAAAGATCATTCCAAATATATGTTTTACTTTTTTTTAATAATGTTGTTAACGGTTTCGCTATTTCTGCGTAATTTTGTATAAATCGTCTATAATAACCCGTTAACCCTAGATACCCATTTAATTCCGTTGTATTTGTCGGTCTTGGAAATTCTTTAAATGCGTTAATTTTAATTGGATTTGGTTTCACTCCTTTTTCAGTAATTATATGTCCTAGATAACAAACTTCAGTTCTTAAAAATTCGCATTTAACTGGCTGTAATCTTAGATTGAATTTTCTTAATCTCAAAAATATTTCTTTTAACCTTTTTATGTGTTCGTTTAAATTATTAGAATAAACTATGAAATCATCTAAATACGCAAAACAACTTATTCCGAGTAATCCACTCAATGCTGAACGCATTGCTTTAGAAAAAGTGCTTGGTGCGTTTTTTAAACCAAATGGCATACGCAACCATTCCCATTTCCCTGAACTTGTAGAAAAAGGTGTTTTTGGTATACTTGATTCTTCCATTTCAATGGCATGATAGCCACTCGCTAAATCTAATGTACTATAGTATTTAGCTTTACTAAAATTATCGAGTATTTCCATAATATCATTTAGTGGATAACTTTCTCCTATAGAAACTTTTTTCAATTTTCTGTAATCTACTCATACCCGAAATTTATGAATGCCTGTTGTATCCATTCGTTTTTGAACTACTAACAATGGTGAATTCCATGGACTAGAACTTTTTTGAATAATATTTTGTTTTTCTAAACCTTCTATTTGTCTATTTATTTCATTTTTTTGTGCTTCTGGCAATCTATATGGTTTTACATTTATTGGCGTTATAATATTATGTTTTACTAAACTTGTGCTAGGTAGTTTATCATTTTTAAGTAGAAATATATCTGAAAATTCGAAGCATAACTCTGTTATTTGATTTTTTTCGTTTTGATTCAAGTGATCTAATCGAAGTTCATTTTTTAATTCTTTTATTCTATCATTTGGTAATTGATCATTTATGTAATGTATATTTTCACCTTCCGTAATTGTTATTTCTTTATATGGTTCCCAATTTAATTCACTAATTTTAAGTTCATTCATTTTTTTATCCTCTTCTGATATATTTATAACACTACTAATTAACTGATTGTTTTTTATTTCATTTATTGCATTTACTAAAATTACCTCGTCGCTTAAATTTAAGCTATGTACTATTAAACATTGATCGTTAATTTGCTTATCAATATTAATGGCTATTATTTTTTCACTTCTTGCAGGTATTATATTAGATTTATTATTTTTTTTATCAGGAAAAATTAATTTATCGTTAGGTAGGTCTATTAATATATTATTTTCTTTAATAAATGTCTTTCCCATTAAAGCTTCGTTTGGAATTTGAAAATCTGATTGAACAACTTGAAATTTAGTTTTATAAATATTTCCTTTTATATTTAAATCTATATCTGTCGAACCTACTGTTTTAACTGGTAAACCATCGATACCCTTTAAAATTGTTTTGTTTTTTACACTAATTATTACGTTTCTTTTTAATGCCCGAAATTTAATAATATTTACACTTAACCCCGTATCAATATATAATTTAATTTCTTTATGAATTAATTTTCATGCGGTTCCTGTTATATGATCGTTTTCGATTTCTATTATATAATGTATATTTTCTGATGTAAGATTTTCAACCGTTTGATTTTCTTCATTATTATTTTCGTATTCTTTTGTTATATTTTAATTTTCTACAGTTATCGATTGTATGATTATTCTTTTTACAATAATTACAGAATTTATCGTTTTTATTTGTACCCGAAGTTGAAGGTTTATTTTTATCGAACTTATTATTTTCATTATTATTACTTCTACAATTTTTACTTATGTATCCGAATTTATTACAAGTATAACATTTTATTTTATTTTCAAATTGTTTTCCCGAATAATTTTTATTTTTGAAATTATTACCATTATAATTATTTTTATTTTCGTAATTATTAATATTATAATTTTTTTTATTCAATTTTTTTCTTTCAAAAATTTGTTCTTCTTCTAACGCGACATTTATCATTTCTTCTAAAGTATTTAAATTTTTAGAACGTACATACATGCGTATTTGTGGTTTTAACCCGTCTTCGAAAATATTTTTAGCATTGTTATGTATATATTTATTCATTATTAGTGCTTCCCCACTAGATTCATCTTTAGTAGTAGCCCTTGACAATTCTATATAAGATTTCTGTACCCTTGCCGCATAATTTGTCACACTTTCGTTATACCCTTGTTCTATATTATTTAATTGAGTTTGTAAGTATGCTACTGAACGTGTTGTATCAAATGATTTTCTTAAAAGATTTTTTAATTCAATAAAAGTATTTATGGTATTTATATTTGCTATCTCAAACGCATCTCCCGTTAAATTACTAATTAAAGCTTCTAAAATTGCCGGTTTAACTGTCTGATCTACATGATTAAAAATAAATTCACATTTTTTTTCAAACGCTGTTAATGATTCCTTTTTATCCCTATTATATGTTGGTAACATTTTAATTGCTGTTTCAAACCTTACGTATTCATTTTTATTTTTTCGATAAAAGTTTTATTTAAATCTATTAAATCGTCTGCGTCAGATTGTATTGAGTCAGTTAGTTGAGTATTAATCGTATCGTTAGTATTTTCAATTTTACCACCACTTCTAAGTAACATTTATTTCTTAAATCTATATACTCACAACAAAAATTTGTTTGACATTTCTTTGATTGACTCTGGATGCTGTTGATTGCCGTTGGATGCTCTTGATTGACGTGGGATGTTTTTGAATGCTTTTGAATGTTTTTGAATGCTTTTGAATGCTCGTAATGCTCTTGGATGCTCTTGAATGTTCGTAATGCTCTTGGATGCTCTTGAATGCTCTTAAATGCTCGTAATGCTCTTGGATGCTCTTGAATGCTTTTGAATGCTCGTAATGCTCTTGGATGCTCTTGTTGACTCTCTCTTTGATAATGTATTAATTATTAATTATTTATAATATTTACGTTGGTTATTTTGGAATTTCGTATTAAATAAACAAATAGATATTTAACAGTTCCCTTAGTCCTCTTCGTGTTTGGATTGAATTTGATATTTATTTCAATTGAAATCGAAATAAAATATCTTGTTCCCAGATTCTTGAATTGGACGCCGCTGCCACCAAATTATGTAGTGTGCCCGTTAAACAAGCAACTAATAAGTAATTAAAATAAAATAACACAAAACGATTTACAATATAATATTTAATAATTTTTAATACAAATAAAGTTTAAGCTTCGGTCCTCCACATACGGATTCCCTAAGTCTTTAACAATAACAAAAAGTGAGCCCCGAGTAACATATCGGTTCTCCTTATACACTACATATTATAATTCTATATTTTATCAATACAATTCTGATTATTAAATTAATTGTGTAATGCGTAGTTCTCTTTATCCTTATCCAAGGTTTTCCTTATATACTATTATAATTCTATATAATTCTGATTATTATAAAGTCATATAATATTTCCTAATAACATAGTTTAATAATATATATCTAAATAACATATATCATGTGATACTACAACGACCGAGAGTAATATTCTTACTTTCATTTTCGAATTTTGAATTTTGATTAGTCTAGCGTCTGCTATTGTTTGAAACTAATGTGTAGTCCCTAGAGAGAGATTTTTTTTGCTTTTTTTCATCTTTCAAAAAATCCTTTTTTTCATTTTTAATGCTATGGACAGTAAAGAGGTCTGGCATTATGGAAATAAAAATAAAACTCTTTTATCCAAAAGAAAAAAAACAAAGGAAATATTAGTACCATACATCGAAAATTTATTTTATTTTATTTTTTATTTGCTGTACTATTAAATTGCATTCTCTTGCGTCATAACATTTTAATGTATTGTTTCATTTTCATACATTTTCATCTTTTATTTTTATAACAAACATTAATGAATTGTCAATAAGAACAATATTATTGTGACCGTATGAGCGACGATAACCGTCAGCCGGCCAGTCCAGCCGACTCAAAGAGTTTCGTCCTAAAAATAGTATCAGATTCTATGTATATATATATATATATATATAAATATATACTCATATTAACCAATAGGTATATAAACATTTATACTTATTTATAATCCACCTCCCCCGTTAAAGTAGACTGGATTCGTACCTGTATAAAGGTATAAGCATTGATTTTATAATAGTCTATTATTAAATCAGTGGTATAAGTAATAGGTTTTATTTTAGAGATATTATATTCATTATGAAGATAAAATGTTCAGTTTGATTATTAACATAGTCTGGGAATTTGTAATTTAGTCGATGTACGGTGGCACGATAAACGCGATAACGGATTACACACACTAATGTTAATTTACTACTCACACATTGACACAGCCAAAATGTTCATGTGATATAAAATGCCTAAATATTACTCCTTAAAACATGCTACGGTCCAGCCCCCTTAAGGGCATAAATACATGCATATTTAGAGGTTTTTTAGGGCATAAAGTCCCTAGCCCTAGTTATTACTGTATGCAAGATAATGAAAAGCTATGTACCTATAGTTATGTGAAATTAACATTTAGCATTCATTAACATATTTTATTATTATATATTATTATTAGTAATTATAATTAATAAATAATATAATTATAATTATCTACTGCTCTAAAATATATAAACTACATACTATTTTGAATAATTTCTAAAAGTGTCTAATAATAAGTTTTGTTCAATTGAAGTAGAATAGTCTATTTTTATTTTCAGGCATATAAACTAATTTTTCAAAACACGTTTGTGTATGATGTTTTGGGATTAGTAGAATTGTTAACTATTTAGCCTCCAAATTAACGCTATAAATACACTTTTTCCATAAGTGTGCTTTGGCACTAATGTAAACGTGACACATCGATGCAAAATACTTAACCATCGATTTTTTTTAGCTTGAAAAATCGATTTTTTTTTTAAATCCCTAATTACAGTAGTTACTTATCAGTAAGTAGTACTCATAACTGTAATTACAGGTATACGCAATTAGTTGTATTTTTTTGCGTAACATACATTACAATACAATACTATAGGTACAACAATACTATACTACAAAACCATTTATTAATATTATTATACATTTAATGATATTGGAAAATCACTACCGCTGTAATGCAATGTGAATTTATGACAGTTTATTATTTTCCGGGAGTTTATGTAGCTTAATTAAAAATCTATCAGTCATCGCTACCGCCGCAGTTGGTACGAGCTATAATATCGTCACCGGTACCGCTACCGCTGAAATGCGGACCTTTATGTTGGTCGTTATCGGTATTTCTGCTGAAATAGATTTCCGAATAAAATGTTGTCTCCCAACTTGTGAGTAAGCGGTTGTACTTATGTATAATTTATACCAGTATGAATATTAAATGTTTCTTCAATACCTAATATAATTGCATTTAATAATAAGAATAAACCGTGATGAACACTTATTTATCATAACAAAATATACACATATTACGATAACAGTCATGTAAACTCGAAACCCGGCTTCTCATCACACTGATATGTGAAATAATTTAACTCTAGTTTTGTGGTCATTTCATGCACGATTTAAAATTGAAACTGAAAGTTTTGACTATAATCAAAAGAATCAAAGCAAATTTAAATACTCTACGCTATACAATAAATAAAAAAATATAATAGTTTCAGCAATAAATACGAAATATTGTTACATTATATGTACTTTATTTTTCATAAAATAATAATTATAGTAATAATAATAATAATAATTATAATTATAATTATAAAAAAAAATAATTATAATAATAATAATAATAATAATAATAAAATAAAAATCAATCTTCTGTAATAGTCCAACTAAAATAAAAAAAATTTATTTAGTATTTTTCCTATTATTTTATTACTTATTTTTTATTCTTACTTGCTCATGTAAACCGGTGTAGCCCACACCGACGACGAAGCATTTCCCCCCCCCCCCCCCCCCGGCGTGCTGGATGTCGGTGGTGATGATGGTGGTGGTGGACTCTCGCCGCTGTCGGTCGGTGGTGGGCTTTCACGCACCAACATAAGTGGCGGTGTTGCGCCGTCGCCGCTGGCCGAATTAGGTGCCGGCATCCCACCATTCATGGCGTGCGGCGTCCTCGTAGAAGGGGCACCTATCATAATTTACGAAATTTAAAGGAAAAGCAAAGGCAGATTTACACGGGTCAATCGCGGTCGAGCAACTGTTGTCATGCAGCAAAATTAAAGTCGATTTAAACGATGCAATATTATATATTTTCTGTAAAATCATGGTTATTGATCGATAAGCATTAATTATTTACAAGATTATCATCGAGAATTTCATTACAAAGCTAACTAAAATGCAATTTTCGCTGTCATAGTAGTTGAATGATTTGTTTAAATAAACAATAATATATATTTTAATATCAATTTCACTCTTTAGTCTTTAAAAAACTGTTAATAATATATTGTAATATAACAATATAGTAACATTTGTAAATTAATTTTATAGTATTATTATTTACTTAGTATTTATTTATTATTTAAATTATACTATAATTATATTATTATTATCGAAATTTCAATAAACATTTTTAGGGTGCATAATTTTTGTATTTTCTGGGCATTTATATTAAAAGTTACAATTTATATTTATAAAGCATAATGGCTTTTTTAATCAAAAATGTTTTATAACAATTTAACATTTAACACGTTTAATTAGTTTATTATTTTTTACAAGAATTAATAACATAAATATTACAAGTTACAGGTGAAAGTACAAATTTTAACAAGATTTATAAGCCTATCTTTTTCCACGAATTAATCTTAATTTTAAAATAATAAATAACAGACATGTAATTTCTTTAGTAAGACGATTCAAAGAAAAGCATGGATATAACAATTAAAGACCGGATCGCCAAATCTGGAATTGAATTAAAGTCTGTTGCGGAATTTTTTAATTTTTCAATATTATTGAGATTTTGGAAAAAAAGCCTCTATAAAGTATCACCACTGGCTCATTTATCATCTAAAAATGTCATATTTGAAACTTTTGGACAGTATTTTTCATACCTACAACAATTGTTCTAAGAAAAAAAACATCATAATGAAACCATAAGATCCCACGCTTCACACAAAAAGTAAAATAATAATAATTTAAATTCAAATATTTATTTATAATTAATTCATATAATAATTAATTATTTATTTTATTTTGTTATTTTATTTCGTAACTCGTGTAAACCTGCCATAAGTGAAATGTAAAATTTACTTGTACTTACGACAAAACCGGGCAAAATGCCCTATTGCACCACAGTTATAACAGCCTGAAACATTAAAATTATAAAAACATTAACCATTATTGTACTTGGTTTATGCAATATGCATGTTACTATTACAATATCATATTCAAATACTTACGGCGAGAATTCCGGCCCGGCCGACGTTTACCGCCACGCCGCGGCTCCTGTGCCTCGCCGACATGATTTTTGCCGAGGTAAACGGGCGCATTATAAACGTTTATTCCTACTATCAAAAACTACATAAGAGAATTATCGGTAAGCTTCTTCAGCAAATTATCTAAAGCAAGTGGTCCACAGCACTTCAGGCTTCAGCGATTCACCCGTCCAAACAGTCGCAGACTCCAACGCGGCCGTCCACACGACGTCCTAAATCTTTAATCCACTATTGTATTATGTAAATATTGTCTTATATTTTATTATATTTATTATCTGTCAATGTTGCACAATCTTATCCTATTCAGTTTATTTTAAACCATAGTTTTAACTATTTATACCAAATTGTTATCTAATTTTTAAATGTTAAAAAAATAATTAATTCTTTACACCTAAGTTTAGATGATGTCGAATGTCAGGAAAACTTTATATTAATAAAAAAAATAAAAAAAAAAAAAAAAAATTATAAACGTTGTACCGCATACCTCGGCAATGAAAAATATTTTTAATATTACCAACCATCTACAGTTAAACAAGAATAAATATATTTTAATAAGGACGTATTTAATATTAATTAAAAAATTAAATTTTTTTTTTGTTCAGATTATTAATAGTAAGTTAGTATAAATACTAAATTCTTTCTGTCAATGATTGGTGTCGCCTTTTTATAGTAATTTCTACTAAATACAAGTTGGAATATAGCATTAATAAAAATAACAGCATTTTAAAAATGTTATTTTTATTTTAAGTCTGGGGTTATTGGAAAGTTTATTTCAATTTTTTGAATACATGTTATATCTTTACTCATATTTTGCATAACTGCAAAACGACAATATTGGTTTAACTGTATCATCATTTTGGAATAGATTTTTCATAGTCCTGGGTTTATAAATGAAAGTAACATTTTATAATGCTTCTTAATATTAACAGTGGCGCTGAAGTCCTAAAATTTAATTGAGTGAAAAATATTTTATAAGGTCACTATATTTAAATATTGACCTCAATTGTGTACTTTTCGGTGAGGGGAAGGTATAATTTACCCTACTGTTGCAAAAAAATATATTGATTTTTAATTTTAAAAGAGAATTTAAATTTTGAATCTTAACCACACGTTTTATGTATTTTTCATATAAACCAAGAGAGCCAAAATACGAGTCTTTCTCAATCATTAACACAGAAACTTAACTTTATGGGGGCATAGTTAAGACAACTATACACACAAAATATGAATAATTATTTTTATGCACCCATTTAAGTAAAAATAACTAGTTAAATGTTTATTTTAATTAATATTGGTAATAATTCGTATTCAGACCAATATGAAATGGCCTCATCTTACATTTTAAAAAATTTTGGGCTGAAGCCCAACTTCAACATAGGGTTTGGCGTCACTGAATATTAATATAAAATGTGGAGGATTCCATCATGAATAAAATTAGTTCAGAGCTAATTTATTTATCATAGGTTATGTTATATTTACCTGTTCAAAAAATTTTTATATGTGTTAGTATTGTTTATTCAGAATTGTAAATTCTCGAAATGTTCAATTGTAAATTGAGTGGACAAAGATTAATTAAATATGAAATAACTAGTAATTTTATAGTATAAGTATTTTACGTAAAATTATAAAAGCTTTGATGGTCGATCACTAAATTTATGAATTTTATTAGCGTATAAGATGAGAGAAAAAAAAGCAGGTACAGTGTGATTTAAATATTATTAATTTATTATATTATATTATATATTATATAGCTTGTTTATAACATCTTGTAATTATTAATTATTATTTCATACACATACACTGCAATTACCTAATTTATTATATTGCACTCGTATACACAGTCATTTAAGTGTTACCTACTTAAGATCAATGTAAGTGTCACCTAAGCACAGTTTTCTATTTAATTTATAAAAAAAAATCAGTTTGATTATAAAGTATTTATAAGTATCAAACTTAACATCAATAATTATCATAAATACAATTGATAACTTTGAAATTCTTAGTTCAACATTTATTTTGACAACAGTTTTGGATTCAACGACCTTAATTTAATTAAAAAATATCTACTTTAAAATTTTCATTTTATTGAAAATGAAATGATCTACTATATTATTTCTTATAAATTATTTTGTATTAACTATAAATTTATGAGAAATATTCGAAAATATATTTTTTTAATAATGTGTATTGTTTATATTAGCATTTCTCAACTGGGTGGTCACATTATTCAGAAATAATTAAACATTGATGTATAAAAATAAATTTTTATTTATATTAAAAATAAAAATAAAATTCATAATCACAATGGTCAAAACAAAAAAAGTTAGTTTATAGTATAGTATAAATGTACCATAAATTATGAATATAAAAGTAAATGTATAAATTAATGTAGTACTTGTGATTGGTTTGTATTCAAAAGCTTTATTAATCGTGGACCAACATTGGAAACACATAAAAGTAAAAGTGAAGAGCCAATGCAAACTAAATAAAATAGCGATAAATGGTTGCTACATGTTTACACATTCTATCTTATCGTTACGACTCGCAGAAATTGATGCCGGTCGGCATCAGTCATCTAATCCAATTCCAATTCCAATAAATTGCTCTATTTGCACACAACGATAAATCGAAACAATTCGATCGCTATGATCAATTGCTACGTTTATCGTAGCGTGTAAGTCACGGCTCAACTATGTACGATGTATATTTAATAGTAGGTATATAGGTACGTCTGTTTGTTTAAGAGTGATATCATTTGTGCGGGTTCATGTTTGTGTACACGTTTATGTCCGTGCGTGTATTATGCGTGTAGAGTATGTATATAACTGACACACACACACACACACATATATATATATACTAACACTTGCAAATGGATAATACGTGCGAACACACATATCTCACATATTCACTCTCTCGCAGACACACCCCTGAAGTTTCATTGTTGTTTGTACGTTTTTTCATCGTTTCGACTAACCGTGAATATTTCTATTGTGCACTCATTCATCGAGCATTTATATTTTGTTTAACTATACAAGAGCGTGCAAATTCTACTACTTCTCTCATTTTCAAGTCTTGTAAACGTATTTTCATGTTCCAGGAATTTACAAATTTTCGCACCTACATATTTTCATTATAACAATATGTCTATCGTTAATTTGGAATCCACACATCATCGGCTCGATAAAATCAAAGTGAATATTCAGTTTAAAACCAAATAAAATTATAAAATAAAAAAAGTATATAACAAAAAATATGCTGACCAACATAAACACCGGTTTTTTACAGTCTTTCAAAAATCTACAGGTAGTAACAGTATTTAATAACTTTTATTTGATCAAATTTTTTTTTTAATATTTTTAACCTTCCCCGTCATTATGTACAAGCTGATGTACCTTATTTTCGGTGTGCAAGCGAGTTAAGTGTTAAAGTTTAATTATAAATACCGTGTTAATGTAACCAGCCCTGCAAAAATTAATTAACCCATTAACTGCCAACTTATTAAATATCGAAAAACCTATTATTATATTGATTGGTATTTGCTAAATAACGTAATTTTATAACGGGAAAAAAAATAAAAAAAATTTTGGTCTACCCAATTTGCGTAATAAAATGTTGCGCTGACGCAACGTTGGCATAATGTGTAATAAAAAATAACTAAAAACACCGAATTTATTCAAACTGTTAAATTATTTATTTATTCTGAATTTATACATTTAATGGTTTTATTATAATTGAAAAAAATATGTTTACAAAAATGTAACATGTATTTATTGAAATATGAACAATAAATATTTGAAACTTTTTTTACTTTTCATGGAATTCTTGAAAACAATCTGGGTGTAGAAAAACATTGCACTTCTTGCATAAATATATTGTTTGTGATTTACAATTGCGAGATTTTCTTCTTACATCTTTTCGGATAATGAGATGACCAATATCGTCCTTTCTTATATCTGTAGGTAGAGCATTTTTCGAAGGCCGACCCAAATTTGTGTTGGTAATGGATACTGCAGACTCATTGATAGTTTCTTCATTTGATTTTTCAGACGATGATTTTAACAAACTCAAAACAAGTTTTGATCTGAAGTCGAATTGTGAACTTTTTTCACCATTTACCATATTACAAAACTTCCATGAATTGACCACTGCACTGTCTACTGCGTTGCTAAAAAGTGGCCACCACCATTTCTTGCCTTTGACTTTAATCCTGTAATTTGCTATACCATTATCATGCAGATCAACACCACTCATGTTTTTATTGTAATTACTTTAGGTTTCTGGACATTAACAGTTTTTTTTTCTTTTCTATTATACCGTTTTGCGATTACCAATGGATTAATTGTACCAACGTTAGTCAAGACCGTCACAACAGAATTGTCATTTCATCTAACTGCACAAATTTCATTTTTTTTTTCAAAAGCAAAGTCAAATGTTCCTTTACATTCTTTTCCTAACAGTTTGACAGATTTTAATTTGCAATAACCAATGCGATTTTCTCTCACAGTACCTGTCGCAAAGAATTTTTTTTCTCTTAGCATAGCCATTAGAGAATAACTAGTAAAAAAGTTATCGAAAAATACTTTATGCAAGTTTGGATTTTCGACAGACTCCAAAAGATTGAATACAACTTCTGAACCTAGTGGCAAACCTTTTATTCATTTGATACTAGCACCACCATAAGGTGAAAACTGGAATAAGGAACCATTTTCAGAAGTTAAACACCATAACTTGAAGCCAAAACGAACTGGTTTTCCTCTAATAAACATTTTGCAAGAATGCCGACCAAAGTATGGGACCATTTCTTCGTCTATTGACAAATTATGAGTAAAAATACCAAACTGAACCAACTTTTGATAGATCGAAAAAAGGACGCAACTTTGAAAATTTATCTAAGGGATCAAGATTATGATTATCAGCTAAATGCAAATTTTTTTTTATGGAACGGAATTTATTTCTTGACATTGTATTTCGTACTAAAGTTACTTCTTTATCTTCGTCTTTACTCCAGTAACAGTCCATTTGAAGTAAAGTATGATATCCTGTTAGTATCATAATACCTAGAAATTTTAAAAGATCAGACTTTTGAAGAAAAATTCGTGTCTATTTTGATCTTTCGCGTATTTCATACTGAAATCAATAATTAATTGCAAGACTGTGTCGTCGAAAAATAAAGAAAAACATTTGAGTGGATCAATTCCTTCATAAGTTTCAATTAGGTTTTTTATATTTTCTTTTTCGACGTTTTCGGGAAATGATGAATACACGGGATTTGTTTTAGATTTCCATAATGGCGTATAATTTTGTTTAATATTACCTATTTTTTTTTTTACTAGGATTTTCTGGCGATTGTGAGTCTACATTTGAAGGTCCAGCCATTTCGAAATTATGATTTAAAACTTCAAATGTACCACATATGTCACTACTGAGTACATTTGTATCGTCATTTATTACAATTGCATTATCCTCTACATTTTCCTCATCAGTGAGATAATCAACATCTGGGGGAATTATAATAATATCAGTGGGTTAATCATCACTAACGTCTACATTATCTAAAAACTCCAGTATCTCTTCCGATGTTTTTAATATACAAATTATAATAATAGCTGTTATCGACAACAACAATGTACGCGGGAACACCACATTCTCGAGTCCGCCACGAGGTTACAGAACAACCGGTACTGGAATTTATACGCTACAAGCCGCCAACGTTGCGTGTACGCAACATAAACTTTGAACATTAAATTTTAGTATGAGAAATGAGTGAAGTTCCCATATCGCAGAGAAATATTAGATGTATATTTCTCGTATATCCATTCTGAAATATGTATATCTGTATAACATCTAAAACAAGGCTCTAGAAAATTTTTTGATATATAGGAGATATACCTACATTATATGTCTTATGAACGGTAAATGATAATCCCTTGGATATCTTATTTTAAATATCAGATTATCAATGTACAAAGAATATCCTCTAAATATGTTTGAATATCTGATAAATATTCAAAAAATATTGATTGGTTATCAAAATTGCAACATCTATAATGCATATATCCAATATATATACCTACAATGATGTTCATTAAGAGGACGTTATACCGCTTATTTTCAACGGTAAAAACATGTCCACGCAAAACTATCATAACTGCACTAAAAAGTGGTTTTAGAGTTAAAATACCTATGATAAAATTTATAGAGAACAATATTTCCAAGAAAATGTCATATCCATTTTATAAAAAAGTAATTAGTATAAAAGATACAGCTAATTAAAAAACGTAAAATATGTATATTTTGTATTTTAATTTTTAAGTTATATACTAGCAATATTAAAAAACGCATATGATATTTTCTCCAAAATATTGTTTTCTTTTGATTTTATTATAGGTGTTTTTTCTCTAAAACTACTGTAAAGCGAGCAATCGCAATTTTCCGTAGTTATGTTTTACTTGCGAATTTGTGATTTGTGTAATTTATCATGCCGTATTGTGCTGCTTCTAGTGGACAGTTCTATAAATAAAATTTCCAATTGACTGTGCGCGAAGGGAGGGAGGTAGCGCATGCCGGCCGTCGCTGTCGTCGTCGGTGTTATCGACAATTCTATGAATAGTAATATCTAATAGCCATAATTACTACTATTGTCTATTACACGCCGTATTATTATTATTCGTCCAGTACTTATTCGTATGACTAAAATAAATTAAGATTATTATTATTATTATAGTCATTCTGAGTTCTGACGTGACTCGTACAAGTAATGTACAAATAATTTTCCGATCTAGAATATTGTATTTTATTGACACTGGTGTGGTTTATAATAGTATAATAAAAATATGGCAAATAAAAACAACAAAATAAAACGTCCGCGTAGGAAATATATTACTAATAACCTTATTTTAAAGCGTTATAACAAAAATAAAAGGTAAGTATTACTGAACTCAAATAAACATTGGAGAAAATACAGTTCAGCTACTAGGAGATTTTTGAATTTTTTTTTCGAACTTTATGTAAAATGACGATTTAAAAACAATGGTGCTAAAAAAAAACCCGCAAAATATTAATAGTTCACTACTAATACGCTACTAATTTGCTATGACGATTATTATAAATTTATCACATTTATTGTATAATCATAATTATCAACATAGTTTATTTATTAATTATTGGTATAATAAGTACCTAACTACCAAAGTATTATGTCTATCTACATATTAAAAAAATTAAAAATTTTTAAAAATCGCGTGGTAGATAAACAGAATTTATACCTAAACTTTATTCTATTATTATAAAATATTATTTTTTTTTTATTTTGAAGTTTTACTTCTAATCCATTACCATTTGGTCAGACGTCAAATGAAACTGATATTTTGACTACGCTGCAGTTGGATCATAACAGGTTTGTTAATTGTTGGTACCTAATGCTCATACACTCATTATAATTTATTTTAATTTTTATACCTGTAAAATATTATTAGATTAGATTCAGAGTGTAGTTAATTTTTTTTTAAATTTTTTTTTTTTGGTATTTAAAATCAAACTTCTTATTTATTTAGTGAAATTGATTCATTAAATAATCTGTCTACATCAGATAATGTGAACAATAACTTAGTTTCAAGTACTCCGAAATGTAATTTACCAAAGGATTGTATCAGTTCACCGACTTTAAAATATAATAATGATATTTTGACTGTTATGGAGCATAGCTTATGTACAGAATACAGTCACCCTAGTTCCAAAGATACCATAACTTCATAGTATGTTTATTTTAATTAATATTAAATTATGATGAATTATGTAAGTTATTACTTACAAAATAGTTAATTAAATTTATTTTACCAGTTTTTGCGGTGGTAGGAGGATTGTTGATATGAAACACGTATTTTTTCAAATACAAAATGAGCAATGTCATACTCCAGGGTTAGGATGTTCGTTTATGAATGTTGAACTTATAAACGAAATTACAAAAGGTTTTGCTACAAAATGGATTTTTAAATGTAAAATGTGTAATCTATTGACTACACTGGAATCGGAAAACAACGATCTAAACTGTATACCGATTAACAAAGCAGTTGTTAATGGCACGTATGCAATTGGTATAGGATACACACAACTAGCTGAATTTTCGGCAAGTTTAGATGTTCCATGTATGGCCCCCTCGACATATATAAAATATAGTGAGGAAATAAGTATGCATATGGAAACTACAGCATGGAATGTCATGGAACTCGCTGGTATAGAAGAAAAAAAGTTAGCTTTTGAGGCAGGTGATATAGATAGTGATGGTATACCTATGTGCCCTGTTGTTGCTGATGGCCAATGGAGTAAGCGCAGCTACAAAACAAAATACGACGCCTTTTCAGGAGCGGTAATATTTAACTGTGTTATTAATTATTATAAATAAAACATTTTTAAAAAACTCGTCTGTATAGTAGTTGTCGAGTACACCTCGTCACTGTGATGGATGTACTAAATTATTTGTATTGAATGATAAACCATTGTATACGATACAAAGTAGTCGAAATAATGATTTGATTTTCAACTTCAGTATCTTGTTCGATGAATCTAGTTGGTACTTTTGAGGGGTCAAAATTTAAAATTCCCAATAGTTTTCAAAAGCTCAGGGGAAAATTAAGAAAAAAGGGGAATTTTTACGCAAAATCGGTTTTTGAGAAAAATCGATTTTGGTTTTTGTTGTAACTCAAAAAAAAAATGACCGTAGATACATGACATTTTCACTGGTTATTTATATTAGCATTTACTATACACGATATAATTTACAAAATATTTTGATTTGTTTTAAACTGTTAATATATTGTTTCAAAAGCAGATGAAAAATATTAAAAATACATATTATGCACAATTTTTTTTCAATTTACAGCAGAGCGACATCCACTTGCCCGCCTTTTTATATTTGCCTATATAAAATTTAGCACATTGATCTTTATCTTTATTTAGAATTTAAATACATTTTAAATCATCTATTTCCAACATTGGACATTAGTCATATAATTTGGCATTTCTCTACAGGCCACTATAATTGGATTTCGGACGAAAAAAATATTGTTTATTGGTATAAGAAATCGGTACTGTGTGATTTGTGAAAGAGCGAAAACCATCTGTAAATCACCTATGACCCACAAGTGTTTTTTAAATTGGAAGAATGGTGCTACCAGCATAGAAGCTGATGCTATAGCAGAAGGATTTTTATGCAGCGTTAAAATGCACGGTTTAAAATTTAAACAGTTAATTGGTAAATAAAATGTACCAACATATTTATACAATATACGGCTATAATGAATCATAATATCATATATTATTATATCATGATGTTTATTTGTTTTTTCTTCAGGAGATGGAGATAGTAGTGTTTGTAAAAGATTAAACGAAGTTATGCCGTATGGACCTACATTTTTAATTGAGAAAATTGAATGTAGAAATCACATACTTCGTAATTATGGACAAAAAATAATGCATTTAACAAGGAAAACGGAGTACCCGGGTTTTATACGAAAATTTTTATCAAAGAATGTACTAAGATTTCGAACAGCTATAACAAAAGCAATAAAGTATAGAAATCAAATTGATGAATCACATAATAACAAAATTGAAGGTAAACATTATTAGTTTCCAAATTTTTTACAAATTTTAAATTTAATATTAAACTGAAATAAATTTTTTTTTAGGATTACGTAATGATATTTTAAATAGCCAATATCACATTTTTGGTCAACACTCCAAATGTGACAAATATTTTTGCACGGGGGAAAAAAATTGGAGAGCAAAATATTGTATCAGAAGTCATAAAATGCGGTTTAATGACTGAAATGTCCACTGCTCTTCGTCGTGTAGTTAATAATTCTAAAAGCTTGTTACTTGACATAGATAATAATATCTGCGAGCAATTCAACAGCCTCATCAACAAACACATCGCGGGAAAGAGAATTAATTTTTCGCAAAAACAATCATATACTACTCGAGTTTATGCAGCTGTGGTAGCTTTTAACTCAAATGGTAATTTAATACGAGAAATCCACAAAAATATCACTAACAAAAGTCCAGGTAATCTATTATATTTTCAAATTATTTTGAAATTCACTTCCAATTCATATTGTAAATTATAATAAAAATAAATAAATAAATATTTTTAATTTTATTGTAGGAATCGTTGCTAAAAAATATTTAAAGTATACGGCAGATAAAAGAAAAAATTTAAAAACACGCCGAGCTCTATTTCAAGCATCTGGAATGTACAAAAAAAAAAAAATTTCCAATGGTCCTGATGAAAATTATGGACTAGCTCAGCCTTTAGACAATTTTATACCTACTGACGAGTTGAAAAATAAAAAAAAATTGAATTCATTCAAACAATTACTTTACCCATAACGGTCAGGGAACAAATCGAATTGGAAACGCGAAACCAATCCAACAACCAAAAGTGGTTTATTGAACGGAGAAACAGACTAACCGCGTCAAACTTCGGAAAAGTTTGTAAGATGCGTCCAGCTACATCCTGTAAAAGAACCGTATATGACATATTATATGGTAATTTTACAACCCGAGCGATGGAATATGGAAGAATTACTGAAGTCGTCGCAAAAGAAAAATTTGAAAAATTAATAAAATCTTAAAGTCATGGATTGTGGTTTGTTTATTGACGCAGATAAACCATACTTAGCCGCTAGCCCTGGTAAGTACGATGTATTACGGAATCAAAGTTTTACAATAACTAACTAGTTTTTTGGGTGATAATGTGATATAATATACAACTAATATTTAAATATTTATTTTATATACTCAGATGGTTTAATTGGCAATACAGCTATTTTGGAAATTAAATGTCCTTTTTCGGTCAAAGATACGAATGAATTACAAACAGCGGTCGACAATAAAAAGGTATATCTACAGAACATTAATTAATTGAATAAATATTTTAGTAATATGATTGTTTTGATAATTTGCAGATACCTTATGTAACTATTGTAGATGGTAAAATGAAATTAAAAAAAACTAGTTCATACTATTATCAAGTACAGGGACAATTAAAAATAACAAAAAGGAATGTATGTTATTTTGTTGTATACTCCGAAAAATGGATTGAATGTGACGTAATTGATTATGACGAAAGATTTTGGTATTCTAAAATGGAAATTCAGTTAGAGACGTATGTTTGCAAAAATTTAAAAATACAATTTAACCAATATAGTTTGTTGCATTGAAATACATATTAGCTATTACATTAGATTGAAAATGTGTAAATTGTACGAGTAATAATAACCCATTTCACAGATTTTATAAAGAATGTCTTCTGCCAGAATTGGTTGAACCACGGTATGGAAAAAGACTATTAAAATCTGACATTTTCGAACCTAGACATATATTGGACAACATAAAAAATAAAAATAAAATCATACTAGACGTATCTTAGTAATAATATTATGTAAAATGATAATAAATAATAATATGCATATTATACCTTCCAATTGTTTTTTATTTTAATGTAAATATTATTGTAATATAGCTTATCAGACATTTTTATAGTATAATTATTTGTATACACATTGAAAGAAATCTTAATCAATAATTAGTTCATAAGCGCGCGGGAAAATCATACGAATATTGACTATTGTGGTGATATTATAATCACCAATATATTATTTCTTCATTATCCGCATTCTATGATGGTTCATGAAACAATAAAATACTCGCCCGCATTTTGATTATTTTTAGACCGTTTTGTCGATCGCGCGATAACAACTATGACTCTGTGTGCGTATGTCGCGTGCTTGCGCTGTGTAAAAACACCTAATAGCGCTTCCTATCGGTCGTTGTATCCGTTTCGCTTTCGCTATAACGTCCTCTTAAACATTTTATTGTTTATATTCTATATATATATTGCTTATATATATATATATATATATATATATATATTATTAGAATACTATAATTGGATAATAGTGAAATTATGAAAAGCATTTTTATGGTGAATATAATTAAATATTTATTTCTTTAAAATAATAATAACAAAGGTATACATATTAAACAAAAAATAACAAGTTTTTATACAAAATAATAATAAAAACTTATTTTCTCAAAATATGAATTTTAAAAGAATACAAATTTACCAATAAGTAATGTAAACAATATATTTTTGACTTGGTCAATAAAAAGATTAAATTTTATAAAATTAAAACAAAACAATAGTTATATAAAATAATAATATAAGGTATAGGTATATATTTAACAAATATATTTGTATTTTAACTGCTGTATATAAATAATACAATATATATCAACATGTATAAAACAACTGAAGCAACCTTAATAATAAATAACTAAAAAATAATACAATCAAAAAGTAGTGAACACTTAATATTATTTTTCCTCAGTAATTCGTTCTTTGGCACTGGTTAACCATTTAGCGATTGAAGTAATAATTTCATCATCGTTAGCATTATTAAATTTTGACTTTTTTACAGCTTCTATATTTTATCAACACATTTATACATAGTATATTAATACATATTATGTTTATATTTAAAAAGTTCTTTTTTAAAGTTGTAATTTACCATTTTTAACCAAGTTATACAATAAATACTACAAATATATAATTGGCAGACATTTATTTAACTATTACTATCATTATAAATATTTTGTTTTATATTTAAATTATTATGTTGAAAAAATAAATCAAAAAATGGTAAATTCTAAAAAAAAAAAAATATCAACGAAATATTATATTTTTGGAAAAGAACCACTTTTTTAAGTTTCAATAGCACAATAATAAGAATTAAATATAAATTATTCAAATGTTAATAGAATAATAACTTTTAATATTTATTTAGCAACATAAATTATGATCTTACCAAATATTAATTTGTTGATAGCTAACAATGAAAAATTGTTTTTGTTTCTTAAGCCATAGTAAGTATATTGCATTAATAATTTGTCATCAAAAACTTTTTTCATGATTTTATAAATCAAATTTTTTAAAAACTTCCCACAAATTCTGGCTAGTTCACATATCTTAAATAAAAAATATTTATGAATAATTACATTGTGCAATTAAGTTAATAGAAATCACATACAACTTGTTTTTTAAAATTTAAGTCAGTTCGAATTTTTTCTTCTAAATTATTCAGCCCTTCGTCATCTGAAATTGGCCAATTAAATATGAAATAATCAACTTCATTATCTTGTATACTTGAAGATGGGATATTTGATGATGAATTTATATCTAATAACATTTGTTCAATACTCAGCTGTTTGTCACTAATCCTTGTAACCTCCATTTTTAAATATGCCAAATAATTTAAGACAGTTTTTTCAAAACCAATTAAAAAAATTAAGTATACTAAGAATGAAATTGTATTAAAATAGATGTATAAAATAACTTATTTAATGGTTATTAAATTGTCTATTAATACTAATATTGGAATAAACGCTTACCTGCAGTATGGTTTGATGGAAAGCTTACAGGCTGTAATGGCTTTAAATTATGAAACGGAGGAGTACTAATTCAATTTTGTTCATGATGTGTGTTATGTAGTTGAACAATATCATTAACATTTTTTAAACCTATAGATTACAAAAATAATTTATATAGAGATAGTTTAATTTATTTTATAATTAAGTTATTGACAGTTGGGGACAATTAAATACAAACAATTATTAGTTTTACAAAATGATGAATTATTTTACCTGCAGTATGAATTGACTTAGATGAGTTGCTGGACAATTGCTATGAATTATTTAATGTTGAAGAACTGGTTGTTTTTTCAAATGTATTTTGTTGAAAAGGCTTACAGTTATTTTTCGAACCTATAAATAAATACATAATACAAATATTTTAATAAATAACATTGAAATAAATACAAAAATTTGAATAATACATACCAACAACTAGGGAATAATTAGTATGCTCTTCATTATCAGATTCTTCCAAAATATAATTGTCATAGTAATTTGTATCTGCAGATGGCATAATAAAATCTTTGTCAGCATCGATGTCATCATTAGATGCTGTGTATTAAAGCACAATATTAGTAGAATATAACATAGAAATTTTAATAAAATTAAACTTTTCACTACTTAATACTGTATTACTAACATAATTCTGAATTTTCATTATTTGAATTAGTAGTTGATTGTTTTTTACTAACATAAAATTGATTAGTTTTACATTTTCTTTTTAATGATTTTTCTATTGACAAAAACAGAAACAAAATTCAAATATTTTTCAAAATTAATTTAACTACTTTAATTAATTATTTATTAAGTTTAATGTAATAATACCAGCAGCAGGTGGATTGAAATTTATAGGTAACGTTTGGTTTTGTTTTGTTTTTGATGATTCTTTATCTATATCAGAAATATCAAATGTGTATAAACGTTTTTCTGCTATCTAATGAGCTTGATCGAAAGATACTAAGAATTATAAAAATGTATTTAATTACAAAAATTCTGTGACTTAATTATTTGTAACTTTAATATTGTTCTCTATTATTATACTACAATAGTAATTCTATATATCATAATTTACCAATATTTTTTGATAGTATTCGGCAACTATAAGAAGTGAAGTCAAATATATTAGGTTTAGCACGGTTCTTCCGTAGTTTATTAGCGTTACCACTATTATTTGGCCACATACAAGATGTTCCTTCTTTATTAACCCAGTAAGAAAGGACAGGTTCAACAGAATTATCATTATAAAAATGTACAACAGTCCATTGCATGGTCATAATAATACATTTTTATGTACAAAAATATATGTAACTGGTACCTAAAAATAAAAATTAACAAAATCAAATATTATTAGAATTACCGACCAAATAAATTAAATAATCATACATTACTAATGGTTAATATTCCAAATAAAATAAATAATATAGTTAAAAATAATAAATTTTCATACAACTACACTAAAACAAAATAAAAATATATCATATTACCCATATATATATATAAATAGTTAACAACTAAAAATATAACAGAATATGATGAATAATTATATACATATGCATTAACATATAGGTACTGTAATAGAATTTCAATTTGTAAAATGAATAATAGGATAAGCTACTTTAAAGTTTAAATCTTCAGTTGATAAAATGAGATATTTCATCATTATATTCTCAATTTTCCAAACATACATTTGTTTTGAAAAATCACTAACTTTATAAACTCCAATTTGTTCACTTTTTATAGGTTTATCAAAAATATTTCTAAATTTTGAAATTTCCTACCTAGTATAATCTGTGTTTTCAGGATTTTGCTATAACAAATATTGACTACTTTAATGATGTTTAAATCACCATTTATTTTTAAACCAACATAAGAATCTGCATCAGAATTTATTTTTATTTTCATTTTTTCTAAAATTAAAATTTTATATTGTGGTGATGATGTTTCATCTGTAAGTGGTCCATCGAAATGTAAATTTTCATATGTTATAAAAATATTATTGGGTTGTGACAAACCTGTTAGTAAAAGATAACGATGCATTACGTTCCTCACATCTTTTGACTAGTTGCTGGAGAGGTTTATCATTTTTACGAACCATTTTTTTCAATATACTCATGTAGTTTTCAAATTTGAAACAACTAACATTATCGAGTGAACCATAATTCTCATAGTCTTCATGTAAATGAATCAATGCATGTATGTTGTGAGATATAAAATGTTCACCATAAATAGAACCAAATTTGTTTACAGAATCATGCATAAATAATTTTACATAATGTGCTAAATGGCTATAATTGGGACTCAAATATATAGTCATTGCAATATTTAAAGACAGAAAATGTTGATAAACTGCATTAGGAACAATTGAATAAATTGCTATAGGTCCAACATATAAAAGAAATAATCGGAACTCTGTAGCCTTCCATCTAGCTAACTCATCTAATGACCTAGGTTTACGAAGAAAATCACTAGGTATTTGTTTTTTTAATGTTAAAAGTCTCTCAGAAATATGTTTTATAACACGAGTATTAAATTTTTGGTTATTTAAGTAAACACGAGCAATTTTATCACCTTTCCACAACATTAGCAGTTTTTTCATAGCACCAAGGCACACAGCGTGCATGCAATCAATACTAAATTGTTTAACCACATCTAATCCTGGAATATTAAGTATTTCACTAATTTTACCATCTGCAGTATGATATTGTCGGTGAATTTGATGTACAAAATTATTGTGATTACGTTTAGAACATTCCAAATTTGGGAAACATACACGTTTATGTAGATATTTACCTTTAACTGTACATCTTGTACAAGAAAAGAAACCTATATGACTCTTAGTTGAGAGTAGAAAATATTTAGCAGGCGTATCACAACAAAACTAATCAATGGCAAGATTTTTATGTTCTACGACTGTTAGTGTTTTATTGTTTAAATTTTCTACATCAATCCCATTTTGAATTAGATAAGTTATTTCTTCTACAAAATAACGATCGAATTCGAATAAAAATTTCCATAACCGTACACTACGTAAATATCCTATATAGCCTAGTAAATAACCTAGTAAGACTTGAAAAAAAAATTAAAAATATGCGTTTAACGTGCGACGAAAAAAAAACCTTGTTCCCACTGTGGCAGCCCGAAATCGGGGTCCTAACGCGTCGGACGATGCGCGGTGGATCGAACATTTCAGAGGATAACAATTGAAAGATCACTATGGCTGAGTACCGGTGACGCTGACATCGGTCATCCGCTGAAATATTGTTCAAAAGTACTTCCGAAAGTTGTTAATTTTAATGCGATGGGTACAGTTCATCATCTATACAATTGATTTCTTCTGAATTTTTAAGTTGGGAAACAAGTCCTCTTATTGTTACGCAGTGTGAAAACAGGTGCCTTGAATTACAAAACAATTTTTTAGAGTTAGAACTTTAAATTTATTTAATAACAATTATTGTGTTAATTTAGAAAAACGGCCGATTACGCTCGTTACGTCACTTATACGTACATACTAAATAAATATTTGAACACGTGCAATATGATAGCCGAAAAAAGCCTCTATCTTACCTTTTACGATCGATACGACGATACGTACCGAACACTTATTAAATATTTAATATTAAAAAAGCGAAGATTTTTTTTTCAGTTGTACAAGTACGACTTAATTAACTTTGCAATTATATAATGGAGAACATAAGAGAACAAATCCAAAAACGGTCGAACTTCCGAAAATATTCGCAGATCACGGTCAAATTATCGTCTGAATTAATCGGCCGACAAAAACAAACGAAACTGAATTTCGTCCGATGGATATTGAATTGTCTTGATACAATCCGCCATCGAGACATTGAGACCACTTGTGTAACATTTACTTTATTAAAACTAATTATTGCACTGAACATTAATTATGCAGTTTCAATATTTTAATGTATTAGACAATGTTATTTGCAGTAGCAATCTAATTGGTGGTACGGGAATTCGAACATCGCATTGCGGACAATGTTGGATCTAGGGGAGGACAAGTGGGCACGCTTGTCCTATCGCGCGTGATTTTGTAATTTTGTGCAACGTCGCGTTCTACGGCTGCGTTAATCACACTGATGAGCCATGTTTGACAGTCGATATGATTTGTAATTGAATACAACGCGACGATAATAACGCTTTCATGGGCGTTAATAACGTGCTCTGTTTGACAGAGCCTTTAATGTGCACAATACCATAAAATAATACATATAACTACGGCGTGGCATTTAAAGGTGTGTTAACGTGTGGCGTGGAATAGTGTGTCCCTACCATTACATTTCTCGTGAAATCGTCATATCACAAAAAAAAAATAAAAATATATTTCAAACGCTGGTCGGCGGCCACCTCTGCCCGTAGCCGAACGCGTCCGCGCGCAGGTGTTTACGCGGGGCGTATAGGCCACGCCGCGCGCGACCAGTCGGCGGTCGAGGAGTAAGCCGTCCCGCTCTCCGCCCATCTGCCAGTGGTGGGCGCAGGTGCGCGTGTAATTGTTTCGTGAAAAACGGCCTCGGTCCGCGCGGACATGAAATAACGCACCGGTGAGCAGACCACGTTGAAAAAAAAATCTGCGCCGACGATCGGTTCGAGTTTGCGACCCACGCATGGAGGGACACCTCACGACCGCCTTCTGCGAAAACACGCCTCGCGGTAATTATTCGTCCGCCGTTGCGTGTTATCTTCTGTGTTAACAACGTTGACGGCGATCGACCCCGTTGCCCGATATGGTTCGCCATCGACCAAATCATTATTGTAACATGTGCAATGCCAAGTGGCATATTTATATGCAGGCACTATACCCACTGTGCAATGAATTGTTGTATCAATGTTTCATCGATGTGTTATTGGAACGTGTAGCATCGCAATGCGAGTTGCATACGTGTATAAAAAACATTGCTGCAACACTAAATGCCCTGTGTTTGCTGACATTCAGGAAACAGTGTAAGCACATCTTTTGAAACATAGATGCATTACTTCACGGCAATGCAAATCCAATGTGTTCAAGTAATGTGTATGCAACACAGTGTTGCCGAATTCAAAATGTAGGTAATATTACCATTTCATGATAACAAAATTATCACAATTACCACATTACCATATAAATTTACCACACGAATACCACATTAGAAATATAACGCGTTAGCTTTGCTCGCGAATATACTACCTTTTTAACAATTCTTATTATATAAACAAAAATATATAATATTAATATTTCGGACTTATGTAGTCCTATTATATGTATTGAGCTTCTATCACAGACATATACTATAATATGCATATTGCATTAATGTATTAAACGCCTAACACCAAATTACTATACACGAATTTTGTATACAATCTAGACTAGGTAATTATATAAGTATATATTACACAGTTTTTACATGTTTTTTGACTTATTTAATTTACATTACAATATGTATTTAAAATTATAACATATCATTTTTTTTATTTTTATCTTATAATGAATGAACCTATAATATACTAAAACAAATAAATACAAAAATTAAAATACTTAAATTATATTTTTATTTTTTTGAGTAAAAAGAAAACTATCACAACTTGGATTATACATGTTTAATTTATAATATTTTTATAACTTATTATAACAATAAACAATAACATTTATAGTAAAAAAAACAATATCACATCTTGGATTTGGCACTAATATAATATTTATACATAACATTTTGTTTATGAAATAATAATAATAATATCACAACTTTCTTTATAATTAAAATTTTAAAATACTTAACTGATTGTGTTAAAAAAAAAAATAGTATCATTGTTGCTCTCTGATATTAGAGGAGTCCCAAGTCTTGATTTTAACCATTGCAGTTGAACGCTTAAAACTAATACAATCCACAACGGAATGTTTTGTCCTGAGAATCCCCACCAATGAATCAGTTTTAAGTTTATTGCGATGCATAGTTTTGATGTTTTTAAGATCACTGAATAACCGTTCAACTGATGCATTGGAAAATGGCAAAGCCAATAAGAGTCTCATCACAAAAAGTATATTTGGAAAATATATCTCACCTAAAGAATGTTTCAAACAAAATACTTTCCTCCAGTATTCCATAATATCATTTGCATTTTATGGTCCTAATTCCATGAGTGCTAGTTCTCTCCATTCCTTGTCCAATTCTTGTGCATTGTCTATGAAATTATTTAATACTGGGAACTTTTTAATACATTAGCTAATGATTTTGTTTTGAATTGTTTTACTAAAGCTGGATTAGTTATGGGTATTCATTCAAACAGCGGGTCGTCAAATACAAATCTTTTTTTTATGTCCACTACAAGTTCTATGTAGAACTCTTGACATGATTTAAAATACTTAAATATATCGTTTGAGTTAACAACATTTTTGTTTTTTAAATTTGTTATTGAATCAGTAGCATTTATACTTTTCAATTTCAGATTTTAGAAAATATAGTAGAGGCCCTTCACCTTGAAACAAAGTGTTGAAATTTGTCAGGAGACCAAGTGAATATGACTTGAATTCGAGGTAGATTATACTAAAGAAGTTTTCCATGGTACTATAAGTTAATTCAGATGTTTTGGAGGGATCTTCAAAATTTACCAGTCTAAAATATTCATTGAGAGCAGTAAATTGTTCTAATACTCTATCAACGCACGATTTTAGTGACAGCCAGCGAGTTTAACCTAAACCTTTATCTGAAGCACACTTCAGAACAGTGTCCGTCAGATCGTCGGCTGTCCCTAAATATCATAATTATAATATAATGTAATATTTTTATAATGAATGAAAAGAATAGGATTTACCTGAAAATGTTTCAACCATATCCAAAAATTGAGTTTTTACAATCATTGTTTTTGTATGAAAATATATTATGACAACCGTACACTGTTTGACTTCAGAAATATCTGTAGTTTAATCCATTATAAGTGAGTAAAAAGTACCAGGTTGTTTAAGTGTATCACACAGTTAATTTAAAAAATTATTTCCTAAAACATTTTTCATAACTGCCGTTGCTTTAGTTCTCTTTAGAGTCAAATTTGTGGCAATTTTGGAATCAGGAAATATTGTACTCAGTAGAGGACACTCAGTGTGTCAGACAAAGAAAAGGGTAAATTATTTGTAGCAAAAAGGGTAGTAAGTTTTAATTCAGCTATTCTAGTTTTTTCGGTCAATGATGACATTTTAAAAACGTAATTGACAGAATTTTGTTGGACCACTTGATTAAAATTTACAATATGTTTGGCGGATTGTCCGTGTCTCTTAATTTCAGTAAGGTGAGGACTCAAAAAAGAACTGCAAACCTTACAATAAGCTACTTCTTTTTGTTTTATGTTCATTTCGGTAGTAAGCCAATTTTTGTACTGTCATAGTTAACCATTTTTCATTAAATTTTTTAACAGTTGGTTTTTTTTTTTGTCTGTTGTTGATGATTGAGAAGCTTCTAGCTCTTGTTCAGTAACTAAACTTGAATCAGCAGTAATCAAACTCAACAAAGGTTCCGGTTCATCAATGTTTTCTATTTTTTTAATAATCAATTGAGTAGATTGAGTGTCAGGCACAACTTTTTTAAGCCATTTATCCATTGTTATAAAATAATTTATATAGATATTTATAAACAAAATATGTAACAGCTATAATTTACTTGATTGCTATTAACTAATTGGTATTAACTATTAACATTTCACAATTGTATTGTTTGTAATTTGTTTGAGTATTGAATTTCGTATTTTCGTGTTATCAATTATAATTTACCACGGTCGCATGTAATCATTGTAACCACAGATATATACAATAACTAAATTGCTAACTGATTATGTCTGACGCATTGTGATTATGAAGCCGAAAGCCATATGCATGCAAAGACCTTATACCTAGTACCTTTAAGGTCTATGGATTATTATACAATTACAATTAATGATAATATAATAAAAAAAAACTAATATATAACTTATAACTTGTGTTACAATACATTTCAATTTAATTTTCTATATATAGTATATATTACCACATTTTTTTGTATATTCAAAAACGGCAACTATGTTGTACGACGTATGTAATGATGATATTTATGAAGGTGATCATCTTAACTGCAACAAATGCAATGTTTTTCTACATTTTGGATGTGCCGCTATCAGGGAGACAGCGTTTAGAAAGATGTCAAATACTGCCAAACAAAACTGGTGTTGCAATAAATGTAAATTTAAAGAGACGAGCCCTAAAACTCAGGCTTCCAAAAGTAAATCAACCACCGCCAACTCAGGTTCTCAAAATTTACAAAACGAAACTTTAAATAACCTCGTTGACTCAGTCAACTTTATGAATGAGAAATTTGATGGTTTCGGCAAGCAACTGCAAGATTTAATTTCAACTATTAACCTTATCAAAGAGGAAAATTTAACTCTTAAAGAAGAAAATCGAAAAATAAAAAATAAAAAATGAATGTGCGTCTCTGGAAAAACGTTTAAATGTAATTGAGCAAAAGTCAATTGAAAACATTATTGAAATTGTGGGCGTCCCGGAGATTGAAAACGAAGACTGTGTCAAAACGGTGGAGTCAATTGCAGGCGCAGTTGGAGTCAAGATTTCTGTGTCAAAAGCATATCGTGCTTTTTCGAAAATCTCTAACAGGTCCAGAAAAATAGTGGCAGAGTCGACTTCAATCCAGGACAAAAGAAACTTGATGATAAGTGTTAAAAAATCAAAATTAACTGGTAAAACTGTTGACCCTAAGTGGAATAATGATAGTATTTTCATTAATGTTAGTCTTACTCAATTTAACAAAAATCTATTTTTTAAAACTAGAGTTTTTGCTCGCAACGCGGGTTACAAATTCATCTGGTTTAAGGATTCCAAAATTTTTTTAAAAAAGAATGAGAACTCCAAGGCTTGTATAATTTTTGATGAGCTCTCTTTGCCCAATTTAGTCTAAGCTCACAATCAAATTCTGAATTTATTTTGTATATATTTGTTAGTTAAAAATGGAAGATGTCTTAAATATAAATGGATACCTTAGTTATAAAACTAACTATTTTGAATCTTTCTCAGAATTTATTGATGGTAATAAGAGTATAAATAATAAATATGTAAATATTATATGTTATAATATTAGGAGCGTGAACGCCAATTTTGATGAACTAGTATTATTTTTAGAGAGTGAACAAAATAAAAAGAAAATCGATGTTATTGTACTAACTGAAACTTGGCATGATCCACTAAGTCAGGGTGCCTATGTCATTGAAGGTTATAATCAACACTTCTCTGCAAACAAAAGAAACCAAAATGATGGTATATCTGTTTTCGTCAAAAATAATTTTACAACAGTTTTTTTTTTAATATGATTTTGATGAAACCAATATTGTTAAACTCTCCTTTAATAATCTAGATATGCCAATTAATATACTATGTATATATAGATCTCCCTCCACTAATTTGAATACCTTCATTAACACTCTAAGCGAAGTTATTCGAGAGAATACTAAAAAAGATAACTATACCGTTCTTATAGGTGATATAAACATAAACATTGTAGGGATAAACCCATTAAATAATGATTATCTTAATTTATTATCTGAAAATGGTTTTGCGTCTTTTATTAACTCTTATACTAGATTACCCAAACTACAAAACCATTCATGTATTGATCATATATTTGTCCACAATAACAATAATAAAAATCTAATTACGCAAATTAACGCAGGTATATTACAGACAGATTTTACTGACCATTATACAATTGTACATTATACATAATTGTAATGTAAAGCTATGCCACGCGCAGGTCATAATCAATGCAATACACATCCTTTGACCATGAACAACCGCAAACAACGTCATCATTTCGTCGAATTTGACGATCAAAGGCTAAGGGCAACCAGGTGGCGAAAACAACATCAAACTGAGTATATAAATGCTTCGTTTCACCACCAACGGCAGACGTGTCTAGCTATCAGTACAAGCCCTTCTGAGTTTCGTCTTCGATATTGTTATCGCGAATATTTTATAATAATTAACTGTACCTATGTCTGTATAAGCCATTTACTTATTTTATTTAAAAGTTTTACAAAGTGTTAAATGATTTAAAGTCGTTATATTCCATCCCGAAAACACCATCATTACGATAGGTATCTGTTAAAATTGGGTACCACGTAACAATGCGATAACATTTTGATCTTAAACACTAAATTATATTAATATTTGTGTATATTTTTTTATGTATTATATACATAGTCAATACACTGTTAATTTTTATTCTAAATAATAACTTAATATACAAATCCTTAACTATATATATTATATAAACACTTTCTGTCTAATTTTATTATAGCGTAAATATATACATACAAAAAAATATTCCCCCCCCCCCCCCCCAAGCAAAGAACTAAAGCCGCCCCAGCCCAGGAATGATTTATCGTTAAAAGGTGCATGGACTTTTTACGTTTTATAAATAAAATCAAATAAGACGACTTTATTTTACTTTATCATAAAGATATTTTACATTTTGTATCAGTACATGTTATCATTTTCGAGACCGCGAAACGTTACGTGACGCGCATCAAAGGCGCAGCAAAAGTTGCGGTGTGTACACAACGCCCGTTCAGCGCGTCTCACCGGCGGCCATTGTTTGGTGTTGCGTTTGTCGGTGCTGTTGTGCTTCTCTCGTCGCCTTAAGTTTTCGATTTCGTATTTTTTTTCTGTGCTCCCGGCAATGATGGTGATGGAATAATATCGCCCTACGATCGTTTCTGCGAGCAGCGACGTGACACCTTATGCCGTTCTTCGACGTGCATACCAAACATGACGTGCTCACAGCCGGCCGCCATTTTTCTCGTGAACCACGTTGTCGGTTCCGCAAAAATCATTCAGCCGTGTATACGTCGTTTACGTAATGCAAATTTCGTCGCTGCGCACAATTGAACAGCGTTTTTACGACGGCTGTCTTCTGTCTGTGTCACTGACCGGTTCGTGTGTAAAATCGTTCGTAGCCGACCGTTAGTGGTCCCACACGCCCAGTGTTTTTTTTCTGATTTGGCACCATCAAATTGTCGACAACTTGTTAGTTCTATTCTAAACACCGTTGCCTGATTGTTGTTCCTGAATTCAACTTGATCAATAAGTAAATTTGGTTGCGAGTTTTATTGCGGCAATATCGTTTATTGTGCTATTTCGAAATGCGCCAACGATACGAGTCTGAAGCGCCAATAGAAATTTACCCAAACTGTGAACGAATAATAATCAGAGTTCTTTGCTGATTATTAAACAACCGATATTTTTTAGTTACGATAAGTTCAATTTATTATACACCTTGTATTAAATTTTCAAGAGTTTTCGGTCAACCAATTAAATTTTATAGATGTTTAAAAACAAAAATTTTACAAAAATCGAAAATTTAAATTGTCTATAAATAAGTCAAAATACTTTGAAAACTTAACCATGCATGTAGAAAGCCAACATAAAGATTTGGTGAATATTTCAAGTTGTTGCGACTTTTGGTTTTTGAGTTGGAGCATTTAAAAAAAAATGTAATTTGTAAAAACGTGATTTTGCGTAAAATTTCCCGTTTTTTCGTAATTTCTTTTGTCGTTTTCTTCAATTTTTGTAAAAAGTATTGAAAATGTTGGATTTTTGAGTTGCCAAAGTACTATCTACATTCACATTCCATTCAGAAAAGTTGCTGTTTAAGCAAATCGAAGCATTTTTACTGCCAAAAAAGTGTCGTCTGACACGAAAAAAAAATTAAAATGAAATAAAACAAAAAAAAAAAACATTGTAAAACCAATAGATTCCATCACTCCGTTCAGAATCTAAAACTATTTAAATTAGTAACAAAGGTATATTAAAATATCTAATCTTGACATAAAGCTTTACGAGCAAGGCTCGTATGTTCATGCATTTGCATATCAATCTTGCTAAGTTGTAATTAATGCTAGATGACATAGAAATCCATTTCAAGGTAGCACGGTTAAATATGTGATGTCTTATTTTGTATGATAGAGGTTTTTTGCCTATTTGGCATTTTTATTTTTTACTAGGCGTATGATACTCGTACATATTTTTTATATTCCTATTCATATTATTATATCAATGTGCATTTTTTTTGAAAATACTATGAATGAATCAGCATTTGAAGAAAAAAAACCACTTTCGTTTATAATTTTTCTTTAAATAAAATGTTTGAGAATTCAGCTGCAACATAAAGTTATAGAAATTAAACAGCTATTTTGTAGTAATTGCTTCATTCAGTTCATTAGTATTTTGAATACACATCACGATTAGATACAATGATTATATGTAATTCGTGTAATTTTAAAAATTGTTAATCATTTTTTTTTTTTTTTTATAACCATTATTTTATAAATAAAATACATAAATGCATGCTTATTTAAGCATTTTTAGGGCATGAACTTACTAGTCCTGCCTTTAGGTAATCTTTACAATATAAATGTGAATTTATAACTATTATCTAAAATATATTAATTTAAATTAAATATTTTATTCGTATAATTTTTATTTTTAGTTTATTGTGGTTTAGTTACTATTCTGATTTTGTATTAATTATATATATATATAGACTTTATAAAAGGACAGATGCTTGTTAACATATATTATATAAATATATATTCTTATTCTGGAAAGCTAATTTTAATTTTAATAATTGGCTAATATAAAATGATTGATTTCATGAATATATAGTTTACTAAAAAGTTCGCTATTATAATACGTGTAAAATGATTACATGATTTAATCTACAATTAAATAATATTAGTAAAAAATAATTTTTTATATTTTACTTACTCAGGACATGATTCCATTAACTGACAGAATACATGGTATATATTGACTTCAGCTGATAAATTGATATTCTGTGAACAAAAATTATACTTGTACGGTCTTTTGCTACTATATATTCAATATAATTCAATTTTTTTTAATATATACATATGAGTATTATTGATTATCAAAAAATAATTATAATATCAACATTTTATAACTTACGTCGTACTGTTTGTCCATGTACGTAGTTTCTCTACTATAATATTTATCTAACAGTGCATCAGGAATATCAAATTCCAAAATGTTTTAATGTTGTAACATATATGTTACTATGAAGTTCTTCTGTGGTAAGGGAAGTCGCTATAGTTTAAAAATATTAATTTTATTAAGGTTTTGAATTATACTTTTGAAGAAAATAAATATATAAATGCAATAATTATTTAAATATTTGTTTGCTTTACTCAATGGCTAATTTATACCATGTTGCACGTTGATAAGTATATAAAGGCCACAAACTCTATAACATAAATTAATGGATCTAATTAGAACTACAGGAATCTTACACCATAAAAATAAAAATATAAATACATTTACAGGTGAACAGTCCAATGCTTTATTTCCTTTATACATTTTGTCCTGGTTTGAATATCTGTAATGAAAATAGTTATATTAGTGACACTTTTGATTATATATTAACAATTGTTCAAATTAGATCTCATGAATTATTTATGTATACTATTTTTTTTTAGAGTACATATTTATTTATGTAAATTAATTAAATTGAATTAAACAGGATACTTACTTCAATAATTCATTCATAAATTTGGGAACCGTAACTTTATACAATATATTTCTTTGGTGTTTTTTATCAATTATTTTAGGTACTTCCACTGAAAAATATATAGTTCAACATTAGTTAAATAAATTTATTTATGTCACTGTTGTATTGTAAAAGTAGAATTTCAATTGTTTGGAAAATAATATGACGTCAAAATTGATCGCCGTTGTTAAAAAGATCCTTAAAAATATGTACTCATAGAATGATATTACCCCATTATAATTGTTATCTTTCGATAATTTTAACTATACATATGATATAAAAATAAAATCATCATTAATTTAATTCATTTTTTACAATAAAATAATAGACTAAAATATTTAAGTACCTATTCAGTTGAAAGTTTATAAGTAATTTAAGGTCATGAGTAGAGCTCTGAAGTTATTAGACTAAGGAAACAAAAAAATAGTATCATGCACATAGGTAAAAAACCGAAAATCGTGAACTTCGTAAGTCTATAACTTCAAAACTAATGGTTTCCGCAAATTTATTTTTACATCATCGTTTAATACTCGTTAAAATACACAGGTTTCCGAAAAAAAAAATCGAAAAAATCGAGTGGCCGCTAAACTAGACTTGTTCCCACGAACAGGGGCTGCTTTTAAGGAGGGGGCATAGGGGTCATGCCCCCAAGACATATTACTCTTTATTTTGTTAAATATTTTCATTAATTTAGTCATGTATAAGTGTGTAACTTGTATTATATTAATTATTATGCTGTAATATGCATATATTACTAACAAATAATAATATGCATGTTCCCGAATCGTACGAGGATAAAAATGCACATTTATATTTAATACCTCTAAATTATGTAAATAACTATCGCACACATAATTGTAATGTAAAGCTATGCCACGCGCAGGTCATAATCAATGCAATACACATCCTTTGACCATGAACAACCGCAAACAACGTCATCATTTCGTCGAATTTGACGATCAAAGGCTAAGGGCAACCAGGTGGCGAAAACAACATCAAACTGAGTATATAAATGCTCCGTTTCACCACCAACGGCAGACGTGTCTAGCTATCAGTACAAGCCCTTCTGAGTTTCGTCTTCGATATTGTTATCGCGAATATTTTATAATAATTAATTGTATGTCTGTATAAGCCATTTACTTAATTTTATTTAAAAGTTTTACAAAGTGTTAAATGATTTAAAGTCGTTATATTCCATCCCGAAAACATCATCATTACGATAGGTATCTGTTAATTTTTGGGTACCACGTAACAATGCTGTAACATGCACCATTATATGTAATATAATTGTAATGTAATTCTAACAATAATATGTACTATTAAAATAAACCACGCGCAGATCATAATCACTAAATCAATGACCGTGAACAAATGGTGAAATGACCAATTAATAACAACAGATAGGAAGCCACGTGCGGATTACAAATCACAAACAATTTCATCATTCAAATTTGACGATGAAGACCAAGGGCAACCAGGTGGCGAAAACAAAACAATTAACTAACAGAGTATATAAAGGCTCCGTTTCACCACCAACATCAGACGTATCTAGAGCGCTGTCGTTGGTGATTAGCTCGGCGTAAGTCTGCCGCGCTGTATCCACGAGGGCTGGCGCTGATGGAGAAAACTCAAGGCTAGTGACGTTTTCTCGGACCGACATATTGTTTGCAAACACGGAAGAGTCAGATGGGCGACCCTCCGTCATTTTGACATGTGAAGTGTCATGTTTGCGCGTCGGTGGCGGGAGGTCAGCTGGTGCTGACCTGGGGTCGGGTTTGGGAACCCGGTGGCCCTTTCCACGGTTGGGAGCCTTCCACGCATTCTGGGCCCTATAGTCCTTCTGATTAGCAGGGTTACCCCTGTAAATCCGTTGGTGCTCTGGTGCTTGGACTGCTGCGTTAGGCGCCGGAGTGTGTTCCATTGTGAATAGAAATACTGGTTTTATATAAATACGAATATATATAATAGTTGTTGGTTATTATTAAAAATAATAATGGTTGGTGGTTGGTTGTGTGTGGTTTCGGGTGTGTGTTGCGAACCTCGCTCACTCAAAATAAAAATTCGATTGAAAACGAGAAATTTGCGAGATGTTTTTACGGGAGTATTGTTTTTGTTTACACTCGCGTAAAAATGATAACCAGCTAAGCTGATTATTTGGTTACCGGTACGGTCCAAATTTATCGTAATTTGGTCACGCACTCGGCGACGATAATGAAACCAGTTGTTTCGACGGCGACGGTTAAGAACGGCGCACAACGTCGAATTAAATCGATTGATTTTAACACTTTTTTTCATTTATTGTTACAAATATTTAATTGTAACTTTTTATTGACGAATAAAAAAACAATCACAAAAAGAAAACAACTCGAACAACAAAACAATATGCATAAAACAATATTCGCACACAAAAACAAAACATTTATCGCATTTTGGACATTCAATTAAGAGGTTATCCATGATGTGTCTTTTTTAAACAATTATTATAAAAAGCCAAAAAAAAACTGTAATAAAAAAATATAAAATGTTAAAAAAAATTTCATTAATTTCATACATCGTTTTACCTATTTTTGTAGTTCAATGCTATTATATGTAAACAGAAAATTAATAAAACAAATTGTTAAATATTTATAGAAAATATAGCTAGATAATAAAAACGGAACCCTTTATTCCATTTTCTGATGTTTAATGGTTTATTTTTGAATTGATCATTATTTAAATGATATAAAAAGGAATTTTCGTATATGAAATTCTTAAAACATTTCGGACAATCAATCGTCATGTGTGACCGTCTTTGCTTTTGATTTATTATATTTAAATAATAATCAAATGGTTTTTGATCAACAACTGTCATAAAAAATATAAAAAAAAAATAATAAGAATAAATAATAACTTACAATATTTTTGAGGTGTGTCCGCAATGTGTACAACAAGGAATTCTTGTACTATCGTTATGAAAATCATATCGTGCCAATTTGTCACGGTAGTTGGCGACGGTTAAGAACGGCGCACAACGTCGAATTAAATCGATTGATTTAAACACTTTTTTTTTTATGTGAAATAGTTACAAATATTTAATTGTAACTTTTTATTGACGAATAAAAACAATCACAAAAAGAAAACAACTCGAACAACAAAAAAACAATATTCGCACACAATAGTGACGACGGTTGTCAATCGTTCCGCGGTGTCGGAAAAACAAGGCCCAGGAGGTATTATCCCCATTGGGTCCTGGCTCTTTGAAGAGCTGGTAGTCGAAGAAAATTGCGGCTCCGAAGACAGCAAGAATGTCTTGACACAGGGAGGTGGCTACCTGCTCACCTCGGAGACAGTTTTGTCCGGGCTGGACTAACGGTCTGGCTAAGACGAGTTGGGATTGAGATCCCACTTCGCTAAGCGTTGAGAACACAACTGGAGTGTTCTTGAACGTCTTGGTATTGGCTAAGACGTTTGATATCGCAGTGAGAAACTGGTAGTTAAAGCCAGTGTTCATTGGATATGAGGGGAACTCGACTTCTGTGATGGAGTTATCAAAAGCCAAATTGTTCGGTTCATTTCTACGTGAACCAAGGGACCTGAATCCTAACAAGTTAGAATTAGGCTGGAGGCCTTCAAACGTTACATTTGATTGGTATAGGCCTGGCGGTGCGTTGCTTATTGCATTGCAAACTGCCTCGGATGTTACTCCTAGACAGGGCAGCTCCTCATAGAGGTTGTGTAGATTATCATCTACACCTGGAGCTGGGGCAGCTAATGTACCGTAGTACCCGCTGAGACCATGGATGACTTGGTCTGGGAGGGGAGGAAACTTGGGGTAGAGGTGTTGTTTCGTCGTTGACACGACGTTTCCAAGTTGTTTGATCTTTAAAAGCAAAGGCTCAGGCAGATTGAACGCAGTTGTTCGGGTTAGCACTAGAAGTGCATCTTCCCGCCTGCGTTATTGGTTAGCTATTCTTCTGTTTCAATGTTATCAATGTTATGATTCTTAACCATAGCATTGCAGTTGAATAGTAGTCGTAGTACTCTGGGAGGAGCACTTTCGACAGAGCGCTCTCGTCGGTGATTAGCTCGGCGTAAGTCTGCCGCGTTGTATCCACGAGGGCTGACGCTGATGGAGAAAAACTCAAGGCTAGTGACGTTTTTCTCGGACCGACATATTGTTTGCAAACACGGAAGAGTCAGATGGGCGACCCTCCGTCATTTTGACATGTGAAGTGTCATGTTTGCGCGTTGGTTTAAGTCGATGTCTCTTAAAGTAGACAATGGGACTGAAAGGGTTAAAAACATATAGTGTAGCTATAGTTTCTTACATGAAGATATTATATATTAGAGTTATCACAGTGTTCACTATCATACGTATTGAAAATATCGCCGAAGTCTAAAATTTCATTACATCGTTACTAATACTAAACTTTTCCATTTTTATTGCAAAACACTGTGATGCACATAAGTTTCATTATGTTGTTATTGATAGTTAAAAGGATCTAACCATAACAAAACTAATTAACATTTGACAATTATACCTTATTGAAAAAAAATGTTAGTATTAATTCTTAATTGCTTAATATTATGAAATTCTATATGAATTATCAATTTACCAATTTTTATATGTTTTATTTTTGTTTTTTTTTTTAATAATTTTGTTATGTTGGTTCGAATATAAATAACTATCTATGAAAAAAAAAAAAATATTTCTCAAATTTTTTTACCAATTAAGGTTTGTACAAAATAAATTAACTTAAAGAATTTTCTGATGCTTGGATATTGAGTAAAATTCAAATGAAAAAAAATTTAAATAAAAAATTACACCTTGTACTAACAAATTCTAACATTTTATAAATAATATAAATATGTTCACTTGTTAAACAATAATGTACTTATTTCTACAATATTTTCGAAGACACATTTTAATAGAACATAAAAAAAAAAGAATAAAATAAAAGTGCAATTTTTCATTTAACCAATTTATAAATTCAAATTCAAACACAAGGATAAGAAAATAAGTAATAAACAATTATACTGACCGTCAATATTTAGATCACATTATAGATGGTTTGAATGATTTGAAACAAATTAATTAAAAAAATTCATTGACATCACAAAATTTACTAAGATCATTTAATCAAACCAATATTATTTACTTTTCAAAACTATACAATTTCAATATAAATTTTAATATAATATATTACAGGAAAGAAAATTCAATTGAGTATAAAATAATATTTTAAGTTTTTGGAACACTTGTAAAATACTTATAGCTGAGATAACTAATGAGTTACATAAGTTAGTGACTATGTTTTTTTTATGGTATCTGGCACTTTGGTTAGTGTTAAGAGATAATTTTATTGTCTAAAATGTATTTTTTAATTAAATAGGTCAAATATCAGAAGCACAATATTTAAATGTTCGATTTATGGTACAGACAATCAATGAAAGTAAAATAATAAAACTGTTGTCTACATATATTTGTATTTTAATAACTATGAAAATATTGTACTTTCAAAATCTCAATATAATAAGTGTAACAGTAAGACTTTCAAATTTTGAAGTAAAAAAGTACCAGAAATTAGTCCAAATAGTACATTCTAATTATAATTAACGTTTAAAGCAATAGGCTTAATTTTAAATACCTATGCAGTATTCAAGAATAAAAGCAAAAATGAAAAATCAGATATTCTTACATTTATAATAAACATTTTGATTAAAATTAATATTACATTATACCTATGCAGTATTCAAGAAAAAAGCAAAAATGAAAAATCAGATATTCTTACATTTATAATAAACATTTTGATTAAAATTAATATTACTCCCTGCTTAAACCAACTAATTTACCTTGTCCAGCCAAGTTAGTTTTAGAGATATCCAGATACATCAACTTTGGTAAACTATTGACAATTTGTGCCATTACGTTATTTTTAATATGAATACTTGGATTAGGATATTGTCCATCTGATTGTGATAGATCTAAAACACTGAAATAAAATATATCATAATGTTGTAAGCATTAAATGTACCATTTATTAAAATACTTACACAAGGGATTGCAGAGAACATCTATTCAGAATAGTATTGTTATCTAGTATGCCAGGCATATTAAACTGTAAATGTTTTAATTTTGGAGACTTTACACTAATTCTTGTAATAACATCATTTGAGAACCATTTGTCATCTTGGCAACGAATAATTAATGAATCCAAAACAACATCGTGTTTCATTAAATTTGTGATGTACGTCTTGTGAGTAAGATTAGGACAGTTGATAAGTGAAAGTTCGTGCAAGTCATGGCATAAAAGAAATTCAAGTCCATTGTCTGTGATTTTTGAATTATGAATGTGTACCGACCACAATTCAGTCTTGGTTTTGTCTTTAAACAAATGAGCAAAATCATCTAAAAACTCAAAGTTATTCTTCTGATAATACTGAACTAACAGGTCACATATTTTACTGGGTAAGATTATTCCTTCATGCAACATGTAACCTTTTGATATTTTTGAACATATTATATATAAATTTTTGTTTATATAATTTAAGCACAAACCAAGTAGCGATTCGGGAAGGGAAACCTTATTGTATCTGAACTGGATTTGAATTAATTGTTGCTCAGGATTGTTCATTGTAGAAATAATTACTTACCACTCGAGCTAATTAATTATTAATTTTGATTAGTATAAACCATAAAACACGGTGACCAGAATGTTGACAGATAAGTTTTCTGAACCACGTAGAACTTAACAATATTGTAACGTGCCTCGAGTGGTTTGAGGACGCTACGATAATGTTATGATTGAATAGTACTTCTAAGTGTTTTAATATAAGTTCAATAATTTAAACTTGAAAGAATAGAGTATGATATTTTTATTTTACACTTAGAAAAATCAGCAAAGTAATAACAATGTAAATATGACTGTCGTAAGCGGAGTGTTTGTTGCAGTTGAGTGGCTGGATACGTCTGATGTTGGTGGTGAAACGGAGCCCTTATATACTCTGTTAGTTAATTGTTTTGTTTTCGCCACCTGGTTGCCCTTGGTCTTCATCGTCAAATTTGAATGATGAAATTGTTTGTGATTTGTAATCTGCACGTGGCTTCCTATCTGTTGTTATTAATTGGTCATTTCACCATTTGTTCACGGTCATTGATTTAGTGATTATGATCTGCGCGTGGCTTCTTCTTTGTTACTATTATTTGACCATTTCACGATTTGTTCGTGGTCATTGATTTAGTGATTATGATCTGCGCGTGGCTTATTTTAATAGTACATATTATTGTTAGAATTACATTACAATTATATTACATATAATGGTGCATGTTACACCTCACCGCCGAAGAAAAAATTTCAGGGTGAAACAATGAAATTTTTAAATTTACCGTATACAAACTTTGAAAATAATTGCTTACTCACTAATATGTTAATACAACATTTGTTGGTTATAAAGAAAAATAATAATAATATTTGAATTTATAATAAGATATACACATACATTTTTTTTTTTTTTTATGTTTAATATTATTATGTATACAATATTATGTTTCTTAAAACTAAATCCCACTACCAAGTATATAATATTATTGTTAAATACAATATATATATTTAATTTTATGAATACCCAATTCCTAATTAGTATTTATGATTCTTTTTATTATTTTTTCTTTTCTTTCCCTGCTTGAACTATCACTACAATATATGAAAAGTTTTGAAGGTTTTATTTTTTTTAATAAGAAATTAAATATACATCTAGTTATTGGGTCGTGCGCGTGAGTGATATCCTCATGAGTTGTTCTACAGACTATGGAGTGACACTCATGTAAATTTAGAGTTCCTCCCCTTGGTTTAAAAAATTCTCCAATGTTTATTGAAAATATTACTCGATTATCTTTACACATGTCCTTGATTACAAGCTCATATGTATTATCCCATCGCTTTTCTAAATTTTTCGTAATTATTTTGTTTAATTTCGGCAATAGTGTACATTCTAGACAACGCGTCGACATTACCATTTAATACTCCCGGTTTATAAACTATATCGTATTCGTATTGTTCTAAAAATATTCTCCATCGCGCTAATTTTGATAATGGGTCTTTTAGATTAAATAACCATTGTAAAGGACGGTTGTCTGTTATGATAGTGAATTTACGTCCGTATAAATATGGTCGAAATTGTTTTACGCCAAATATTATAGCTAGACATTCTAATTCTGTTGTCGAATAGTTATTTTCGGATTTATTTAAAGTTCTACTCGCGTAAGCTATTGGTAAATCTTTGTCACCGTGTAATTGTGATAAAATCGCGCCTAGTGCTTTTCCCGAAGCATCGGTTGTTAGAATAAATGGTTTGTCAAAATCTGGATATTGTAATATTGGTTCTGTACATAATGCATTTCTCAAAGTATCAAATGACTTTTGACATTCTTCGTTCCATTCAAATTTAACATCTTTACGTAGTAAGTTAGTTAGTGGTTTCGCGATTAAACTGTATGATTTTATAAATTTCCTATAATATCCCGATAGTCCCAAAAATGATTTTATATTTTAACGTTTTTCGGTGTAGGATATTCGAGTACGGATTTTATTTTATTCATGTCTGGTTTTATTCCGTTTTCGGTTATAATATGTCCTAAATATAAACATTCTCGTCTTAGTAAGTTACATTTATTTGGTTCAATTTTTAAATGATTTTGTCTTAATCTTTCAAATACATTTATTAATTTTTCATTATGGTCTTCTAAGTTTTTCCCAAAAACTATTATATCATCCAAATATACTAAACATTTCAATCCGATTAATCCCGATAAAACATTTGACATTAATTTTGCAAATAATGAAGGACTTTGTTTCATTCCCATTGTTAGTCTTTTGAATTCCCAGTGACCTAGAGTACTAAAAGCTGTATATTCCCTAGATTGCTTCGACAAAGGAATTTGATAGAATCCCTGTGTTAAATCAATGACAGAAAATAAGGTACAACTGCCTAATTTATCTAGAACAACCCAGTGAGTACCACCGCCAGAAGAGGTGTCTAAATTAATTATTGCACACTCGATTTTATACGGTTTTTTAGGTAAGTTGTCTCGTGAAAAGACACCACGAAAATGTTTAATTTTCAACTTGTCAACATAATTTATAATATCTTCACTGGTAAGAGCTCTGCTAGGTAACGTTAATTTTTCCTCGTTTTTTTTTTTTCTGTCCACTCCTAAGCCTTTCAGATTCAAATACAAACCTTTCCCGTTTGGATTGTTTAAATATAAACCATTACCCTTCTTACGATTTTTAATAGCATTATATACACTTGAAGCACCAGAAGCTAAACTTCCTAAAGCCGATAACCCTGCTAATATTGACGCTTACGGTAATGCACCTCCCAACTGGTTCGGTGTTAAAATTGTTCTCTTACCATTTTTTCTCGTTTTTTTATTTTTGTTCTTCGCTGCCAGCAACATTTTTTTATTAGTACGTTTACAACCCATTCCGATTTTTCTTTTAGCTTTCATAGCGTTTACCACAGCGTATGCAACAAGTTTTTCTTTTTTAGAACTATCTCCAGCTCTAACTAACTCTTTCCCAAGCTTGTTCTTCCAATAATTTATCGGCTTTATGTCTAATATCTAAATTATTACTGTTTTCGTAAGCAATGTCGTGTGTTCGACAAGCAGAATCTAACGGGTTGATTCCTTTATCTCCACGAGCTAATCTCTTTTTTAAATTTGTACCGGGACCGTATCAAATAGTAGTTGTACGGGGCACCGGCGCACGCGCACGAACGCGCAAAGGCATGTGGATGGCTCCCTCTCCACCGGCCGTCCTGCTCGACAGATGCTCCGACGGACGCAACCGGTTTTATTTTTAGCAGTCGGTCCACCGCCGCCGCCGCACCGTACGCTCGCACGCACGCACGCAGTCGGCGAGGCACCGGAACGATATCTCCGCAGCATCGACAGCAGCAGCAGTCGCCGGTGGTACACTGGCCCCGGAATCACCGTTCCGTGAGCGCACCGCACCGTCAGCACTCGGACCGCGTCACAAAAAAAAAAAGCCGGAGAGCCCAGACCGAACACCGCGGAGAACAGCGAGCGGTCGCACAACTTGCCATGCGTTGTTGACCGGGTGATCGCGGACGAGATTTTACAATCCCTCGGCAGGTAAAAAAGCAACAGGCGTCCCTGCTCTAATCCTTCGAGTCCTGCGTTTTGACGGGCTCGCTTATTTTCGAAATAAATATAGACCGTGTCTACTGCGCGTACAATAACATGTACGTATGTTATGTGTAGCCGCTGTACACATGTCTCGGTCCTGCGTGACACATGTGGCGTACACATATTTTTCTTTCCTTTCCTACACACCCCCGCCGCTCATTTCTTCTCTATCATTCTCACTCTCTCTCTCTCTCTCTCTCTCTCTCTCTCTCTCTCCCTCACCGTCTATCTTTATCTATCACACTTTAGGCGTTCCTCCTCTCAATCCTTCTCGGAATTAATACTATTTGAGTATACGCTCCATAGACTGACGTATGTGTGTTCTCGTACGTTTTGTAGATTACTTGCCAACTGCCGCGCTCGTGAGTCGTTCAAGAAAGAAATAAGAAAAATGTTGGTCGACGCGACGACGTCGTCGTGGACCGCTCGAACAGTGCTGTTCCTTTTCCTGTCCGGTAAGAAATTCTCGTTTTATCTCTTTACAACTATAAATACTCGTGTTAAAAAGCTCATGATAGAACAATAACCGACCAATTTGGTTTGGTCGTCCGCGATATCGAAGCAGCCGTATTGCGTTAAATCGTTTTTTTCGGTTCCGAATAATAAGTATTAATTACAGATCCGATATTTCATGAAATTAACGCAAGAGCATACTTTCGTAAAAGTAGTAATAATAAGGCATTGTAAACTTTAGAGTTCAAAATATTGTTCGTATATTTTAAATGCTATTTTTGAATGTCTGTATATTACTTTAGTATCTTAAAAATATGAAACGTCATTTAAACATTACATTTGGCATATAAAATAATAAGTATTTATTATATTTAAACGCACACAACTATAAACACAAGAAACTTACTTTCGTACTCTTTTAGTATATACGAAAATATTACATTACGTAATTATTTTAAAATAATATAGGTACTTCTTCTCGTATCTGTTTAGTTCTTTTTTTCCGATTACATAAGAAAACAGAAACAGTAAAATTAAAATACATTATTATACCAATCTAATACATTTTATCAATCGGTATGAATGGAAATAAAATATCAATAGATAATTTATTATCTACTCGATAACGTTTACGGTCAAATTATTAGAACATGCATAATTAACGCACGCTCCATCATTCAGTTTTGCTGTTTTTTTTCGTTAATGTTTATTAATAACATTATTGTTCGGCCGTACATATTTTTGAACATCCTAGTTTAAATACATTATAATTCTCGTAGTTCATAATATTTACTTATGGCATTAATGTATTTATTATTCAGTATCATATTTAATTCACTTCAAGTCACTGTACATCAAAATGTACAAATCGTTTGTAGACACCCTGTATTGCATAAATGCTTTCGTATTCTAATCATCATAAAACATCGACCGGAACTTTATCTTATTATGTTACGAAACAAATTAGACACGTAAAATAATTCTATTAAACCTATTTTCTCTAGACATCTGTTCAAAAATAATGGTACTCTGCAGCGTAATCATGACAGTTTGGTACGATTTATTGTGTTTAGTGTTATTACATTAGTGTTGTACAATGAATAATATTTATACGGTCAGCATTAAGTATTATAGTTTTACAGCGGAACCGCATGCTTTTGAAATCAATGACAACACGACGAACAAATTATAATTCTAATAAACATATATATATATATATATATATGATATGTATTTGTATGTTCAAATCATATTTCCTCTAAAGGAATTCTGTGTGAGAACGTGTTATCTGAATATTTTCCTTTTTTTATCACGATGTTTCCGGTCGAAGTAAAACACTATTAATAATAGCTATATAGAATATTACATTACTGCACAGTTTTCTATCTAAAGATTTCTCTAGTTTTTTAATGAACTGCGGACAAAATCCCGGACATTACCATATTATAATAGTATTAATATTATACTCAAAACAATATTTTATAAATCAAATTTTGTAGGAAATATTTTTTAACGATATTAAGTATTTGCTTTATTTGTATCTACATGAGCATCTGTTGAATTCTGTTAAAAACATTGGTAATACAATTATTTTTGAACATTTTTATTGTTTTAGTTCACATAACAATTTTTTTTAACTACTAAAATTTAAAATGGGAGTTAAAAAATGTTGTCTAAATTAATTCATTTTTAATTTCATGAAGAAATTTTTAAATAAGTTGAACGAAAACTAATATTATTTGTAATTTTTAATATTTTTCCACTTTCTGTTTTGTTATTTTATTGTGTGTAGTAATTTTCACTCAGAATATGCTCACAGATGATACATAATGAGCAACAGATGTATTAAGGATACCGAAAACCATTTAATCATACTATTTAATTAATTCGAAAAATACGCATACTGAATGCATTTGGAAATTAAAACAAGCTTAACTTATACTATTTATAATTTAAGAACAATTTTTTTACATTTTACACATAGATCCGTCTACATGTTATAGAACTATATCAGTAGTTACTCACTCTTTCAGTAGGTTATTTAAAACGAAATTATTAATTATAAATTTGTAGGTAATACAATGTTACATAATCGCAAAACTAGATCATAGAGCTTGAGTTTATACAAAGATTTTCTGTATAATTATAGCGGTCAAATATGTCTCAATAATATTTTTAAACATATTAAAAGTAGATAAGATACATAACAGCATTAGATATATAACAGCAATACCTAATTTGATGCGAGTTAAAATAAATTACTGGCTTATGTGGTTTTTTTTTCATCCCTTTTCCATAATCCATAAATATTAAAAACCCACATATACCATGTATACAAAATATAATTTTTAATGTATATTTTTTACACATAGATATTATATTTAGTGATAATGTAAGGACTTCCGCGAATTGATTAAGTTTCGCTAGCAGACCACCGAAACGGCAATGGACTCCATGTGGTGCACGGCCGTTAGCCTGCACACTATACTGATAACCTTTGTCGGATTTCGTTGAAAACGTGTTTTTCATTGATCATAAAGATTTTATTAAATTGAATTCTATGCACATGTTTGTGAATTTAAATAAGATTTATTCAATATTTATTTATATTGGTTATAATCATAATAAAAAAATTCCACGAGATCGAATCGATAATTTGGATCTAATAAAAACGAAATATTTCAACAAAATCTATAGATAAATCGAAACTCAATGAATTTAATCTTGCCAAATCTGAATATATCTATATACTTGCTGATATTTTAATAGGTTATTAATCTAATTATTTTCTGACCGCTTGAATATTTTTTCTACGGGTTATCGAGACTTTTCTATAATTCTTCATTAAATTAGTCTTAAGTAATAGTATAAAAATTGGAGTATTTTTCTTTCCAAAATTAAATTGTTTTTATAAATTATGGTTAAAAATTGTGTAGAAATTAAAAACTAATTGTTATTTTTATTAATTGTTAAATTTATAAATTATTTAAAGACAATATGAGATATATAAAATTAGTTATTGAATTTTTTTATTTTTTGATAATATTATCCATGTAATAAAGTTTTTATTCATAATATTTAATAATTACACTGTATAGTTGAATTCATTATATATTTTGTATCGTATTTATGAATATCATCTTATAATACTTAAAAGTTATTTATTTTACTTATAACGTTATTTTATATAAAAATTCGAAGAAGATATTAATTATTATTATAACTTACTAAAAGAGATGACATAGTTATTATACAGTGAAATTTCTTATTTCATCTATCAACAGCAGAAGCTTCTTAATTACGATTACTTTAAAGTTTGAAGTGCCTGATACTTGTATATATAATTAGGGTTTAAAGTGGTTTTTAAACAGTTACTAAGTAAACACATATATATATATATATATATATATATATATATATATATATATATATATATATATATGTGTGTGTATATATAGTACTATATAATTTATAATTTATATTTAATATGAGTTAGTTTTGTCTAATGAACACTGTTTAACACCTAGTGACATCGAAAAAATTGCTAAGTTAATTTTTCAACTCTTTTATTGTTTATGGTTATTTCAAACAGTTGAACGTTTTTGTGAAATTTTCGGAGAAATGTTAAAGAGGACGCTTTATAAGTGTTATAAGAAGTAGGCTCTGAGTCCCCTTGTGTCACCCCACTTAAAGCCCTGTATATAATTAACCTAATAGTGAATAATGGACACCCCTACACAACTGACTATTCAAACTGTCCTTAAATAGAAATTAAAGACTGTATTGTATTATAATAATTTTATTAAAAGTTTAAATAATTTATAATGGAAATTTTATATTTTCAAAATAAGTTATTTTAATTAATTCTGCGATTAGACGCACTTTCGTGTTATATTTTTATTATGAAGATCTAGCAAGTATTTAGTATTTATTCGTTAATATTTAAAGGGTGACTGTATTTTAAAATTTAATAGATTTTTTATTTGTTGAGTATTGAGAAGAAATTAAGTATTTAAACTATAATAATATAATTTATATAATTTAGTAATTAATTAAAATTAACTATATTAAAAACATGGTTTTAATAAATATTATATTTTTATTATTATTATTATGATAATTATAATTTAGTTTATGTTCTCGACAATTTTACAATGACATTTTTACATCTTCATTATGACATTATGATGGGCCGTAACACGATTGCGCACTTTTTACATTTTGATTTTTAAAAAAGTGCTCATAACGCTGTTAAACATTTTTTCCTGAACTGCAAAATTATGGCCTGCAGATTTCATTTAGGCCAATCTCGGTTCAGGAAAATTCAAAGTGACAGTAATTTATTAAAAAATTATAATTCAAAATCTGAACTAGGTGTTTGGTTGAAACAATTTTTTGCTCTCGGATTTTTACCCTCGGAAGATATAAAAAATGCTTTTACTTATTTAATTGAAAATAGCCTTCCTGATAATTTTGAATTTACTGATTATATATTGAACAATTATATATGATCTGATGCTGCTTTTCCACCGATCTTATGGACAACTGAACCTTCAACAGAGGCAAGAACGACCAATGGGCCAGAGTCTTTCCATAACCAATATAATGCTCAGTTTTATAAATCTCATTCGTCTATTCATCAAGTTATACATATTTTATTGGATATTCAAAGTGAATCTTATTTTAAAATATTTAGTATAAAACAACAAAGTGTTAACAAGCCTCGTAAAGAGCAAGAAGAAAATATTATATTTGTAATTTATACTTGAGAAAAATATAAAAATAATGAAATATCGTTAAATAATTATTTGCTAACGTTAGGATCACGTTTTTGTGCTAGAAAGTTGTAATTATTATTTGATTTTTGTCATATTTTAATTTTTTTATATTCTGTAAGAGTTGAAATAAATGTTTTTAGATACTTTATATACCATACTAACCAACTCGAACAATGATTATATTATACTGTATTCTTAACTGTTATATATAAGATAAAAAATGTATATTTATATGTTGTTGTATAAGCCACATTATGTATTCAACTACTAATTATTTTTATATTATTTTATTTATAAATTATAAGCTTTCAATTCTCGAACTTTAGTTTGACTCTAAATTTAAAAATGATATGATAAAATTACTGATAATTATAAGGTAAAGAAAAGATAGAAAGTACGCAATCGTGTTGTGTTTTTATCAGGTAAAGAGGTAAAAAGTGCACGATCGAGTTGCACCGATTATGATGTGGGTTCGCACGATTTAATGAAATTATTAAATTTAATACAATTATCTAATTTTTAATCGATAGGTATTTGTCTCATAATATATAATATAAAATACGTATACCATTGTAATATTATTGCAGAAACCGCCGTTAATTTTATTAATTTTTTAATAATGTAACGATGACACTAAAATATAATTAAATTTTTCGATATTTTAATTAATCTAGAAAAATCATTGTCAATATTACATATCTGAACTTTAAGGAATATATACTTTATCTTAATTTTCGAGAAATTCCAGTTACCAACATTTAATTATAATACAAATAAACTTATAAATATATATATTGTAATATATTATATTATAATACATATTGTAGGTGTATTTTATACATACCTAACAATTTTTTTATTAGATTTTATCTGTCGAGTTTCTGTTTTTAGCAAATGTCCGGGCGTACTATTCATCGTGTGACAAAAGTTCATGTTACCCAGCAACTGGAAATTTATTAATTGGCCGAGAAAATCATCTCGTAGCATCTTCGACTTGTGGGTTGAAGCAAAGGGTTTGTAACAGTTTTATTATTTTTAGTTTACGAATTTAAAACGTGTGTTGCATCTGATACTGAAATAATACGTAACTACAATTTTTCAAATAAATACTGTTTTAGTTATTTTAGTGATAGTTTAATAGACTCGTATTATTATTATACATTCATTATACACATCTACACAAGCATACATCTACACAAACATTTTTAAATATATTTGAATACATATTTAATAAATCTGAATCTTTTCTTACAGTCAGTTGAGGTTTTGGCACACAGTCGCTATTGATGTGAATATGCGATGTGTATAACAGATAATGTAAAAAGTAATTCAATATATTAAGTCAAATGTCAATCAAATTTACTATATATACTGGGTATTATCAATTGGTAAATGTTTAAAAAAATCGTCATTATAAGTGGTTGCTCGTGTCTATTTCAGTAACAGTTGTGTTGTGTGTTCTGGTGTTTTTTTATATTTCCTAGTGTTCTCTATCAATGTACATTGTATATAATTCGTATTACTATATACAGGAAAGATACTGTATTGTAAATAACCTGGAAGATCGAAAAAAATGTTTTTGGTGCGATTCGAGACAACCATCACAGCCGAACGCTAAGTATTCGCTAAGTCATAGAATTGAGAACATTGTCCACCCGGCATACAATGGGTAATATTTTTACGCATTTGCAGAGTACTTCTATATTGTTCGTTTTTACCAACATTATTTCATTTAGCGGCCAATCTACACAATGGTGGCAATCAGAAAACGGTGTAGAGAACGTGACTATTCAATTGAACCTCGAAGCCGAATTTCATTTCACTCATTTAATCATTACGTTTAAAACGTTTCGACCTGCTGTCATGTTGGTTGAGAGGTCTTACGATTTCGGTAATACGTGGCAAGTAAGTAAAATAATGTCGTTGATTTTATCACGATTAACATTATGGAAAATGAACAACCAATGATAATAGCGCACTTTGTGCACGTACATATCGTTTAAACGCAGAAAAAAGCAATATTTAGTTTTTTTTTATTATAGGTTTACAGGTACTTTGCCCACGATTGCGACTCTATTTTCCCGTCTATACCCAAAGAACCACCACGTAATTTGACTCAAGTAGTCTGCGACCAGAGATATTCATCCGTCCCGCCTTCTACAAACGGTGAGGTAAGTACAGTATTTTTTAAATCTCGACAATATAATACCTAGATAAAAGTTTTATTATGAAACGGAGTACATAACAATAATAAATTGTCTATTATGGGTAAATCGTTTTTGTTCGATAAGTTTTTAAAAATTAGACAATAGATTGTGATGTTGCAATAAATTATTATTATTATTGAAAAAAGATTCACTTTTAAACCCATGTTAGTCAACAATTCCGTTTAGATCAAGGACAGGAATCAAATCGAATAATACCGGTTCTGGAAACGGAATTTTTTAAATAGTAAAAACCAAAACTTTTATATTAATAAATTAAGTATCGGGACCGAACCGGAATTTTTAAATTACAAATGTTTGTATAGGTTCCCGACAAAATGGTTTTATTTAGCATACAGTAACTTATTAGTTATGACTACTTTATTCGTAAATAATTAGGGAGCATTTCTCCTAATATTTATATTTAGAACTATAGACAATTCGCATTCTGAATACCTATTTAAAATTATTATACTTTTGAAGTGGTTATTACACGTATTATACAACCTAATTTGTATCAACATAAATTATCTTCGAAATAAAGCGATGACAATAATAAAATAGTACCACTATGTTTTGTATATTTCATATGGGGGTTACGTTTTTGGTAGCAATAAATTGTAAAATTTTTTTTGTTACTACTATTATATTGTTATTATAATGCACGTTAGAATACATGTATGGAAAATGGTGTATTATAGTATACCAATTAAATAAAAATAATATTATGTTTTACTGATAACAGTAACCGGTAATTTTTTTTTTTACAAAGAACCGAAACCGAACTGGAATAGTTCGTTAGTTTTTTGAAAACCGGTTCAAACGGTTCCAGTCCTAATTTAGATGTTTGACTTCTGATAAAATTATATTTTTATTAGATGATAATTAATAAATTTATTTAAATTTTTTTTTACTTAATCTATGTATTCGGTGTATTACTTTTCTAGGTAATTTTGAGAGTTCTACCTCCTAATCTACATCATATGTATGATGACCCGTACTCGTCAGAAGTACAAAATTTATTAAAGATGACCAACTTGAGAATAAACTTTACTAAACTTCATACGCTTGGAGACGATTTGTTGGACAATCGAGACGAGATTTTGGTAAGAGAATATTAGTTAAAATATACTAGTATTATGCACGACGGCAATGTACCACAGCAATAAATTAAACATTTTCTCTTTTTTGCATAGGAAAAATATTACTACGCAATCAGCGAGATGGTAGTGCGAGGGTCTTGTTCTTGTTACGGTCACGCGTCTAGGTGCTTACCGCAAGACGGTATATTGAGCAAACCGGACATGGTATATGGTCAGTGCGAGTGCACTCACAACACGAAGGGTCTGAACTGCGAGGCTTGCGAGGATTTCTTCAACGACTTCCCGTGGAAACCGGCAATCGGCAGGCAATCGCATGTAGACGTAAGTGATTTTGATACGGCTAGTAATGGTAGTGATGGACTCGGGAGGAGCGTATATCGCATTGAAATTTGTTTGTTGACGTTCATAGGTTGCAATTGCAACAACCACGCCACGAGTTGTCATCACGACGCTGCCGTATTTGAGTTGACCGGACGAACAAGCGGCGGGGTGTGTGATGGATGTACCGATAATACAATGGGACGGAATTGCGAACAATGCAAGCAATACTTTTACCAAGATCCGACGAAACCGTTTAGCGATCGTGACGTCTGTTTACGTAAGTCAATTCTAATAATCGTATTGTTATGGTTTGGTATACGTGCACGTTACTCGTCAATTGTACAACAGTCCGCGTGAGTATTTGGTATATCTACTTGGGTATGACTATGTATGGTAACAACACTTGTGTGTTTTAATCATCACATTACATACAAACTTACAACTTTTGCGGGATATGTTTAAACTCTGGCAAACCGATAAATTGTTTTTTTAATCAAATATTAGACGGTTAAAGTACGTGTATGCTCATTTAGTATAATATATTTCAGTAAACCGTATAACATGTAAATGTATTTGTTTAACTATTAGCTAAATCACGTTATCGAGTACGTACTTCTCTAAACCGAGAAGTATTCTGAAGTTTAAAATTACCTTTTATGACTTTCAGCGTGTGACTGTGATCCAGTTGGTTCTCTGGACGACGGAATATGTGACTCGAAGACCGATCTGGTCAACGGATTGGAGTCTGGCCGGTGTCACTGCAAGACCAATGTTGAAGGGAGACGGTGCGATGGGTGCAAAAACGGATTTTGGAATTTCAGTGAATCAAATCCAGATGGGTGTCAAAGTACGCATAATATGAACACGTTTTTCACATAATAACAATTGTACCACATGTGTGTAAACGCGTACGATTTTAAAGCGATAACAATATAGATATATACTTATAAAGTTATTTATATATTTCGCCCATTAGTCCGTTTTATCGTGTTCTACGTTAATATATGGTTTGCGTTCTTTCTTGCAGTGTGTACTTGTAATACTCAAGGGACAGTAGATAATCAGGGCTGTAACAAGGAGACCGGAGAATGTACGTGCAAGAGGTACGTGACCGGCAGGGACTGCAACCAGTGTATTCCAGGTTATTGGGGTTTGACGGACAGCCAAGACGGCTGTAAACCGTGTGATTGCGATGTCGGTGGAGCTTACGATAACATGTGCAACGTGCACACAGGACAGTGCAGGTGAGCGATAATAGATTGAACTAATAAATAGCCATAGTGCACATTATACATTTCTATTAGTCTACGAAAAAAAATCAGAAGTCTTCGTAAAATGAAAATTGATTGTGGTGTTATGATGCTAGCATATGCTATATGCATATAGTAGAGTTTCTATTTTAGTACATTTAGATCATTTTTACTACAATTATAATTGTATGCTTATAACTACATAAATAATTATGACACTAATAACCATTCGTTAAAAAAAAAATGATTCTTAATAATAAATATAAATAAATAAGTAGAAGCTTATCTTGAAATTTTAATAAGTTATTTACCTTCCAATGAATTTGATAAAAAAAAAAGAAAAAAGTCCTTTCAAACTCTAAGCTCGTTTTAATTTTTCCTAGCTAATTTGACACTATTTACAAGTTTTGTCGTAATTATATCGAATAAAATCATTAAATTATAAAACAAATAGAATCTTCTTTTAATGTTTTTTGTAATGATTTTATCTATTTTTTATATAACTTTCGTTAATTTAAATGTATTTAATCGCTAAGTGTTGAATTCTTCTTTCTCATTAAGTTGTCGACCCAATTTATCCGGACGTACCTGCAGTGTAACAGAACAAAACTATTATGTCGGGCCTGTTGATATTTTGATCAGCGAAGCAGAGGTGTCTCAATGCAAAGACGTGAGTATTTGACGTTAACGGGTTTTCAGAGTCGTGATGAATACAAAATATGTTGTTGGAACTTTTTAGAACTGTCAAGTATTCATTAGAGAACCCTACAGAGATGGCCGAGAAGATACATGGACCGGAACAGGTTTAATGAAAGTTTTCGACGACACCGAGTTGGTTTTCGATTTGGGCAAAATACCGGCTACAACCAATTATGAGATTGTTCTTAGATATGAACCACAAGTGAGTGCAAAATAGTACAATATTCGTGTATGTTAGGTCAGTGTTTCCCAAAGTGTGTTCCGCGGAACCTAAGGGTTCCATGGGACAATCTCAAGGGTTCCGCAAGGTGAATATTGAGTGTAGATATTGTAATAAAAAATTATCACAAACTATCTTTAAAACATTACTTGGAGTACTTATTAATTTTATAGTAAATAATTGAAAAATCCAGGTTAATTGAACATTGGGGTTCCATGAAACACAAACTATTTCCTAAGGGTTCCGTGGTCGTAAAAGTTTGGGAACCGCTGTGTTAGGTCGTTGACAAACATTTTGTCAATCGCATATTAAGTTTCATAAGTTGTTTTGAAAACATAAAACTATATCTATAACATTTTTTTGGAATTCCACATCACAGTATACGTGTTACGCTGTTTTTGAATTAAATGTAATTTTAAATCTATTAATAAAGTCGGCAAGTTTATTAATTTAACATATTAATGAATTTTAATAGAAAATTCAAATATAAATCGAAATTTTACCATATTCGAAGTATGATTTTTCTTATTTTTGAACATATTAAATGTTGGTGCATATTATTTTTTATTATTTACTTTATTCAAATGTTTGATTATTTATCAAAATTATATCATCGACAAAGTTGGTTACTGTTTAGTTAGGTACTATAAGTAATTATTTATATTTCTTGAGACCAACAATTTTTGAAAGACTTAATTTAATTTATTTATTCTCATTTTAGGGATACATTGTTTGAGCTGTAATTATTGTTATTATTGTTTCGATTAGATACGCTAACCAACCTAAGTTGGCTATTCAGGGTTATCTTCCTTCTACTCTTTCTTCGTATACTAATCATTTTATATTATATTGCAATTAATTGGCCTTTGTTTATCTTTTCTTTTGTCGTTTATGTAAACTTTTATGTGTATCTTCTTTGTTTTACTTATTCAATTATATAACCTTAATGATGCTTATGTTTTATTCGTTGTAGCTAATTTTTATTTATTTAATTTCGTTACTCTTTTGGAAATATACTTTATTATTTATTAACTATTTTTTGGTTGTAGCATTTTTTATTTACAAAGCACACTTCAACGTATTATGCATACAAATATTGTACTTATATAATTTTTATGAAAATTGGAGAATTTATATTATTATACTGCTATTTAAAATTTTGCAAACAACAGGTCCCTTACGACACCGAAAACGTCATGGTTACGCTGGACAGATTGGAACCAATCGATCCCAATAGCACTTGTGCTGAATACGAACGGAATTATAGTGCTGGAGACATTAGGAGTATTTCATTGTCACCCGGTAAAATTATTAGTTGAAACGTTTATGAACGATTGCAATTGAAAATCAATTTTAATGCATCGCGTTAAATTTTTATGATTAGGTTCCAACGTCGCCATTGCTTCGCCACCAGTGTGTTTGGAGGCAAACAAAGACTACAAGGTGAAGTTGAATTTCCAAAGATATAAGAATAGAACGATTACCCCGTCCGCGTCGATATTGGTCGATTCAGTAAGTGATCTTGAACAAAAGCTATGTAAACATAATTATTATATTACAAATTATCTGTTTGAAAAACATCGCAGTGACAAGATTTATTTTTGTCCACCGTACAAACACCGTAAACAATTCAATTACTTACAAACATACACACAAATATGTACTTAATTCATTTAATTCTTAAACAACCTTAAGTGTATAAATGTGAGTGTATACCTATTTACTACAAATTATTGCTCTTTCTTTTTATTCGTTGTATTGGTAATTATAACCATGCAATTATCCAAAATGTTTATTTGACGTTATAACTTTTAAATTTATAATAACTATGTTTATGTTAGTGTTTAAATCGAACATAATTAGATTATTGTGGAATTAAATCACACGATCGGATCAATTACGATTTCTTCGATTTTTAGGTTGTTTTAATACCACACGTGGAAAGTATGCCATTCTTCCAAGGGTCACCAGCTAATGAGCAAAGACTCGAAGAATATAAACGTTACAAGTGTAAGGAAGCATATTACACCGTTCTCAGCAAAAACATAAAAAACATACCAAATTATGAAATTTGTCAAAAATACCATTACAGTGTTGGGTTTTACTTTTTGGACGGAGCATTTTGTAAGCGACAACATTCTAGTTCAAAAAAGATTATAGTTTAACATTATTGCTATTGATTGATTGTGTTTAGCGTGCCAATGTGACCAGACGGGATCGACTAGCGCCATTTGTGATTCGTTGGGAGGCAAATGTTCTTGTAAACCAAATGTGGTGGGAAGGAACTGCAACCGTTGTGCTCCTGGTACTTACGGGTTTGGTCCGGAAGGATGCAAAGGTATTAAGACTATTTTTTTTCTCCTATAAATCAACTGTACCTATATGTCATATTTGGAAGTGTATAGAATTTGAATTATAGGTGTAAAGTTCAATTTCAGGAAAAACCGACATAATCACTACTTTTATAATATATTCTCTTTATACAACGGTTATTAGGTTGGTATTCAAATCGATATTTTTTGTGTATTTTATTAGCGTGTGACTGTAACAGCGTGGGCGCTTTAGACAACTTGTGTGACGTGACGACTGGACAGTGCAAGTGTCGGTCTCAGACTTACGGAAGAGAGTGCGATCAGTGCGAGCCAGGCTCATGGAACTATCCGGATTGCCAGAGATGCATATGCAATGGACATACGGACACGTGTGACTCTCACACTGGAGTGTGCTTGAACTGTCAAGGTTTTACGGAGGGAGTCAATTGCGACAGGTGTGTAGTGCGATATGAAAGATTTTTAGTTACACAGGGGGTGATTGTTATTAATTAGTAATCTTTGATAACAATTATTATTTTAAGATGTATCGAGGGTTATTATGGCGACCCACATTTGGGGGCAGATATTCCTTGTCGTCCGTGTCCGTGTCCAGGAACCGCAGAGTCTGGACATTCTTTCGCACCACGATGCGCTTTGGACCCAAGAACACAAGATGTTTTCTGCGAATGTCAAGAAGGATACAAAGGTAAATATTTTTATACGATTCATTCGAGTGCATATTTACCCATTTAAAAAAAAAAAAGGTTCGAGGTGTAACATGTGCGATGAAAACTACTACGGAAACCCCGAGGTCCCCGGAGGTTCGTGTAAACCGTGTTCGTGTAATAACAATGTGGATATAACCAAGGCGGGCATCTGCGACCCTCACAGCGGCAAATGTCTGCAGTGCTTGTTCAACACCGAAGGCGACACCTGCGAGCTGTGTAAGACTGGATACTTTGGAGACGCCGTTCATCAGACGTGTACAGGTAAAATTTATCATTTTGCGCAATAGTAGTTTGTACAATAGATTTCATCATATTGTATTATATACATATTTATTGTATTATTAATAATACTCTGATTTTGATGCATCTCTATATTTTCAGACAATATATAGATTGGTGAAGTAAAGATTTAATCATAAAAAATAAAATTTATATTGCATATTTTTAAATTATGTGTCATTTTTATTAGATTTGATTTTTCCTGTTCTTAATTACATGTATATATATGTGTGTGTGTAGATGGGTTTTATGCACATTAAAAATATTTTATGCAATTTAATAACAAAACCAGGGGTTCTGTCTACAAAATCAAAAGTAGGAAATAATTAAAAAAAAAAAGCTTTAAATAAAATTTAAATCTTGTTTTTTTATTTCTAAGAGCATATTTCGATAAATCAATGGCATTAATTTTATTGTGGATATCTCAAAGGATTTTAGAGCTTTTAATTTCGAGTTTTTATTTTCATTCGATCAGTGAAATCTTATGATGAATTTGAAATCCTTATCAATATTAATAATCTCGTTTGTATACAGAATGTGTTTGTGACTTGTTGGGATCACAATCGCTCGTGTGCAATCACACCACTGGACAATGTCCTTGCTTACCAAACGTCATTGGATTGTCTTGCGACGAGTGTATGCCCAATCACTGGAAAATTGCCAGCGGAAACGGATGCGAAGCCTGTAACTGCGATCCAGTTGGATCGCTTTCAGAACAATGCAATCAGGTACGTGGTTTAAGCCTTTGACACTTGTTATGTGACAATAAAAAGCTATTTATTATCGTTTGTAGTTCGACGGTCAGTGCAAGTGCAAACCTGGTTTCGGCGGAACTCAATGTAATCAATGTCAAACGAACTATTGGGGTGATCCGAATAAAGAATGCTATGGTACAAATTTATTGCTGTTGTTATTTTTAATATCGTTAATATTTTTAAATATGTGTTCTTATTTGGATTTTAATGTAATTTGTATAAAATATCGTAATATCGTATGTTGTACGCTAACGTAGAGTTTATACACTCGTTTCAGCCTGTGATTGCAACCTCGAAGGTTCGGCCACACAACAATGTAACCAGACAACTGGGCACTGTAAATGCATGTTGGGAATAGGCGGAGAAAAGTGTGACACTTGTGCAAGGGGATATTTGGGCGAGGCTCCCAACTGCAGCCCGTGTGTTTTGAGAATTGGGATCAGACGCAGAAAGAGCTAAGCGGTATGGCATTTGAATATTAACAGTAATTCATTTCGCTGTGTTTCGTTCATTACGGGTTTTTGTGAAATTTTACACAGAACAAACCGATAAAATAATCAAATCGGCATCGGAAATCAAGGCCACCGGAGCCGCGGGCGCGTACACCGTGGAGTTTGAAAATATGGATAAGAAAATATCCGAAGTGAAGAATATACTGCAAACGACCACGAAAAGCTCACAGGTATTCCAGACATTGAACGAAGTTATCGATCAACTCAGGTAATTATAATACGTTACACAAAGACGTGGTATAGTGATAGTCAATTTTGTAATTATAAACATCGTTTGTACGTTTGTTTAGGGTGAATCTGACTACCATGGATCAATTGAACTCCATTACGAAGACAATTGATAATACAACGCAAAAAGTAATTTTGGCAAACTTGACATTGAGCAATCTCAAAGAAAAAACTGCTAATTTAAAAGAAAATGCTTTGAATTTGAGACAAAATTCAACAAAACTTCAAGAACGTAATGTCGAAGGTAATAAAGCAATCTTTAAAAGTTTGCAATATGCTCAAATAGAATATGTAATAGAATATTCTTATTGATATGTAAATATTGTTGTATCAAAAAACAAGAGGGTTCTATACTGGATAGCCTCTCTCCTATAGAGTTAGTAATTATTACCTATATCCTATTTTCTTATTATCTACAGCGTAGATATCGACGTTTTATAAATAAAGACAAATAAATTATTATATTTTAATGTTTTATAAAATGTCTATAAAATAAATTAATTTGTATTAACTATTACTTTATTAGAAATTTACGAGTCATTGATTTATGTTATCATAGGATAAATTATACTTGTATTGATGTTTTACTTTAAAATTATATTCCCTAGTAAAATTTGTCCATCCCTTAGTGCAAATATTGTTTTAATTAAGACATTTTTATTTTCCAAAAATGTACAAATTACTTACTATAATATTAAAGTAATCCATGTAAATATTTGTTTTTTCTAGGAGCTTTGAACTTAACAAAAGAAGCATTTGAAAAAGCTAAAACATTAAAAATGAAAGAAACAGTTCAAGACACACTTCTTGGTGATGTTGAACGTCAGTGTAAAAGAACTGAGGCATTCTTCGGCCGAAATGTAAATTCGTTCAACCAAGGTATTAAAGACAACGAAAATACGTTAATGAAATTGAATGAAGAGATGAGCAACTTAAATCAAGAAATTCCAAAATTAAACCAACAAGTACGTTTAAATAAAATAAATAGGGTACTATAATTAGTTTAAAAAATAAGTTTCACCTATTCCATCTCGATTTTTTATAAGTAAAAATGGTATCCCAAAATCCGCTACTTGTTTTATTCTTAATTTTTCAATATATTTTACATCATAATTATACAACATTTTATATTTTATCATAACTAATGAATAAATAATAAAATGTTGTCTCTACCTCTTATTATTAGTATAACTATAAATTATAATCTGAATATCAGTAAATGTTACAACTAGTGTTAATGAATATTATCACTAATATTGTCGTTGAGTCATGTCACGATAAAAATTAATTTTACTTGGATTTTTCGAGTTATTGAAATTAAAATTATCGCGTCTTCTCCGTAAAATAGGAAAAAATTAATTTTAAGTGAATGTGTCGTTTAGTATCTTAATTTTAAGTAAAATATATATCGTATAATGTCTTTACATTATATCATTTAACAAACCGAAAAAGTTTTTTTAATAATGAACAAAAATCACATACATTTTGAATATAGCTTAATATTACCAACTTTTAAAATAAAAATATTTATTATTTTTTCCCAATTCAAGTGTACTATATAACTTTACTCATACAATATATTCACAGACTTAGGTAAAATACTTTTAAAAAGTATTTAGAATAAATACTCGAGTAATTTCAAAAAATAGTATTTCGAATATGTATTTAAATACTTTATACAAATTGTATTCCGAATACTTTTAAAATTCTTTTTTTTATACTTTATAATTAGAATTATTTGAAATTGTAGACTAAATATATGTTATTTTATTGTATTTTTATATTATATAACTTTTATAGTGTATGATTTACAAAAATAATAAATATCTGATATTAACTTAAACATAATATGACGGAGAAGTAATAAAATCATTTAAAAAAAAGAGATGATTTTACTTTTAATAGGTATTCGAAATACTGTATTCAGAGTACTCGTTATACCTAAGTATTCAAAATTCTTTATTGAAAACTTTCAAAAAAACTATTTAATAATTATTAGAAATACTTAAAACGTATTCTGACTTCTGTATTCCGAATATTGTATTCGAAATACTACCCAAGTCTGTATAATCAGAATTACCACATGAACTAAACTATAAATAGTAAGAAAAAAAAAATCGATAACGATGGTTAAATCCACCTGCAGTGCTCAGTGAAAAAACAGAGACAAAAAAAGACTTGGTATTCGAGAATAATTACCACGTCGTGATTGGTTCTTTCACAGATTTGCGATAAAGGCGGTGATACTTGTGACAAGCTTTGTGGTGGCGCTGGTTGCGGTTTTTGTGGTGGCCTGTCGTGCGAGGCAGGAGCAATAACGAAGGCAGAGCGTGCATACAGTTTTGCTAAGGAAGCAGAGAAACATATACGCGACAAAGAAGCGAAATCCGAAGAGCTGTACAGAGGCGTAAGTCTAGTCGAAATATTTTGTTTTTTTTACATTATTAAAACCGTTTTTATAATATGTGTATATAATGTACTGTACTGTCGATTTTTTTTCGTTGAAGATATCTCAAGCTAACCAGGAACTGAATTCGTCGCTGGCCAATGCTAAAACCACTGGGGAAATGGCGAAAACGGCTAGAATACATTCGCTGAATATATTGAATGAAAGTTATTCCTTGATTCAAAGACACCAAACGTTTTTGAATCCCACGGGCGTCCAGTCTACCGATGTCGCAAGGAAAATCGAAGAGGTAACAATAAAAATATTGTCCCTATGGGGACTTGATCACCGCATATATAGGCGTAAGAAGGGGGGTCGAAACTACCTCCTCTCAAAAATTTTAACAGAACAATGTCCCCCTCTTGATATTTTGTAAATTTATTTTATAGATATTATCAAAAAGTATCTTCAAGTATACTGGATATCGACATTAAATAAAGTTTGCTCTCCCACCCCCCCCCCCCCCCCCCCCGGAATAGACCAAGTTACGCCCATGACCGTATACACACAATAGTAAATAATAAGCAATAATAAATGGCGTCTATTCAGGTTTTGAAATTGAACATCGACTTGCAACCTGATCAATTGCGTCAACTCTCAGAGGACATAAACAGAACGCTGTCTCAACCGATGAATATTAACACCATCATCGAAGATACCGCTCAAAACTTGACGTTGGCCAAAACATTGAACGAGGAAGCGGAAGAGAAACAGTAAACATAGTTTTTACCAATTTTACCCGTATAATTTACTCTAATCTAATGTCGATTTATTTCCTTTATACAGAATGGCCGCGAAAAACATTCTCCAAGTCGCAGAACGCGTCGAAAATGCTTTGTCGGAAACGCAAAACATACAAAAGACCGTCAACGACGGTATATTTGTAACCAGTCAGAATATAGTGGATGCAAATAACAGCTTGTCCAAGGTATGCGTATTAGTAATGCAGTTGGATTAATTCTGTAATCTGACATTTAAAGCTTGAATGAATTATATCAGGCACGAACGTAAGGAGGGGGGGGGTTGTGTGTGGTTCAACCAACCCCCCAACTAAATAACTGAAAAATGATATAAAAAAAATCATCTGATTTACAAATTTAATTGTTATTTAAAGTTTTCAAGAGACTTGCAAATAAAATATATATATATACAAATTTAAATTATGTAATAAGTAACAATGCTATTCATCGACATTTTACATTTAACATATTTTCAAAACCTTCCTATATTTTTTTCTGCGTTCGCCCCTGAATTATTTTATTAAATAAAATGTACATTATAATATTGTGTCGTTCAGGTTAAATCGGAAACGGATGTTGCTAAAGAGAGTCTTCAAAAAGTCACGGATATCGTTGATTCGATTGAAACCAAGTTGAAAACGCTACAGACTGGATTCTTGAAAAATGTCAGGGATGCAGACGAGGTCAAGTCAGAAGCAAAAATGTTGATACAGGAGGTGGAAGATACTAAGAACAAAGCGTCAAAGCTTTTGGATGATTATAACAACGCGAACGCCACGTTGGAAAACCGCGTGAAAGTTTTGAAAACCACCCGTAATAACTCGCAAAGCCTGTCCGAAAAAGCTAGTCAACTTTTGGCCAACACCACGTTGAAACTGAAAGAGCTCGAAGGTAAGCCGGTTATTAACAATCAAGTAGCAAGTGGTTAACGTCAATAATGGCGTTGGGTGTATATTCGCAAATAGGCGATGAGCTCAACAGTTATACCTATAATTTATAATTCATTATTTTATATTTCTCAAATTTTTTTTATGCATAAAATTGAATGAGTTTCTCAGTGAATTAAGTTGTATTAATTGTTCAAGATTTTCGCTGAATTAAATTTATTATTCGATTAGATCTCTTTTTTCTTTTTCTTTTTGATTATTGTAGGTACGTAATAATTGCGTTTTTTTTTCTAGACGCTGAGATTATCTTCGCAGAACAAGAGATGGTAATCTTGAAACTCAGCAACACTACGGACGAGTTGAACGCAAGGATGTCGGATAATTTAGAGAAAATAAATTCACAGTCTGAACATTATAGGACGTGTAATAATTAGCACGGCATTCGTAATCGCGCCAACAATATCGATCGACTGTTCAGTGTCATACATTTATATTTATATTAATAGTTTTAATTTTTTAAGCCATATATTTATTTATTTAATTACCTATACTACGTTCTTTTCGCGGTGTACATTAAATAATACGCCCATCTAATTTGTAATCGTACCTATATACATGATATTTATAACATAATTGTGTTCATTATATTTAAGTAGACTACTTAGTTTCTGTTCGACGACATTCAAAACGCACGAAAACGTACCTAACTACTAATTACATTGTGATCGAATACGGTGTGCATTGTTATTGTGTTTGATTGTGATTTTACGTGTGTTCGAAATAAACCATAACATTAACATTAGACATTTGTTGTACTGTATAACCAGTCTTGGTCGTACGTTATTTCATCGATAACAAATACTACAGCGTTTGTGCAGTCAGTGATTATTTAATGATGGCGTTTAACAATCCTTACCGCCCATCACACTTTAAAAAAATATTACAATAATTTATGTAGAATTTAATGATTGAAATATACTTGGATTTAATAACTATGTACACAATTTTAGTTCAATATGTTTAAGTACTACTCGCCGTATAAATGAATATATATTGTTGCAACCCAGTGTTGATAATTTATATGTATCTAGATTTAGAAGTCCAAACATTGAAAACAATATAAATTAAATATGATTATCCGACGATGTATAAATTAAGTTTGAAATTTGTTTTAAAAATATATGTAATACTTAGAAACAGTATACATTTTATAGTCGGTGTGAAATTATGCATTTAAACAAATCACCATGCAAATATGTACACATAACAATAATAATATCGATTATTACTAAATCATTTCCAATTGCATTTTAAATATTCAAGAAAGTTAGAAACTATTTAAAAATATAAGTCAAGATGCATGTATATATGCACATATAATTGAAAAAAATTATTAACATAGAGAAAAGTTCATATGCTCAGTCTTGTCATAATAAGTATTCGAATATTTAAAAAAGTATTTGAATCCTGACTACGCCACTGGTTCAAACTAGAGATGGGCAGAATACATCGATTTTTTAAAAACATCGATGTTTTTGTCCGATACATCGATACTCAACATCAAATTTTAGATATTAGAGATAGAAATTATCGTTCAATTAATTAAACTAGTTCATAGGAATGAAATAACATTTTTCTTTACCATTACACTTGTGACTTGGTACAGACACTATAGACATTAGACATACCTACATTTAAACTCTAAATTAAGGCCTCTATGAGGTATATACTATATGATAAATATGACGCATAAGATTTACCCAAAACCGTTTTTATAATAATAATTCTTCAGTATTAGGTATTAAACAACAAATATGACTGTTTAAACTTTCAATTAGTAATACCTGGAACATACGAGTAGGACACTTAGACTATGGAATATCAAAATATTCCTATGAACGTGCCCACATGTATTCCAAATTCCAATTATTGACTATTGTATTAAAATACTAAGAATAAGAATACAGATAATGCAGGTGTTTTTTTCTGTATTTATTAATGGTAAATAACAATTAACAATGAATAGAATTTATTAAGTAGGTAGGGTAAAATTAAAAACAGTATTACCTATATAAATAAGTACATCAATATTAATTATGAATTTTCATTAGGGATTGGAATTTCGCCTCATTCTGCTTAACTGAATCTTTCAACTTAGCTCAGTGTAATGAGTTGAATCAGAGAGTCGACTCCCAACTCTCTTTAACTCTTTGTTTGAATCAGATTATTATTAATCAAATCAATTCTACAGTCCCGAGCTTTGATAATCGAATACAATACAATTAATTGGCATTGCTTTTTTTCGTTAATGAACACCACCCATGATTCATGAGCTAAAGGTTTAGAGATCTATAATATTAAATATAGTATAATAAACAATATACCTACGTTGTTATGGGCCTCCATACATCATATAACATATTATGACCACATGTATATTTAGAATACTGAGAATAATGATATAAACTTTATATTAATCATAATTATGTGCCTGTCACACCTAAAAATAAGTATTGTAAACTAATAAAGTATATTAGAACTATAAAAGTAGATTCAGCAATAAACCGTGTGCAGAATTTCCACGAATAAGGTATCATCATATAAAGTCATATACCGATTCCTGGAAATTATCAAATTAGCAAGGGCAACGAGTCCACAGTATCATAAAAAGGAATTAAACCAGATAACCAGGTGCGGCATTTCTACAAAGCCAGCATCACGTAAGGTCACACACCGATTCCTGGAAATCACCAAACAACCGGGTGCAGCTTTCCAATGACGTCAATCGAACCATATAAAAGAGGGTCCGAATCAACCACAAATCAGATGAGTTCTAGTCACGGAACTGCAAGCAACTTCACGTCACTCTGTTTTATGAATTGTTATAACACTTTGAATTATTTAAATAAACGTATTGTAAAAGTTAAAGTCTCACATTTTATTAAATTAAAATTCATCATCGACTGCACAAGTTGAAATCTAGTCGGTGGCACGTAACAACGTGATAATGTGATATGTATTTAAAAATTAAAATTATTGACATCGATTCCTGATAACAAAGAAATGACAATCTTAAACGTATCAATTATTATTGTCTATATTGTCATTTTTCAATTTTTAGTGTCAGCGATGTTGTGTAAGGCCTGAAATGTTTATTATTTATAGGTACAATTATAATAATAAATAATAAATAAATTCAATAAACAGATTTTTATATATTTTTTAAAGTCAATAAATCAATGACTTAAGGTATAAATAGTACCTACCACACTTTAAATTAAATAGATAATGTAGGTACCTAGAACATCATGGAAACATTATTATAATTTTTTGCAAAACGTTTTATGTCCAAAATGCAATGTTCCTATCTATTAAGTATAAACCTATTAGATATTATTAAAACATTAAAATATATTATTTAAACATATTATATGTTATTGAAACATTCAATTTTTATTGAAATTTTACTTTAGAACTTAATATGTACTACACAAAATTGAAAATATGAATTTATACTGTAATTATTGTTAAATTTAATGTGATATTTCGTGTTACATAAAACGAACTGATATTTTATATGGAGTCAGGAGTAATGTGCTCAGTTTGGTTGGATATTAATTTTGTTTTGATTCACTGAAATTCCAAAATCCGTTTTTGCACCCATCGCACCGTCTCCCTTCAACATTGGTCTTGCAGTGACACCGGCCAGACTCCAATCCGTTGACCAGATCGGTCTTCGAGTCACATATTCCGTCGTCCAGAGAACCAACTGGATCACAGTCACACGCTGAAAGTCATAAAAGGTAATTTTAAACTTCAGAATATTTCTCGGTTTAGAGAAGTACGTACTCGATAACGTGATTTAGCTAATATTTAAACAAATACATTTACATGTTATACGGTTTACTGAAATATATTATACTAAATGAGCATACACGTACTTTATCCGTCTAATATTTGATTAAAAAAACAATTTATCGGTTTGCCAGAGTTTAAACATATCCCGCAAAAGTTGTAAGTTTGTATGTAATGTGATGATTAAAACACACAAGTGTTGTTACCATACATAGTCATACCCAAGTAGATATACCAAATACTCACGCGGACTGTTGTACAATTGACGAGTAACGTGCACGTATACCAAACCATAACAATACGTTTATTAGAATTGACTTACGTAAACAGACGTCACGATCGGTAAACGGTTTCGTCGGATCTTGGTAAAAGTATTGCTTGCATTGTTCGCAATTCCGTCCCATTGTATTATCGGTACATCCATCACACACCCCGCCGCTCGTTCGTCCAGTCAACTCAAATACGGCAGCGTCGTGATGACAACTCGTGGCGTGGTTGTTGCAATTGCAACCTATGAACGTCAACAAACAAATTTCAATGCGATATACGCTCCTCCCGAGTCCATCACTACCATTACTAGCCGTATCAAAATCACTTACGTCTACATGCGTTCGTTTGCCTGCCGATTGCCGGTTTCCACGGGAAGTCGTTGAAGAAATCCTCGCAAGCCTCGCAGTTCAGACCCTTCGTGTTGTGAGTGCACTCGCACTGACCATATACCATGTCCGGTTTGCTCAATATACCGTCTTGCGGTAAGCACCTAGACGCGTGACCGTAACAAGAACAATACCCTCGCACTACCATCTCGCTGATTGCGTAGTAATATTTTTCCTATGCAGAAAAAAGAAAATGTTTAATTTATTGCTGTGGTACATTGCCGTCGTGCATAATACTAGTATATTAACTAATATTCTCTTTAACTAATATTCTCTTACCAAAATCTCGTCTCGATTGTCCAACAAATCGTCTCCAAGCGTATGAAGTTTAGTAAAGTTTATTCTCAAGTTGGTCATCTTTAATAAATTTTGTACTTCTGACGAGTACGGGTCATCGTACATATGATGTAGATTAGGAGGTAGAACTCTCAAAATTACCTAGAAAAGTAATACACCGAATACATAGATTAAGTAAAAAAAAATTTAAATAAATTTATTAATTATCATCTAATAAAAATATAATTTTATCAGAAGTCAAACATCTAAATTAGGACTGGAACCGTTTGAACCGGTTTTCAAAAAACTAACGAACTATTTCAGTTCGGTTTCGGTTCTTTGTAAAAAAAAAAATTACCGGTTTCTGTTATCAGTAAAACATAATATTATTTTTATTTAATTGGTATACTATAATACACCATTTTCCATACATGTATTCTAACGTGCATTATAATAACAATATAATAGTAGTAACAAAAAATATTTTACAATTTATTGCTACCAAAAACGTAACCCCCATATGAAATATACTAAACATAGTGGTACTATTTTATTATTGTCATCGCTTTATTTCGAAGATAATTTATGTTGATACAAATTAGGTTGTATAATACGTGTAATAACCACTTCAAAAGTATAATAATTTTAAATAGGTATTCAGAATGCGAATTGTCTATAGTTCTAAATAAAAATATTAGGAGAAATGCTCCCTAATTATTTACGAATAAAGTAGTCATAACTAATAAGTTACTGTATGCTAAATAAAACCATTTTGTCGGGAACCTATACAAACATTTGTAATTTAAAAATTCCGGTTCGGTCCCGATACTTAATTTATTAATATAAAAGTGTTGGTTTTTACTATTTAAAAAATTCCGTTTCCAGAACCGGTATTATTCGATTTGATTCCTGTCCTTGATCTAAACGGAATTGTTGACTAACATGGGTTTAAAAGTGAATCTTTTTTCAATAATAATAATAATTTATTGCAACATCACAATCTATTGTCTAATTTTTAAAAACTTATCGAACAAAAACGATTTACCCATAATAGACAATTTATTATTGTTATGTACTCTGTTTCATAATAAAACTTTTATCTAGGTATTATATTGTCGAGATTTAAAAAATACTGTACTTACCTCACCGTTTGTAGAAGGCGGGACGGATGAATATCTCTGGTCGCAGACTACTTGAGTCAAATTACGTGGTGGTTCTTTGGGTATAGACGGGAAAATAGAGTCGCAATCGTGGGCAAAGTACCTGTAAACCTATAATAAAAAAAAACTAAATATTGCTTTTTTCTGCGTTTAAACGATATGTACGTGCACAAAGTGCGCTATTATCATTGGTTGTTCAATTTCCATAATGTTAATCGTGATAAAATCAACGACATTATTTTACTTACTTGCCACGTATTACCGAAATCGTAAGACCTCTCAACCAACATGACAGCAGGTCGAAACGTTTTAAACGTAATGATTAAATGAGTGAAATGAAATTCGGCTTCGAGGTTCAATTGAATAGTCACGTTCTCTACACCGTTTTCTGATTGCCACCATTGTGTAGATTGGCCGCTAAATGAAATAATGTTGTTAAAAACGAACAACAATATAGAAGTACTCTGCAAATGCGTAAAAATATTACCCATGGTATGCCGGGTGGACAATGTTCTCAATTCTATGACTTAGCGAATACTTAGCGTTCGGCTGTGATGGTTGTCTCGAATCGCACCAAAAACATTTTTTTCGATCTTCCAGGTTATTTACAATACAGTATCTTTCCTGTATATAGTAATACGAATTATATACAATGTACATTGATAGAGAACACTAGGAAAAATAAAAAAACACCAGAACACACAACTGTTACTGAAATAGACATGAGCAACCACTTATAATGACGATTTTTTTAAACATTTACCAATTGATAATACCCAGTATATATAGTAAATTTGATTGACATTTGACTTAATATATTGAATTACTTTTTACATTATCTGTTATACACATCGCATATTCACATCAATAGCGACTGTGTGCCAAAACCTCAACTGACTGTAAGAAAAGATTCAGATTTTGTAAATATGTATTCAAATATATTTAAAAATGTTTGTGTAGATGTGTATAATGAATGTATAATAATAATACGAGTCTATTAAACTATCACTAAAATAACTAAAACAGTATTTATTTGAAAAATTGTAGTTACGTATTATTTCAGTATCAGATGCAACACACGTTTTAAATTCGTAAACTAAAAATAATAAAACTGTTACAAACCCTTTGCTTCAACCCACAACTCGAAGATGCTACGAGATGATTTTCTCGGCCAATTAATAAATTTCCAGTTGCTGGGTAACATGAACTTTTGTCACACGATGAATAGTACGCCCGGACATTTGCTAAAAACAGAAACTCGACAGATAAAATCTAATAAAAAAATTGTTAGGTATGTATAAAATACACCTACAATATGTATTATAATATAATATATTACAATATATATATTTATAAGTTTATTTGTATTATAATTAAATGTTAGTAACTGGAATTTCTCGAAAATTAAGATAAAGTATATATTCCTTAAAGTTCAGATATGTAATATTGACAATGATTTTTCTAGATTAATTAAAATATCGAAAAATTTAATTATATTTTAGTGTCATCGTTACATTATTAAAAAATTAATAAAATTAACGGCGGTTTCTGCAATAATATTACAATGGTATACGTATTTTATATTATATATTATGAGACCTATCGATTAAAAATTAGATAATTGTATTAAATTTAATAATTTCATTAAATCGTGCGAACCCACATCATAATCGGTTCAACTCGATCGCGCACTTTTTACCTCTTTACCTGATAAAAACACAACACGATTGCGTACTTTCTATCTTTTCTTTACCTTATAATTATCAGTAATTTTATCATATCATTTTTAAATTTTGAGTCAAACTAAAGTTCGAGAATTGAAAGCTTATAATTTATAAATAAAATAATATAAAAATAATTAGTAGTTGAATACATAATGTGGCTTATACAACAACATATAAATATACATTTTTTATCTTATATATAACAGTTAAGAATTCAGTATAATATAATCATTGTTCGAGTTGGTTAGTATGGTATATAAAGTATCTAAAAACATTTATTTCAACTCTTACAGAATATAAAAAAATTAAAATATGACAAAAATCAAATAATAATTACAACTTTCTAGCACAAAAACGTGATCCTAACGTTAGCAAATAATTATTTAACGATATTTCATTATTTTTATATTTTTCTCAAGTATAAATTACAAATATAATATTTTCTTCTTGCTCTTTACGAGGCTTGTTAACACTTTGTTGTTTTATACTTAATATTTTAAAATAAGATTCACTTTGAATATCCAATAAAATATGTATATAATATGTAACTTGATGAATAGACGAATGAGATTTATAAAACTGAGCATTATATTGGTTATGGAAAGACTCTGGCCCATTGGTCGTTCTTGCCTCTGTTGAAGGTTCAGTTGACCATAAGATCGGTGGAAAAGCAGCATCAGATCATATATAATTGTTCAATATATAATCAGTAAATTCAAAATTATCAGTAAGGCTATTTTCAATTAAATAAGTAAAAGCATTTTCTATATCTCCCGAGGGTAAAAATCCGAGAGCAAAAAATTGTTTCAACCAAACACCTAGTTCAGATTTTGAATTATAATTTTTTAATAAATTACTATCACTTTGAATTTTCCTGAACCGAGATTGGCCTAAATGAAATCTGCAGGCCATAATTTTGCAGTTCAGGAAAAAATGTTTAACAGCGTTATGAGCACTTTTTTAAAAATCAAAATGTAAAAAGTGCGCAATCGTGTTACGGCCCATCATAATGTCATAATGAAGATGTAAAAATGTCATTGTAAAATTGTCGAGAACATAAACTAAATTATAATAATCATAATAATAATAATAAAAATATAATATTTATTAAAACCATGTTTTTAATATAGTTAATTTTAATTAATTACTAAATTATATAAATAATATTATTATAGTTTAAATACTTAATTTCTTCTCAATACTCAACAAATAAAAAATCTATTAAATTTTAAAATACAGTCACCCTTTAAATATTAACGAATAAATACTAAATACTTGCTAGATCTTCATAATAAAAACATAACACGAAAGTGCGTCTAATCGCAGAATTAATTAAAATAACTTATTTTGAAAATATAAAATTTCCATTATAAATTATTTAAACTTTTAATAAAATTATTATAATACAATACAGTCTTTAATTTCTATTTAAGGACAGTTTGAATAGTCAGTTGTGTAGGGGTGTCCATTATTCACTATTAGGTTAATTATATACAGGGCTTTAAGTGGGGTGACACAAGGGGACTCAGAGCCTACCTCTTATAACACTTATAAAGCGTCCTCTTTAACATTTCTCCGAAAATTTCACAAAAACGTTCAACTGTTTGAAATAACCATAAACAATAAAAGAGTTGAAAAATTAACTTAGCAATTTTTTCGATGTCACTAGGTGTTAAACAGTGTTCATTAGACAAAACTAACTCATATTAAATATAAATTATAAATTATCTAGTACTATATATATATATATATATATATATATGTGTTTACTTAGTAACTGTTTAAACCACTTTAAACCCTAATTATATATACAAGTATCCTTTTGGTCAGGCACTTCAAACTTTAAAGTAATCGTAATTAAGAAGCTTCTGCTGTTGATAGATGAAATAAGAAATTTCACTGTATAATAACTATGTCATCTCTTTTAGTAAGTAATAATAATAATTAATATCTTCTTCGAATTTTTATATAAAATAACGTTTTAAGTAAAATAAATAACTTTTAAGTATTATAAGATGATATTCATAAATACGATACAAAATATAAAATGAATTCGACTATACAGTGTAATTATTAAATATTATGAATAAAAACTTTATTACATGGATAATATTATCAAAAATAAAAAAATTCAATAACTAATTTTATATATCTCATATTGTAGTCTTTAAATAATTTATAAATTTAACAATTAATAAAAATAACAATTAGTTTTTAATTTCTACACAATTTTTAACCATAATTTATAAAAACAATTTAATTTTGGAAAGAAAAATACTCCAATTTTTATACTATTACTTAAGACTAATTTAATGAAGAATTATAGAAAAGTTTCGATAACCTGTAGAAAAAATATTCAAGCGGTCAGAAAATAATTAGATTAATAACCTATTAAAATATCAGCAAGTATATAGATATATTCAGATTTGGCTAGATTAAATTCATTGAGTTTCGATTTATCTATAGATTTTGTTGAAATATTTCGTTTTTATTAGATCCAAATTATCGATTCGATCTCGTGGAATTTTTTTACTATGATTATAACCAATATAAATAAATATTGAATAAATCTTATTTAAATTCACAAACATGTGCATAGAATTCAATTTAATAAAATCTTTATGATCAATGAAAAACACGTTTTCAACGAAAACCGACAAAGGTTATCAGTATAGTGTGCAGGCTATCGGCCGTGCACCACACGGAGTCCATTGCCGTTTCGCTGGTGGTCTGCTAGCGAAACTTAATCAATTCGCGGAAGTCCTTACATTATCACTAAATATACTATCTATGTGTAAAAAATATACATTAAAAATTATATTTTGTATACATGGTATATGTGGGTTTTTAATATTTATGGATTATGGAAACGGGATGAAAAAAAAACCACATAAGCAAGTAATTTATTTTAACTCGCATCAAATTAGGTATTGCTGTTATATATATAATGCTGTTATGTATCTAATCTACTTTTAATATGTTTAAAAATATTATTGAGACATATTTGACCGCTATAATTATACAGAAAATCTTTGTATAAACTCAAGCTCTATGATCTAGTTTTGCGATTATGTAACATTGTATTACCTACAAATTTATAATTAATAATTTCGTTTAAAATAACCTACTGAAAGAGTGAGTAACTACTGATATAGTTCTATAACATGTAGACGGATCTATGTGTAAAATGTAAAAAAATTGTTCTTAAATTATAAATAGTATAAGTTAAGCTTGTTTTAATTTCCAAATGCATTCAGTATGCGTATTTTTCGAATTAATTAAATAGTATGATTAAATGGTTTTCGGTATCCTTAATACATCTGTTGCTCATTATCTATCATCTGTGAGCATATTCTGAGTGAAAATTACTACACGCAATAAAATAACAAAACAGAAAGTGGAAAAATATTAAAAATTACAAATAATATTAGTTTTCGTTCAACTTATTTAAAAATTTCTTCATGAAATTAAAAATGAATTAGTTTAGACAACATTTTTTAACTCCCATTTTGAATTTTAGTAGTTAAAAAAAATTGTTAAGTGATGGAACTTATAAAAAAAATCCGATACACAAAAAACATTCTAACTAAAACTATAAAAATGTTCAAAAATAATTGTATCACCAATGTTTTTAACAGAATTCAACAGATGCTCATGTAGATACAAATAAAGCAAATACTTAATATCGTTAAAAAATATTTCCTACAAAATTTGATTTATAAAATATTGTTTTGAGTATAATATTAATACTATTATAATATGGTAATGTCCGGGATTTTGTCCGCAGTTCATTAAAAAACTAGATAAATCTTGAGATAGAAAACTGTGCAGTAATGTAATATTCTATATAGCTATTATTAATAGTGTTTTACTTCGACCGGAAACATCGTGATAAAAAAAGGAAAATATTCAGATAACACGTTCTCACACAGAATTCGTTTAGAGGAAATATGATTTGAACATACAAATACATATCATATATATATATATATATATATATATATATGTTTATTAGAATTAGAATTTGTTCGTCGTGTTGTCATTGATTTCAAAAGCATGCGGTTCCGCTGTAAAACTATAATACTTAATGCTGACCGTATAAATATTATTCATTGTACAACACTAATGTAATAACACTAAACACAATAAATCATACCAAACTGTCATGATTACGCTGCAGAGTACCATTATTTTTGAACAGATGTCTAGAGAAAATAGGTTTAATAGAATTATTTTACGTGTCTAATTTGTTTCGTTACATAATAAGATAAAGTTCCGGTCGATGTTTTATGATGATTAGAATACGAAAGCATTTATGCAATACAGGGTGTCTACAAACGATTTGTACATTTTGATGTACAGTGACTTGAAGTGAATTAAATATGATACTGAATAATAAATACATTAATGTCATAAGTAAATATTATGAACTACGAGAATTATAATGTATTTAAACTAGGATGTTCAAAAATATGTACGGCCGAACAATAATGTTATTAATAAACATTAACGAAAAAAAACAGCAAAACTGAATGATGGAGCGTGCGTTAATTATGCATGTTCTAATAATTTGACCGTAAACGTTATCGAGTAGATAATAAATTATCTATTGATATTTTATTTCCATTCATACCGATTGATAAAATGTATTAGATTGGTATAATAATGTATTTTAATTTTACTGTTTCTGTTTTCTTATGTAATCGGAAAAAAAGAACTAAACAGATACGAGAAGAAGTATATTATTTTAAAATTGCTATTTGATTTGATTTCTCGTGATTTAGTTATTATTTTAAAATAATTACGTAATGTAATATTTTCGTATATACTAAAAGAGTACGAATGTAAGTTTCTTGTGTTTATAGTTGTGTGCGTTTAAATATAATAAATACTTATTATTTTATATGCCAAATGTAATGTTTAAATGACGTTTCATATTTTTAAGATACTAATGTAATATACAGACATTCAAAAATAGCATTTAAAATATACGAACAATATTTTGAACTCTAAAGTTTACAATGCCTTATTATTACTACTTTTACGAAAGTATGCTCTTGCGTTAATTTCATGAAATATCGGATCTGTAATTAATACTTATTATTCGGAACCGAAAAAAACGATTTAACGCAATACGGCTGCTTCGGTATCGCGGACGACCAAACCAAATTGGTCGGTTATTGTTCTATCATGAGCTTTTTAACACGAGTATTTATAGTTGTAAAGAGATAAAACGAGAATTTCTTACCGGACAGGAAAAGGAACAGCACTGTTCGAGCGGTCCACGACGACGTCGTCGCGTCGACCAACATTTTTCTTATTTCTTTCTTGAACGACTCACGAGCGCGGCAGTTGGCAAGTCATCTACAAAACGTACGAGAACACACATACGTCAGTCTATGGAGCGTATACTCAAATAGTATTAATTCCGAGAGGGATTGAGAGGAGGAACGCCTAAAGTGTGATAGATAAAGATAGACGGCGAGGGAGAGAGAGAGTGAGAATGATAGAGAAGAAATGAGCGGCGGGGGTGAAAGGAAAGAAAAATATGTGTGCGCCACATGTGTCACGCAGGACCGAGACAGTGTACAGCGGCTACACATAACATACGTACATGTTATTGTACGCGCAGTAGACACGGTCTATATTTATTTCGAAAATTGTTTCCAAGCGAGCCCGTCGAAACGCAGGACTCGAAGGATTAGAGCAGGGACGCGAGGGGACTTGATGCCGGGCGTGTGGTACGGTACCGTTATCGCGGTAACGAACGCGGTTCGCGCGCCTGTTGCTTTTTTACCTGCCGAGGGATTGTAAAATCTCGTCCGCGATCACCCGGTCAACAACGCATGGCAAGTTGTGCGACCGCTCGCTGCCTCGTAATGCTCGACGTTCTCCGCGGTGTTCGGTCTGGGCTCTCCGGCTTTTTTTTTTGTGACGCGGTCCGTGTGCTGACGGTGCGGTGCGCTCACGGAACGGTGATTCCGGGGCCAGTGTACCACCGGCGACTGCTGCTGCCGTCGATGCTGCGGAGATTTCGTTCCGGTGCCTCGCCGACTGCGTGCGTGCGTGCGTGCGTACGGTGCGGCGGCGGCGGTGGACCGACTGCTAAAAATAAAACCGGTTGCGTCCGTCGGAGCATCTGTCGAGCAGGACGGCCGGTGGAGAGGAAGCCATCCACATGCCTTTGCGCGTGCGTGCGCGTGCGCCGGTGCCCCGTACAACTACTATTTGATACGGTCCCGGTACAAATTTAAAAAAGAGATTAGCTCGTGGAGATAAAGGAATCAACCCGTTAGATTCTGCTTGTCGAACACACGACATTGCTTACGAAAACAGTAATAATTTAGATATTAGACATAAAGCCGATAAATTATTGGAAGAACAAGCTTGGGAAAGAGTTAGAGCTGGAGATAGTTCTAAAAAAGAAAAACTTGTTGCATACGCTGTGGTAAACGCTATGCAAGCTAAAAGAAAAATCGGAATGGGTTGTAAACGTACTAATAAAAAAATGTTGCTGGCAGCGAAGAACAAAAATAAAAAAACGAGAAAAAATGGTAAGAGAACAATTTTAACACCGAACCAGTTGGGAGGTGCATTACCGTTAGCGTCAATATTAGCAGGGTTATCGGCTTTAGGAAGTTTAGCTTCTGGTGCTTCAAGTGTATATAATGCTATTAAAAATCGTAAGAAGGGTAATGGTTTATATTTAAACAATCCAAACGGGAAAGGTTTGTATTTGAATCCGAAAGGCTTAGGAGTGGACAGAAAAAAAAAAAACGAGGAAAAATTAACGTTACCTAGCAGAGCTCTTACCAGTGAAGATATTATAAATTATGTTGACAAGTTGAAAATTAAACATTTTCGTGGTGTCTTTTCACGAGACAACTTACCTAAAAAACCGTATAAAATCGAGTGTGCAATAATTAATTTAGACACCTCTTCTGGCGGTGGTACTCACTGGGTTATTCTAGATAAATTAGGCAGTTGTACCTTATTTTCTGTCATTGATTTAACACAGGGATTCTATCAAATTCCTTTGTCGAAGCAATCTAGGGAATATACAGCTTTTGGTACTCTAGAAGGTCACTGGGAATTCAAAAGACTAACAATGGGAATGAAACAAAGTCCTTCATTATTTGCAAAATTAATGTCAAATGTTTTATCGGGATTAATCGGATTGAAATGTTTAGTATATTTGGATGATAAAATAGTTTTTGGGAAAAACTTAGAAGACCATAATGAAAAATTAATAAATGTATTTGAAAGATTAAGACAAAATCATTTAAAAATTGAACCAAATAAATGTAACTTACTAAGACGAGAATGTTTATATTTAGGACATATTATAACCGAAAACGGAATAAAACCAGACATGAATAAAATAAAATCCGTACTCGAATATCCTACACCGAAAAACGTTAAAAATATAAAATCATTTTTAGGACTATCGGGATATTATAGGAAATTTATAAAATCATACAGTTTAATCGCGAAACCACTAACTAACTTACTACGTAAAGATGTTAAATTTGAATGGAACGAAGAATGTCAAAAGTCATTTGATACTTTGAGAAATGCATTATGTACAGAACCAATATTACAATATCCAGATTTTGACAAACCATTTATTCTAACAACCGATGCTTCGGGAAAAGCACTAGGCGCGATTTTATCACAATTACACGGTGACAAAGATTTACCAATAGCTTACGCGAGTAGAACTTTAAATAAATCCGAAAATAACTATTCGACAACAGAATTAGAATGTCTAGCTATAATATTTGGCGTAAAACAATTTCGACCATATTTATACGGACGTAAATTCACTATCATAACAGACAACCGTCCTTTACAATGGTTATTTAATCTAAAAGACCCATTATCAAAATTAGCGCGATGGAGAATATTTTTAGAACAATACGAATACGATATAGTTTATAAACCGGGAGTATTAAATGGTAATGTCGACGCGTTGTCTAGAATGTACACTATTGCCGAAATTAAACAAAATAATTACGAAAAATTTAGAAAAGCGATGGGATAATACATATGAGCTTGTAATCAAGAACATGTGTAAAGATAATCGAGTAATATTTTCAATAAACATTGGAGAATTTTTTAAACCAAGGGGAGGAACTCTAAATTTACATGAGTGTCACTCCATAGTCTGTAGAACAACTCATGAGGATATCACTCACGCGCACGACCCAATAACTGATGTAATATACACTAGATGTATATTTAATTTCTTATTAAAAAAAATAAAACCTTCAAAACTTTTCATATATTGTAGTGATAGTTCAAGCAGGGAAAGAAAAGAAAAAATAATAAAAAGAATCATAAATACTAATTAGGAATTGGGTATTCATAAAATTAAATATATATATTTATATATATATGTATAATAATGCAATCACTTATTTAACAATAATATTATATACTTGGTAGTGGGATTTAGTTTTAAGAAACATAATATTGTATACATAATAATATTAAACATAAAAAAAAAAAAAAAAATGTTTGTGTATATCTTATTATAAATTCAAATATTATTATTATTTTTCTTTATAACCAACAAATGTTGTATTAACATATTAGTGAGTAAGCAATTATTTTCAAAGTTTGTATACGGTAAATTTAAAAATTTCATTGTTTCACCCTGAAATTTTTTCTTCGGCGGTGAGGTGTAACATGCACCATTATATGTAATATAATTGTAATGTAATTCTAACAATAATATGTACTATTAAAATAAGCCACGCGCAGATCATAATCACTAAATCAATGACCACGAACAAATCGTGAAATGGTCAAATAATAGTAACAAAGAAGAAGCCACGCGCAGATCATAATCACTAAATCAATGACCACGAACAAATCGTGAAATGGTCAAATAATAGTAACAAAGAAGAAGCCACGCGCAGATCATAATCACTAAATCAATGACCGTGAACAAATGGTGAAATGACCAATTAATAACAACAGATAGGAAGCCACGTGCAGATTACAAATCACAAACAATTTCATCATTCAAATTTGACGATGAAGACCAAGGGCAACCAGGTGGCGAAAACAAAACAATTAACTAACAGAGTATATAAGGACTCCGTTTCACCACCAACATCAGACGTATCCAGCCATCAAGTACAAACACTCCGCTTACGACAGTCATATTTACATTGTTATTACTTTGCTGATTTTTCTAAGTGTAAAATAAAAATATCATACTCTTTTCTTTCAAGTTTAAATTATTGAACTTATATTAAAACACTTAGAAGTACTATTCAATCATAACATTATCGTAGCGTCCTCAAACCACTCGAGGCACGTTACAATATTGTTAAGTTCTACGTGGTTCAGAAAACTTATCTGTCAACATTCTGGTCACCGTGTTTTATGGTTTATACTAATCAAAATTAATAATTAATTAGCCCGAGTGGTAAGTAATTATTTCTACAATGAACAATCCTGAGCAACAATTAATTCAAATCCAGTTCAGATACAATGAGGTTTCCCTTCCCGAATCGCTACTTGGTTTGTGCTTAAATTATATAAACAAAAATTTATATATAATATGTTCAAAAATATCAAAAGGTTACATGTTGCATGAAGGAATAATCTTACCCAGTAAAATATGTGACCTGTTAGTTCAGTATTATCAGAAGAATAACTTTGAGTTTTTAGATGATTTTGCTCATTTGTTTAAAGACAAAACCAAGACTGAATTGTGGTCGGTACACATTCATAATTCAAAAATCACAGACAATGGACTTGAATTTCTTTTATGCCATGACTTGCACGAACTTTCACTTATCAACTGTCCTAATCTTACTCACAAGACGTACATCACAAATTTAATGAAACACGATGTTGTTTTGGATTCATTAATTATTCGTTGCCAAGATGACAAATGGTTCTCAAATGATGTTATTACAAGAATTAGTGTAAAGTCTCCAAAATTAAAACATTTACAGTTTAATATGCCTGGCATACTAGATAACAATACTATTCTGAATATATGTTCTCTGCAATCCCTTGTGTAAGTATTTTAATAAATGGTACATTTAATGCTTACAACATTATGATATATTTTATTTCAGTGTTTTAGATCTATCACAATCAGATGGACAATATCCTAATCCAAGTATTCATATTAAAAATAACGTAATGGCACAAATTGTCAATAGTTTACCAAAGTTGATGTATCTGGATATCTCTAAAACTAACTTGGCTGGACAAGGTAAATTAGTTGGTTTAAGCAGGGAGTAATATTAATTTTAATCAAAATGTTTTTTATAAATGTAAGAATATCTGATTTTTCATTTTTGCTTTTTTCTTGAATACTGCATAGGTATAATGTAATATTAATTTTAATCAAAATGTTTATTATAAATGTAAGAATATCTGATTTTTCATTTTTGCTTTATTCTTGAATACTGCATAGGTATTTAAAATTAAGCCTATTGCTTTAAACGTTAATTATAATTAGATGTACTATTTGGACTAATTTCTGGTACTTTTTACTTCAAAATTTGAAAGTCTTACTGTTACACTTATTATATTGAGATTTTGAAGTACAATATTTTCATAGTTATTAAAATACAAATATATGTAGACAACAGTTTTATTATTTTACTTTCATTGATTGTCTGTACCATAAATCGAACATTTAAATATTGTGCTCTGATATTTGACCTATTTAATTAAAAAATACATTTTAGACAATAAAATTATCTCTTAACACTAACCAAGTGCCAGATACCATAAAAAAACATAGTCACTAACTTATGTAACTCATTAGTTATCTCAGTATAAGTATTTTACAAGTGTTCCAAAAACTTAAAATATTATTTTATACTCAATTGAATTTTCTTTCCTGTAATATATTATATTAAAATTTATATTGAAATTGTATAGTTTTGAAAAGTAAATAATATTGGTTTGATTAAATGATCTTAGTAAATTTTGTGATGTCAATGAATTTTTTAATTAATTTGTTCAAATCATTCAAACCATCTATAATGTGATCTAAATATTGACGGTCAGTATAATTGTTATTACTTATTTTCTTATCCTTGTGTTTGAATTTGAATTTATAAATTGGTTAAATGAAAAATTGCACTTTTATTTTATTCTTTTTTTTATGTTCTATTAAAATGTGTCTTCGAAAATATTGTAGAAATAAGTACATTATTGTTTAACAAGTGAACATTTATATTATTTATAAAATGTTAGAATTTGTTAGTACAAGGTGTAATTTTTTATTTAAATTTTTTTCATTTGAATTTTACTCAATATCCAAGCATCAGAAAATTCTTAAAGTTAATTTATTTTGTACAAACCTTAATTGGTAAAAAAATTTGAGAAATATTTTTTTTTTTTCATAGATAGTTATTTATTCGAACCAACATAACAAAATTATTAAAAAAAAAACAAAATAAAACATATAAAAATTGGTAAATTGATAATTCATATAGAATTTCATAATATTAGGCAATTAAGAATTAATACTAACATTTTTTTTCAATAAGGTATAATTGTCAAATGTTCATTAGTTTTGTTATGGTTAGATCCTTTTAACTATCAATAACAACATATTGAAACTTATGTGCATCACAGTGTTTTGCAATAAAAATGGAAAAGTTTAGTATTAGTAACGATGTAATGAAATTTTAGACTTCGGCGATATTTTCAATACGTATGATAGTGAGCACTGTGATAACTCTAATATATAATATCTTCATGTAAGAAACTATACTACACTATATGTTTTTAACCCTTTCAGTCCCATTGTCTACTTTAAGAGACATCGACTTAAACCAACGCGCAAACATGACACTTCACATGTCAAAATGACGGAGGGTCGCCCATCTGACTCTTCCGTGTTTGCAAACAATATGTCGGTCCGAGAAAACGTCACTAGCCTTGAGTTTTCTCCATCAGCGCCAGCCCTCGTGGATACAACGCGGCAGACTTACGCCGAGCTAATCACCGACGAGAGCGCTCTGTCGAAAGTGCTCCTCCCAGAGTACTACGACTACTATTCAACTGCAATGCTATGGTTAAGAATCATAACATTGATAACATTGAAACAGAAGAATAGCTAACCAATAACGCAGGCGCAAGATGCACTTCTAGTGCTAACCCGAACAACTGCATTCAATCTGCCTGAGCCTTTGCTTTTAAAGATCAAACAACTTGGAAACGTCGTGTCAACGACGAAACAACACCTCTACCCCAAGTTTCCTCCCCTCCCAGACCAAGTCATCCATGGTCTCAGCGGGTACTACGGTACATTAGCTGCCCCAGCTCCAGGTGTAGATGATAATCTACACAACCTCTATGAGGAGCTGCCCTGTCTAGGAGTAACATCCGAGGCAGTTTGCAATGCAATAAGCAACGCACCGCCAGGCCTATACCAATCAAATGTAACGTTTGAAGGCCTCCAGCCTAATTCTAACTTGTTAGGATTCAGGTCCCTTGGTTCACGTAGAAATGAACCGAACAATTTGGCTTTTGATAACTCCATCACAGAAGTCGAGTTCCCCTCATATCCAATGAACACTGGCTTTAACTACCAGTTTCTCACTGCGATATCAAACGTCTTAGCCAATACCAAGACGTTCAAGAACACTCCAGTTGTGTTCTCAACGCTTAGAAAAGTGGGATCTCAATCCCACCTCGTCTTAGCCAGACCGTTAGTCCAGCCCGGACAAAACTGTCTCCGAGGTGAGCAGGTAGCCACCTCCCTGTGTCAAGACATTCTTGCTGTCTTCGGAGCCGCAATTTTCTTCGACTACCAGCTCTTCAAAGAGCCAGGACCCAATGGGGATAATACCTCCTGGGCCTTGTTTTTCCGACACCGCGGAACGATTGACAACCGTCGTCACTATTGTGTGCGAATATTGTTTTTTTGTTGTTCGAGTTGTTTTCTTTTTGTGATTGTTTTTATTCGTCAATAAAAAGTTACAATTAAATATTTGTAACTATTTCACATAAAAAAAAAAGTGTTTAAATCAATCGATTTAATTCGACGTTGTGCGCCGTTCTTAACCGTCGCCAACTACCGTGACAAATTGGCACGATATGATTTTCATAACGATAGTACAAGAATTCCTTGTTGTACACATTGCGGACACACCTCAAAAATATTGTAAGTTATTATTTATTCTTATTATTTTTTTTTTTATATTTTTTATGACAGTTGTTGATCAAAAACCATTTGATTATTATTTAAATATAATAAATCAAAAGCAAAGACGGTCACACATGACGATTGATTGTCCGAAATGTTTTAAGAATTTCATATACGAAAATTCCTTTTTATATCATTTAAATAATGATCAATTCAAAAATAAACCATTAAACATCAGAAAATGGAATAAAGGATTCCGTTTTTATTATCTAGCTATATTTTCTATAAATATTTAACAATTTGTTTTATTAATTTTCTGTTTACATATAATAGCATTGAACTACAAAAATAGGTAAAACGATGTATGAAATTAATGAAATTTTTTTTAACATTTTATATTTTTTTATTACAGTTTTTTTTGGCTTTTTATAATAATTGTTTAAAAAAGACACATCATGGATAACCTCTTAATTGAATGTCCAAAATGCGATAAATGTTTTGTTTTTGTGTGCGAATATTGTTTTGTTGTTCGAGTTGTTTTCTTTTTGTGATTGTTTTTTTATTCGTCAATAAAAAGTTACAATTAAATATTTGTAACAATAAATGAAAAAAAGTGTTAAAATCAATCGATTTAATTCGACGTTGTGCGCCGTTCTTAACCGTCGCCGTCGAAACAACTGGTTTCATTACCGTCGCCGAGTGCGTGACCAAATTACGATAAATTTGGACCGTACCGGTAACCAAATAATCAGCTTAGCTGGTTATCATTTTTACGCGAGTGTAAACAAAAACAATACTCCCGTAAAAACATCTCGCAAATTTCTCGTTTTCAATCGAATTTTTATTTTGAGTGAGCGAGGTTCGCAACACACACCCGAAACCACACACAACCAACCACCAACCATTATTATTTTTAATAATAACCAACAACTTTTATATATATATATATTCGTATTTATATAAAACCAGTATTTCTATTCACAATGGAACACACTCCGGCGCCTAACGCAGCAGTCCAAGCACCAGAGCACCAACGGATTTACAGGGGTAACCCTGCTAATCAGAAGGACTATAGGGCCCAGAATGCGTGGAAGGCTCCCAACCGTGGAAAGGGCTCCCGGGTTCCCAAACCCGACCCCAGGTCAGCACCAGCTGACCTCCCACCACCGACGCGCAAACATGACACTTCACATGTCAAAATGACGGAGGGTCGCCCATCTGACTCTTCCGTGTTTGCAAACAATATGTCGGTCCGAGAAAACGTCACTAGCCTTGAGTTTTCTCCATCAGCGCCAGCCCTCGTGGATACGACGCGGCAGACTTACGCCGAGCTAATCACCAACGACAGCGCTCTAGATACGTCTGATGTTGGTGGTGAAACGGAGCCTTATATACTCTGTTAGTTAATTGTTTTGTTTTCGCCACCTGGTTGCCCTTTGTCTTCATCGTCAAATTTGAATGATGAAATTGTTTGTGATTTGTAATCCGCACGTGGCTTCCTATCTGTTGTTATTAATTGGTCATTTCACCATTTGTTCACGGTCATTGATTTAGTGATTATGATCTGCGCGTGGTTTATTTTAATAGTACATATTATTGTTAGAATTACATTACAATTATATTACATATAATGGTGCATGTTACAGCATTGTTACGTGGTACCCAATAATAACAGATATCTATCGTAATGATGATGTTTTCGGGATGGAATATAACGACTTTAAATCATTTAACACTTTGTAAAACTTTTAAATAAAATTAAGTAAATGGCTTATACAGACATAGGTTCAGTTAATTATTATAAAATATTCGCGATAACAATATCGAAGACGAAACTCAGAAGGGCTTGTACTGATAGCTAGACACGTCTGCCGTTGGTGGTGAAACGGAGCATTTATATACTCAGTTTGATGTTGTTTTCGCCACCTGGTTGCCCTTAGCCTTTGATCGTCAAATTCGACGAAATGATGACGTTGTTTGCGGTTGTTCATGGTCAAAGGATGTGTATTGCATTGATTATGACCTGCGCGTGGCATAGCTTTACATTACAATTATGTGTGCGATAGTTATTTACATAATTTAGAAGTATTAAATATAAATGTGCATTTTTATCCTCGTACGATTCGGGAATATGCATATTATTATTTGTTAGTAATATATGCATATTACAGCATAATAATTAATGTAATACAAGTTATACACTTACACATGACTAAATCAATGAAAATGTTTAACATAATAAAGAGTAATAAAGAGTTGTCCTGGGCCCTGTGGACCCTTTGCCACCTTCGGTATACTCTCACGTGGTTACTAGACGCGTGTCCGGTCATCCAAGACACGCTAGATGCGCAAGCGCCCCCGCTTTGGTACCATTTCCAGGGGACGGGAACCCTAGAGGACGTCTACAACTACGCAACGAAGATAATCTTCGTCCTCCCGGCTAACAACCTGTACCGGGTAAGCTTCGGGGAAACTGAATATGATGTACCGGTGGCGGGCCGATTAGGGGTCATTCAGGCTGGAGCACCTGAGTACGATGCTGACCCTCTGATTACCTGGATGTTAAATCGAGTGTGCAACGCACGGAGTCCCCTCGAAGGGATATTCGAAGACTACACCCGCCGGAAGATAGGCGGTGGCCTATATTGGGTTGAGATTGATGGATTGGTAGGAACACTTACCACTAGATACCCTCCCCGTGTTCGTTATGACGGCCTCAACTAGCCGAACGCTCGGTTTAGTACCATTCATAACGGTCGATTTTTGTTGCAGCAATACGTGTGTGACCATTATGTCAGAGTCGAGGCGAGCAGGTTGAACTATTTGCGAAACAACCAGGACCAGTTGCGCTCCGAATCCTACCAGGGCCTGATGGATCATCTCGCTGTACAGGACGTTCCGCGGGATCAGCAACATGCCATCGGCCGTCGCGTCATACTGCCCTCTTCCTTCGCAGGCAGTCCGCGTAGCATGCAACAAAATTATCAAGACGCCATGGCGATTGTGCGAAAATTTGGTAAACCCGATTTGTTCATTACTTTCACATGTAACCCTAGGTGGCCTGAGATAGTGGAGAATCTACCTCCGAGAGTGGCATCTTCTGACAGACCGGATTTGGTGTCCAGGGTGTTCAACCTGAAACTCCAGGATCTCATGCGTGACATAACCGAGCGTCACATATTCGGCAGGGTCGAAGCTTTTGTATACGTGGTCGAGTTTCAAAAGAGGGGATTGCCGCACGCGCACATTTTATTGATTTTACAGGAAATGTACAAGCCGAAGGACGCTGAAGATGTGGATCAACTGATTCGAGCCGAGATACCCGACCCGGACACCGAGAGAGAACTCTACGACATAGTGGTGACCAATATGATGCACGGACCTTGCGGGATTCAAAACCCAACGTGCGCCTGCATGGTAGACGGGAAATGTCAGAAAGAGTTTCCCAAACCTTTCAACGACGAAACGCAGTTCAGGAGTGCCGGAGGTTATCCTGCCTACAGACGAAGAGACAACGGCCGCGCAGCTATGGTGCGGGACGGAGAGCTGTTTAACGATTCCGTAGTGCCGTACAATCCATATTTGCTACTCAAATACAACGCCCATATCAACGTGGAAGTGTGTTCGACCGTTAAAAGCGTCATGTACCTGTACAAGTACGTCTACAAAGGCCACGATGTGGCCACAGTTCGGGTCTGCGCAAATGATGAAATCCAGAAGTTTATCGACACGAGGTACGTGAGCGCGCCGGAAGCGATCTGGAGACTCTTCTCTTTCCATTTGCAGAACAGGAGTCATGTCATCGTTCGATTGGCTGTACACTTGGAGGGTAGGCATTATGTTTTTTTCAGGGCCGGTGAGCTGATACAACAGGTCGAAAGAGCGAGACACCGAGACACCACCCTTACCGCATACTTCCGTCTGAACGCTACGGATCCAGAGGCTCGACAATTCCTGTACCACGAAGTGCCCAATCACTATTGCTGGAACGCTTCTACATGCTGCTGGACTAGAAGAAGGGGAAACACTGGAGGCCGAGTCATAGGTCGAATGTATTCCGTAAGTCCCTTAGACCGCGATCGGTTTTTCCTCCGTATGTTACTTGTGTTTAGGCGGGGCTGTGTTTCGTTCGCCGACGTGAAGACTGTTGACGGCGTGCTTCATCTCAGCTACGAAGCGGCCGCGATGGCACTGGGGTTGCTCGAAGACGATACGGCGTGGAGTCGCTGTCTGGCAGAGGCCTGCCAACACGACACTCCGAGACAGGTTCGGGCCCTTTTCACAATCATCTGCGTTTAATGTTTGCCGACCAACCCATTGGATTTGTACAACGGCGTCGAGGAACACCTGATGTCGGATTTCTCGCGTAACCGGCCGGAAGGCGCTGCCAGGGCGGCGTGTCTCAACGCCTTGAATCAATTATTTGGAACTCACGGTAAGTCGCTCGCCGATTTTGGTTTGCCTGTTCCAGACGTGATAGAGGAACCTCGAGAGATGATATACGACGCTATTGATGAAGCGGAGAGGGGCGATGCGTTACTCCAGCAACTCAACGTCGATCAGAGGGCTGTGTACGATCGAGTCATGACCGCGGTGTTGGACCCCCGTCCGAGCGCCAAAGTGTTTTTCGTCAACGGTCCAGGTGGGACTGGAAAGACGATGCTGTACTCGTGCCTTATGTCCGTGTTGCAGGGCCGAAACAGAAATGTCTTGGCAGTGGCGTTCACCGGGATCGCGGCCGCTCTTTTGGACGGCGGAAGGACCGTTCACTCCACCTTCGGTTTGCCATTCGGAGTGCTCACGCACGAGTCCACTTCCACCATCAGATTGCAGTCCCGCATGGCGCACAGGATTCGCGACGCTGCGCTTATCGTCTGGGACGAGGCACCCATGTCCCCGGGTTTCCAACTGACGGTTGTCGATCGGCTTCTGAAGGACATCATGCAGTCGATTCTTCCTTTTAGAGGTAAACCTTTTCTTTTAGGTGGTGATTTCAGGCAGATTCTTCCAGTCGTCTCCCATGGGACGAGAAGTGACATCGTCGGCGCGTGCATCAAATCCAACGAGCTGTGGCCCGCCATGCAACAGTTCTCCCTCATCCGGAACATGCGAGCGGACGGCGACAGAGAGTTTGCAGCGTGGCTTCTCCTATTAGGTAACGGTAATGTTGACAGGTACGGCGACGACGAGAACGCGATACAAGTGCCCCGCAGATTCCTGTGTCAAATTCCATTGGCCGACTTCGTGTTCCCTCAAATGATGAACTTGGCCAACATCAACGACTTCGCGAACAAGGTTATCTTATGCCCTACCAACGAGGGTTGTCGTCAGATGAACGAAGGCATTCTCCGCAATCGTCTCGAGGGTGAAGTCAGGCATTACATCAGCACGGACACCATAGAGTGCGACGACCCCGAGGACGCCGCAGACTTCCCGATAGAGTTCATTCATTCACTTAACCCCACGGGACTCCCTCTTCATGACCTGGCTCTCAAGGTGGGCGCTGTCGTCATGCTGCTCAGAAACCTGGACGCCAAAAGAGGACTTTGCAACGGTACGAGGATGGTAATTGTCGAGCTTCGACGTTTGAATTTCAGAGCTAGGCTGCTCAACGCTACCGAGCACGACGACGACATCATAATTCCCAGGATTCCGCTGACCACTACCGAAGCTGACGGCTTACCCTTCAAGTTGTGACGAATGCAGTTCCCAGTTCGATTGGCTTTTTCGGTGACCATCAACAAGTCTCAAGGACAGACATTCGACCGCGTTGGAATATATCTGCCTTCTCCTGTGTTCAGCCACGGACAGTTGTATGTGGCGTTCTCCAGGGTGAGAAACGCTGAATCCGTCAAAGTTTATATACCGACCGATGCCAATGGAGTTACGAAGAATGTGGTGTACCGTGAGATTCTCTAAATATTTTTTGTTACGTTTATAAAACTTATATTTTTATTTGTATTCTTCTTCTGTAAACATTTGCTTATATTCTCTGATTATGAGAAACTTCTGCGTCCTGTCTTTCATAAATTATTTATACATCATATTTTTATAAATTTTCTTCATATATTCTTTAGCTTTAAAGTTCATCAATGCTTTGATTATGAGAACTTCCTTCTGCACTCTGTCTTTCATGAATTACTTATATTCTATGTTTTTATATGTATTACTCTTCTGTAATCTTTTGCCTACATGATTCTGAGCATTTTTCTCGCTTTGTATTTTCTTTTATGAATTATTTATATTTTTATGTATAACCTCAACATAATTTTATTGAGCTTTAAAGTGCCTATATTCTCTGATTATGAGAAACTTCCATATTCTGTCTTTCATAAAATATTTATATTGTTGTACATTTTCTTCATATATTCTTTAGCTTAAGAATTCATAAATGCTCTGATTATGAGAACTTCTGCATTCTGTCTTTCATGGATTACTTATATTCTATGTTTTTATATGTATTACTCTTCTGTAATCTTTTGCCTATATGATTATGAGAATTTTTCTCGCTCTGTCTTTTCTTTTATGAATTATTTATATTTTTATGTATAACCTCAACATAATTTTACTTAGCTTTAAAGTTCCTATATTCTCTGATTATGAGTCTTTCATAAAATATTTATATTTTTATACATTGTCTTCATGTATTCTTTTATGGATTACTTATGTATTATATTTTTTATCTTATATTATATTTTATATTATATTTTTTATCTTATTTTATCTTCTGTAAACTTTACTTATATTCTCTGATTATGAGAAACTTCCACATTCTGTCTTTCATAAATTAATTATATTTTATATTAAAATATACTTCCTCCTTATATACTTTAAATTGTTGACGACGAGTACATTTTATGTACTCTGATTTTGAGAAAGGCGTTGGCGACCTCCACGTGGTCTTTCTTGGATGCGTTTTTCACTAAGAATGTTTAGAGTGTTAAACGTAACCTACGCCAACATTTATATTTACACACTTATTGTAAAGTATTCACATATTTTTATTTTTTTTTTCAGACAACATCAAGGAAAATCGCTCATTTAAAGTTTTTCGTACGCAGACTTGCATTGTATACATAGATTAATTATTATTGATGGAATATGTTATGCATTATGTATTCTTTCTTTGAACTGACCACTGTAAATATACTGTATTTGATTATTTTTTAACTTTGATAAAGATTCCATCTGTCATTTATGTGCCAAATAAATTGTATTCAGGGGAATACACTTATAATATTAGTTAGTTATATTAACTTTTTTACGATTAAAAACATTTGTTGAAGCAATTCAAATAAATCACACAACAATGTAGGTACCCTTAACGATTGCATTCAATATTTTGATTCCAATTTTCTACAGTCAAAATTACGATTTACAATTCTTGCTCATTGTGGACTTCTTTGATGAATATATATAATAAAATCCTAAAAAAAATTGTGCAAGCAGTGACTGCTAGATAGCGAACGCTGTTGACGGCGAAGGCGTCTCAGTTTTCCACCCGTACGTCCTCGGAATTCGATTTGTTTTTTTTTTTCGTATCCGAACTTTTTTTTTTTCGTTTAAGTTTTAACAAATTTATAAGTGATTTCTATTTGTTTTCGTTATATAAAAGCAATGAAAACCTGTTATGTTTTAAATTATGCCGTTCTTAACCGTCACCAACTACCGTGACAAATTGGCTCCCCGCAGAGGAATCTGAAAAACCTCAAGACAGCGGAAAGGTAAGGGTTTTTATTTTCACGCTGACACATACCTCGGTAAATTGCTTATATTAAATTAGTATTAAGACTTTTAGCCAGGAGTGTGTTTGCCGGTTAGCTGGGATTCCAGCGAACATTACGTAAAAAAAAATTATTTTTAGGACGTAAGGGAATTCCACGCAACTGTGCATAATCGTGATACGGATCGGGAAGTAGTTATATAACAACCGTCACCATCCGCTACACCCACCTTTTCTTACCGATAAGTTACGACGACAACAACGCAGCGCGCAGGCCAAAACCAGAATCGCCGCCGCCGTTATTATCTGATACGCCGCACCGTCAAACAATAGCCGCCACCACGGGTCGCTGTCGTTAGACGCGTAGCGCACCATCAATTATTATCGCCGCCGCGCGCCGTTATTTTTAACCGCCGCCGTCGAAACAACTGGTTTCATTACCGTCGCCGAGTGCGTGACCAAATTACGATAAATTTGGACCGTACCGGTAACCAAATAATCAGCTTAGCTGGTTATCATTTTTACGCGAGTGTAAACAAAAACAATACTCCCGTAAAAACATCTCGCAAATTTCTCGTTTTCAATCGAATTTTTATTTTGAGTGAGCGAGGTTCGCAACACACACCCGAAACCACACACAACCAACCACCAACCATTATTATTTTAATTAATAACCAACAACTTTTATATATATATATATTCGTATTTATATAAAACCAGTATTTCTATTCACAATGGAACACACTCCGGCGCCTAACGCAGCAGTCCAAGCACCAGAGCACCAACGGATTTACAGGGGTAACCCTGCTAATCAGAAGGACTATAGGGCCCAGAATGCGTGGAAGGCTCCCAACCGTGGAAAGGGCCCCCGGGTTCCCAAACCCGACCACAGGTCAGCACCAGCTGACCTCCCACCACCGACGCGCAAACATGACACTTCACATGTCAAAATGACGGAGGGTCGCCCATCTGACTCTTCCGTGTTTGCAAACAATATGTCGGTCCGAGAAAACGTCACTAGCCTTGAGTTTTCTCCATCAGCGCCAGCCCTCGTGGATACAACGCGGCAGACTTACGCCGAGCTAATCACCGACGAGAGCGCTCTGTCGAAAGTGCTCCTCCCAGAGTACTACGACTACTATTCAACTGCAATGCTATGGTTAAGAATCATAACATTGATAACATTGAAACAGAAGAATAGCTAACCAATAACGCAGGCGCAAGATGCACTTCTAGTGCTAACCCGAACAACTGCATTCAATCTGCCTGAGCCTTTGCTTTTAAAGATCAAACAACTTGGAAACGTCGTGTCAACGACGAAACAACACCTCTACCCCAAGTTTCCTCCCCTCCCAGACCAAGTCATCCATGGTCTCAGCGGGTACTACGGTACATTAGCTGCCCCAGCTCCAGGTGTAGATGATAATCTACACAACCTCTATGAGGAGCTGCCCTGTCTAGGAGTAACATCCGAGGCAGTTTGCAATGCAATAAGCAACGCACCGCCAGGCCTATACCAATCAAATGTAACGTTTGAAGGCCTCCAGCCTAATTCTAACTTGTTAGGATTCAGGTCCCTTGGTTCACGTAGAAATGAACCGAACAATTTGGCTTTTGATAACTCCATCACAGAAGTCGAGTTCCCCTCATATCCAATGAACACTGGCTTTAACTACCAGTTTCTCACTGCGATATCAAACGTCTTAGCCAATACCAAGACGTTCAAGAACACTCCAGTTGTGTTCTCAACGCTTAGAAAAGTGGGATCTCAATCCCACCTCGTCTTAGCCAGACCGTTAGTCCAGCCCGGACAAAACTGTCTCCGAGGTGAGCAGGTAGCCACCTCCCTGTGTCAAGACATTCTTGCTGTCTTCGGAGCCGCAATTTTCTTCGACTACCAGCTCTTCAAAGAGCCAGGACCCAATGGGGATAATACCTCCTGGGCCTTGTTTTTCCGACACCGCGGAACGATTGACAACCGTCGTCACTATTGTGTGCGAATATTGTTTTTTTGTTGTTCGAGTTGTTTTCTTTTTGTGATTGTTTTTATTCGTCAATAAAAAGTTACAATTAAATATTTGTAACTATTTCACATAAAAAAAAAAGTGTTTAAATCAATCGATTTAATTCGACGTTGTGCGCCGTTCTTAACCGTCGCCAACTACCGTGACAAATTGGCACGATATGATTTTCATAACGATAGTACAAGAATTCCTTGTTGTACACATTGCGGACACACCTCAAAAATATTGTAAGTTATTATTTATTCTTATTATTTTTTTTTTTATATTTTTTATGACAGTTGTTGATCAAAAACCATTTGATTATTATTTAAATATAATAAATCAAAAGCAAAGACGGTCACACATGACGATTGATTGTCCGAAATGTTTTAAGAATTTCATATACGAAAATTCCTTTTTATATCATTTAAATAATGATCAATTCAAAAATAAACCATTAAACATCAGAAAATGGAATAAAGGATTCCGTTTTTATTATCTAGCTATATTTTCTATAAATATTTAACAATTTGTTTTATTAATTTTCTGTTTACATATAATAGCATTGAACTACAAAAATAGGTAAAACGATGTATGAAATTAATGAAATTTTTTTTAACATTTTATATTTTTTTATTACAGTTTTTTTTGGCTTTTTATAATAATTGTTTAAAAAAGACACATCATGGATAACCTCTTAATTGAATGTCCAAAATGCGATAAATGTTTTGTTTTTGTGTGCGAATATTGTTTTGTTGTTCGAGTTGTTTTCTTTTTGTGATTGTTTTTTTATTCGTCAATAAAAAGTTACAATTAAATATTTGTAACAATAAATGAAAAAAAGTGTTAAAATCAATCGATTTAATTCGACGTTGTGCGCCGTTCTTAACCGTCGCCGTCGAAACAACTGGTTTCATTACCGTCGCCGAGTGCGTGACCAAATTACGATAAATTTGGACCGTACCGGTAACCAAATAATCAGCTTAGCTGGTTATCATTTTTACGCGAGTGTAAACAAAAACAATACTCCCGTAAAAACATCTCGCAAATTTCTCGTTTTCAATCGAATTTTTATTTTGAGTGAGCGAGGTTCGCAACACACACCCGAAACCACACACAACCAACCACCAACCATTATTATTTTTTATAATAACCAACAACTTAAAATAAAAATCATTTTATATTAGCCAATTATTAAAATTAAAATTAGCTTTCCAGAATAAGAATATATATTTATGTAATATATGTTAACAAGCATCTGTCCTTTTATAAAGTCTATATATATATAATTAATACAAAATCAGAATAGTAACTAAACAACAATAAACTTAAAATAAAAATTATACGAATAAAATATTTAATTTAAATTAATATATTTTAGATAATAGTTATAAATTCACATTTATATTGTAAAGATTACTTATAGGCAGGTCTAGTAAGTTCATGCCCTAAAAATGCTTAAATAAGCATGCATTTATGTATTTTATATACAAAATAATGCTTATAAAAAAAAAAAAATGATTAACAATTTTTAAAATTACACGAATTACATATAATCATTGTATCTAATCGTGATGTGTATTCAAAATACTAATGAACTGAACGAAGCAATTACTACAATATAGCTGTTTAATTTCTATAAATTTATGTTGCAGCTGAATTCTCAAACATTTTATTTAAAGAAAAATTATAAACGAAAGTGGTTTTTTTTTCGTCAAATGCTGATTCATTCATAGTATTTTCATAAAAAAATGCACATTGATATAATAATATGAATCTAATATATTAAAAAAATTTCTGAGCGTTCCCATTGGTCGACGGTTTTTTTTATTCCGCGGGAGCTTTTTCCCTTTTTCGTCGGTCCCGTCCCGTTGCCTTTTACCTCCACTTTCCATTTCGGCCGTCCTTTGAATTTTCCGACGAGCCGTTTTCCCGATTCGACCGGATGAAAAATCCATATATATATCTACTTTAGGTCCGTCCAATCGCGGCGATCGTTACCTGTTTCCCTCGCGCCTCCGTGACGTTTCGCGCCCGCGTGACGTCACCATTCCGCGGTCGTCCGCTTACCTTATCTACCTTTTCGCGTCCGCCGCACCGTTTAAATGTCCCGATTTTCGCCATGATTTTCAACTCGACCGCTAGGTAGGTAGGCATTAGGCGTTAGGCGATAGGATCTGTAGGTACCCGGTTCGAACCCTGCCCGTGCGGTTCGACGTTTGTTGCGTAGCCATTGTTGTTGTACTGCCGCCGTTGAATTGCACAGCCGCCGACGAACGACGCCATCGGGAACATTCGAATTTCTTTTTTTTTTTTTCGCTCCGATTTTTTTTTTTTTTTCCGCTAAAGTTTCAACTTTTTTTTTTTTTAAGTTTTAACAAATTTAAATGCGATTTCTATTTGTTTCCGTTATATAAAAGCAATTGAAGACCTGGTACGTTTTTAATTGTGCTTTAAAATTATTACGTTAACTTTGATACGATTTATTTTTACAAATGGTCGTATGTTTTCATTATACTTTTCTTATTGGAATGGAATTCAACGTCATTGGTGCTAATGATACTGTTCAGAATAAAATGGTGCGTATTACATTCAACTTCAACTAAGCTTTTATTGTGACTTTAAACAACGTTAAATGATTGTTTTCATTCCTAATAGTACGTTCAAAGGTAATGAATTAAAAAATACTCAAACACCGGTACATTATCAACCGTAGGTGGACACTCTGATAGTATTCGTCAATATACAATACATAGGAAGTATTCAATGTGATTGAACGAAATAACACTTTTGAAAACATATATGGATTTCTAATCAGATAAAATGGTATGTATTTCATTTTTTTATTCGTAATATTATTCAGCTATACTCTAAATGTGTTTGTAAAATATTTAAAACACATAATAAATTTTAATTGTTATAGGGAAAGAGCTTTGTTGACTGGAATTTTATAGTTAAATACGTATGGCTGTACCTAATGACTGTAACTTTCTGACATTTGTTGCGTAGTAATTGTTGTGCTGCCGCCGCCGAAATGTATAGCCGCCGTCAATGTCTGATATATCGGAATCGATTTGTTTTTTTTTTTTCGTTTAAGTTTTAACTTATTAACAAATATATATGTGACTTCTATTTGTTTTCGTTATATAATTACACACAGCTAAAAAGCAATGAAAACCTGGTATGTTTTTAATTGTGCTTTTAAATTATTACATTAAATTTGATAAGATTTATTTTTCCAAATAGCCGTATGTTTTCATTATACTATTCTTATTGGAATGGAATTCAAAGTCATTGGTGCTAATGATACTATTCAAAATAAAATGGTACGTAATACATTCAACTTCAACTTAGCTTTTATTTTGTCTTTAATCAACGTTAAATTATTGTTTTCATTCCTAATAGTAGGTTAAAGGGTAATCAAACATGGGTACCATAATCGGAGATTTGATTGATTATTTGATAATAATACTTGATTTTTTTCAACTGTAGGTTGAGAATCTGATAGTATTTGTCGGTTTACATTGTTAAAAGGATTTTGAATGAAATGACACATTTAAAAACATGTAGAGATGGTATGTATTACATTTTTAAATTGTATTATTATTCAACTATACTCTAAATGTGTGTTTATAATATTTTAAATACATTATTAATTTGGAATTGTTTTATCAAAAATTATAGGGAGAGAGCTTTGTTGTGTACTATGCATATTATTATCTAATAATAATATATGCATATTATAGTTGACTGGAATGCTATAATTCAATGTGAATGAAATGACACATTTAAAATCATGTAGAGATGGTATGTATTACATTTTTAGATTGTATTATTATTCAACCACACTCTAAATGTGTTTTTAAAATAATTTAAATACATCATTAATTTGGAACTGTTTTATCAAAAATTATAAGGATAGAGCTTTGTAGTGTACTATGCATATTATAATCTAATAATTATATATGCATATTACAGTTGACTGGAATGCTATAATTCAATGTGAATGACTGTAGCTAATGACTGTAATGATACTATTGAAGAGAACCTCAGATATAAAAATAAGAAAACATAGTATGTATTTCATTTTCTAAATACATTGAATGTGTTTTTAAAATATGATGTTGGAGAAGAATCTTATAGTTTTAATCATTACACTTGGTGTTACTTTTTATAGACATAAGAAAACAAAATGATTTACATTTTTAATACTATTTTTCAATTGTATGTTTTAAATATGGTAATAAAATATGGTAAATACATTTATTTTGATTTTTTTTACCAAAAATTATAGGGAAATTTTCAATATATTTTGTTGACTACAAAGTATAAATTCAAATTATTGACCAAATGTTACTGAAAACACAATCACAAAATAGGTAATATTGTTTACATAACACAGCTATTATTATCACTATTATGATATATGGGAAACGCTTACATTATACTTATGGAATAGTATTCAATGTCATTGGTCCTAATGAGATTTCTGTTCTAAATAATGAAATCTTGGTACGTATTACACATTTTTAACTCATACTTTCGACTAAATATTATTTGTCAAATGTTTTTTTTTTTTTTCGGTTTTAGTAAAAGAGTGTTATAAGTGAATCAGTTCTTACACTTGGAGAGCATTAAATAAAAACATTTATAACATGAAAATTAGGAAGCCCAGTAAGTTTTACTATGTTTGTAAATCATAAATAAGCTGTTGGATGTGTTCATCATTCTTTTTTCATTGGAAAATGGAATGAAATTCAATGTCATTAGTGCTATTCAAAACGAACACAGATTTAAAATTAAGAAAACCAGCTATGTATTTTTAAATTAAAATATTATTAGGAGAGAGCTACTGGATGTTTTCAATGATTTTTGTCCAATGAGAAGGAATGTGATTGACTTTGATGATTTTTTTTAAAAAACAAACATATATATATATATATATATATATATAACAAACACATATAAATCATCAACTTATGTTCAACACTTTTTATAATTTTATTGTTCACAAAAAGTTTTTTTTTTTACTGTTATTTAATTGTGTCTTTAAATTATGTGTTACATAATTATAAATTTGTTTTTTAAATATATGTTAAACACAATTTGATATATTTTTCCAAATAATTTAGGGAGAATATAGCTGTTGTATTTTTTCTTTATACTTTTTTTATTGGAATGGAATCCAATTCAATGTCATTGGTGCTAATGACAAAAATCAAATAAAGTTAACAATATTACACATTTTCTAATGCTCTTATTCCACTATGGTTTAAATATCTTTTTAAAATATATTAAAATATACTGTGTACTTTGTTCATAGTGGGTTGCAGAGTAATGGATTGAGAATTGCTCAAACATGAGTGTAGTAGTATTGTACCCAAAAGCTTGGTTATGAATACCCTTTTTTTCTCCTAATATAATATTAAAATATTATTGTCTTAGTATAGTTTAATTACTTAAACCCAATATCACTGGAACATTGTATAATAATAAAAATATTTGCTTTACAATGGTTATGTTTTACACTGTGTTATAAAAACTATCAGTTTAGTATGCGTTTTATATTCATGCACTATACTCAAAATTGCTTATATGAAATTTTATAGTATACAATTTTAGAACAAATTAGAACAAATTCAAACACTATTCCTAATACCAATGTTCATTATTGTGCAATAATCATTTATCATTTAGTATTCACTTATAACAAGATCTATGTACATATCAATGCTTATATCTGTTATATTTAAATGTTTTTTTTTACCCTTTAATTATTTTTGGTTATACTACATATTGATTGATAATTAGAAATCAAACATTTTATAAATGTTTTAAATTGTGATATTAGCATTAAACTATTTTTAAATATTACATTTTTAAATGTGCCATACTTTTAAATGCTATACATTTTCAATGTGTTTTTAAATCATATTAAAATGTAATACTGTTATAATCATAAAGTGATGTTTTATTCTATAATTGAATTATCAAGATCTATATGCATATTCATACTTTTTTAAATTCTATTCCATCTACTTAATAAATATTATTGCTCTTTGCAGTTTGATTGTTTTATTTTTTTACATAATGCTATATGTTTGACACATGTAAATTGAGGGTATGGTCATGCAGTACTAATAATGGAACAATTAGGTAGGTATAACTTTTATACATTTAAAAACAATTGTTGGTGCTGTTTCAACAAATTATACAATCTAGGAACCTTAACAAATACAATTACAATTACGATTACAATTTTCTACAGTAAAGAATTACGATTTACAATTCCTACTCCATAGAGCTACTTGGATGAATATAAAATCCAAAAAAAAAACTGTGCAAACAGTGACTGCTAGATAGCGAACGCTGTTGACGCCGAAGGCGTCTCCGTTTTCCACCCGTATGTGTTATCAAAAGTTATAATTATATCACACGATTCGTAACCGTGGTATATTGTAATTCTACATAAAAATGTTTTGACTTATTAATAAGTAATTATTAATTAATATTAAATATTAATTAATAATAATTAAGCGAATTACACCCTCAGCGAGGCACACAGAAGCTAGTCTATTATATAAAAAAATTTCTGAGCGCTCCCATTGGTCGACGGTTTTTTTTATTCCGCCGGAGCTTTTTCCCTTTTTCTTCGGTCCCGTCCCGTTGCCTTTTTCCTCCTCTATCCATTACGGCCGTCCTTTGAATTTTCCGACGAGCCGTTTTCCCGATTCGACCGGATGAAAAACCCATATATATATCGTTCTAAGCACCTAGCCAATCGCGGCGATCGGTACCTGTTTCCCTCGCTCCTCCGTGACGTTTCGCTCCGCGTGACGTCACTATTCCGCGGTCGTCCGCTTACCTTATCTACCTTTTCGCGTCCACCGAACCGTTTAAATGTCCCGATTTTCTCCAAGATTTACAACTCGACCGTTAGGTAGGTAGGCATTAGGCGTTAGGCGATAGGATCTGTAGGTACCCGGTTCGAACCCTGCCCGTACGGTTCGACGTTTGTTGCGTAGCCATTGTTGTTGTACTGCCGCCGTTGAATTGCCCAGCCGCCGACGAACGACGCCATCGGGAACATCTGATTTTTTTTTTTTTTTTTCGCTTCGAATTTTTTTTTTTTTCGTTAAAGTTTCAACTTTTTTTTTTTTTTTAAGTTTTAACAAATTTAAATGCGATTTCTATTTGTTTCCGTTATATAAAAGCAATGGAAGACCTGGTACGTTTTTAATTGTGCTTTAAAATTATTACGTTAACATTGATACGATTTATTTTTACAAATGGTCGTATGTTTTCATTATACTTTTCTTATTAAAATGGAATTCAACGTCATTGGTGCTAATGATACTATTCAGAATAAAATGGTGCGTATTACATTCAACTTCAACTAAGCCTTTATTGTGTCTTTAAACAACGTTAAATGTATGTTTTCATTCCTAATAGTACGTTCAAAGGTAATGAATTATAAAATACTCAAACACGGGTACATTTTCAACCGTAGGTATAAATTTTCAACCGTAGGTGGACAATCTGATAGCATTCGTCAATATACAATACATAGGAAGGATTCAATGTGATTGAACGAAATAACACTTTTGAAAACATATATGGATTTCTAATCAGATAAAATGGTATGTATTTCATTTTTTTATTCGTATTATTATTCAACTATACTCCAAATGTGTTTTTAAAATATTTTAAATACATAATAAATTTTAATTGTTATAGGGAAAGAGCTTTGTTGACTGGAATTTTATAGTTAAATACGTATGGCTGTACCTAATGACTGTAACTTTCTGACATTTGTTGCGTAGTAATTGTTGTGCTGCCGCCGCCGAAATGTATAGCCGCCGTCAATGTCTGATATATCGGAATCGATTTGTTTTTTTTTTTCGTTTAAGTTTTAACTTATTAACAAATATATAAGTGACTTCTATTTGTTTTCGTTATATAATTACACACAGCTAAAAAGCAATGTACACCTGGTATGTTTTTAATTGTGCTTTTAAATTATTACGTTAAATTTGATATGATTTATTTTTCCGAATAGCCGTATGTTTTCATTATACTTTTCTTATTGGAATTGAATTCAAAGTCATTGGTGCTAATGATACTATTCAAAATTAAATGGTATGTATTACATTCAACTTCAACTTAGCTTAAATTGTGGCTTTAAACATCGATAAATGATTGTTTTCATACTTAATTTACGTTAACGGGTAATCAAACATGGGTGACATAATCGGAGATTTGATTGATTATTTGATAATAATACTTGATTTTTTTCAACTGTAGGTTGAGAATCTGATAGTATTTGTCGGTATACTTTGTTGACTGGAAAGGATTGTGAACGAAATGACACTTTTAAAAACATGTAGAGATGGTATGTATTACATTTTTAGATTGTATTATTATTAAACTATACTCGGAATGTGTTTTTATAATATTTTTAATACATTATTAATTTGAAATTGTTTTATCAAAAATTATAGGGAAAGAGCTTTGTTGTGTACTATGCATATTATAATCTAATAATAATATATTCATATTAAAGTTGACTGGAATGCTATAATTCAATGTGAATGACTTTACGTAATGATTGTAATGATACTATTGAAGAGACCCTCAAATATAAAAATATGAAAACATGGTATGTATTACGTTTTCTAAATGCATTGAATGTGTTTTTAAAATATGATGTAGGAGAAGAGTCTTATAGTTTTAACCTTTACACTTGGTGTTACTTTTTTGATACATTTTTAATACTATTTTTCAATTATTTGCTTTAAATATGGTATTAAAATATGTTTAAGACATTTATTTAGATTTTTTTATATTTTATATATTTATATTATAGAGAGCTATAGGAAGTTTTCAGTATATTTGGTTGACTGCAAAGGAAAAATTCAAATTATTGACAAAATGTTGCTGAAAACACAAACACAACATAGGTAATATTGTTCACATATCACAGCTATTATTATGACTATTATGATTTATTGGAAATGCTTATTAATTTTAATAAATATGTTATTCATAGGTATATATGTGATTTCGATTTGTTTTCCCTAAAAATAATATAAGGAGACAGCTAATCGGATGTTTTCTGATATGATATTATGAAAAACTCACACAGCTATAAAACAATGAAAACCACGTATGTAAATAATTGTGTCTTTAAATTATATTAATTACACACATTGGAGTTCATATATTTTTCCAAATAATATAGAGAGATAGCTGTTGTATGTTTTCATTATACTTTTGGAATGGAATGTCATTGATGCTAATGAGATACTATTCAAAATAAAGATATCATGGTACGTTTTACACATTTTTTAACTCATTCCTTCGACTACATATTATAAATTGAATGTTTATTATTTCGGTTTTAGTTAATGAGTGTTATAGAGCATCAGTCCTTACACTCGGATAAAATTAAACGAAAACATTTATAACATGAAAATAAGGAAGAACAGTAAGTTTTAATTTTTTTTGTAAATCATAAATATGCTGTTGTATGTGTTCATTATACTTTTTTTATCGGAATCAAATTCAATGTCATTGGTGCAAATGACAAAAATAAAATAAAGTTAACAATATTACACATTTTATAATGCTCTAATTACACTATGCTTTAAATGACTTTTTAAAATATATTAAAATATACTGTGTATTTTGCTCATAGTGGGTTGCAGGGTAATGGATTGAGAAATGCTCGAACCTGAGTGTAGTACTATTGTACCCGACAGCTTGGTTATAAATACCCTTTTTTTCTCCTAATATAATATTAAAATATTATTGTCTTAATATAGTTTATTTACTTAAACCCTATATTACTGGATCGTTGTATAATAATAAAAATATTTGCTTTACAATGATTATGTTTTACACTGTGTTATTAAAACTATCAGTATAGTTTGCGTTTTATATTCATACACTATACTCAAAGTTGTCTAATATGAAATTTTATAGCATACCTACAAGTTTTGAACAAATTAGAATAAATTCACTATTCCTAATACCAATGTTCATTATTGTGCAATAATCATATATCATTTAGTATTCACTTACAACAAGATCTATCTACATATCAATGCTTATCTCTGTTATTTAAATGAAATGTATTTATTTTTATCCATTTAATTATTGTTGATTGTACTGCATATTGATTGATAATTAGAAATCAAACATGTTATATATTGCATTTTAAAATTGTGTCATACTTTTTAAAGCTATACATTTTTAATGTGTTTTTAAATCATATTAAAATTTATTACTTTTATTCACTTCTATATGCTTATGGTTTATTACAGGAGAAGACACTTATAATATATATATAATCATAAAGAGTTGTTTTATTCTATAGTTGAAATATCAAGATCTATATCCATATTAATACTTTTTTAAGACTCTATTCCATCTGTTTAGAAATAAATGTGATACATTTAAACTTTAACTATTGTTGTGGAGACACATAATGTTGTATTCGATTATTTTCAAATATAATGTGGTTTGCCCTGTGCTATTTGATTGTTTTACTATTTTACATGGTTTTATATTTTTGACACGTGTCAGTTGAGGGTATGGTACTGCAGTAATAATAATGAAACAAGTATATTAACTTTTTTACAATGAAAAACAATTTTTGGTGCTCTTTAAATAAATTATACTATGTAGGTACCCTTAGCGATTACATTCAATATTTTGATTCCAATTTTCATTGGTTTAGTATTACAAATTACAATTCTTACTCATTGTGGACTACTTTGATGAATACAAAATCCTAAAAATCCTTTTTTAATTCTATTCCATCTATTCAATAATTATAATTGCTCTCTGCTGTTTGATAGTTTTACTTTTTTACATGGTTTTATATGTTTAACACATGTTAATTGAGGGTATGGTACTGTGGTGCTAATAATGAAACGATTAGGTAGGTATATTAACTTTTGTACGATTAAAAACATTTGTCGAAGCAATTCAAATGAATTAGACAACAATGTAGGTACCCTTAACGATTACATTCAATATTTTGATTCCAATTTTCTACGGTAAAGTATTACAAATTACAATTCTTACTCATTGTGAACTAAAAAACGATTGTGCAAACAGTGACTGCTAGATAGCGGACGCTGTTGACGCCGAAGGCGTCTCAGTTTTCCACCCTCATGTGTTATCAAAAGTTATAATTATCACACGATTCGTAACCGTGGTAGATTGTTGCAATTCTACATAAATCTACATAATACTGTTTGAATATTAATAAATGATTTTTTAATATAATAATTAAGCGAATTACACCCTCAGCGAGGCACACAGAAGCTAGTCTAATATATTAAAAAAATTTCTGAGCGCTCCCATTGGTCGACGGTTTTTTTTATTCCGCGGGAGCTTTTTCCCTTTTTCGTCGGTCCCTTCCCGTTGCCTTTTACCTCCTCTTTCCATTTCCGCCGTCCTTTGAATTTTCCGACGAGCCGTTTTCCCGATTCGACCGGATGAAAAACCCATATATATATCGATGCAAGAACTGACCAATCGCGGCGATCGTTACCTGTTTCCCTCGCTCCTCCGTGACGTTTCGCCCCGCGTGACGTCACTTCTCCGCGGTCGGCGGCTTACCTTATCTACCTTTTCTTTTCCGCCGCACCGCTGCCGGACCGTTTAAATATCCCGATTTTCGCCATGATTTTCAACTCGACCGCTAGGTAGGTAGGCATTAGGCGTTAGGCGATAGGATCTGTAGGTACCCGGTTCGAACCCTGCCCGAACGTGTTTCGACGTTCGCTGTGCGATAATCGTTGTCGTACGACAGCCGCCATCGGACGACATCGTCGGGATCATCGGATTTGTTTTTTTTTTTTTTTTTCGCCTCCGTATTTTTTTTTTTTTTCGTTTTAGTTTTAACTTTTTTTTTTTTTCGTTCAAGTATTAACAAGTTTATATTTGATTTCAATTTGTTTTCGTTCTATAAAAGCAATGAAGACCAGGTATGTTTTTAATTGTGCTCTTAAATTATTACGTTTAATTTGATATTATTTATTTTTACAAATGGCCGTATGTTTTCATTATACTTTTTTTATTAGAATGAAAGAGAATTTAACGTCATTGGTGCTTATGATACTAATCACAATAAACGGTACGTATTACATTCAACTTCAACTAAGCTTTAATTGTGTCTTTTCATACTTAATTTAAGTTAACGGGTAATAAATTATCAAATACTCAAACACGGGTACATTGCTGTTTTACCAAAACACTTGATTATTACATTTTCAACCGAAGGTGGACAATCTGACAGTATTTGTCAATATACAATATATAGGATTGATTCATCGTGATTGAGCGAAATGACACTTTTGAAAACATAGAGAAATTTCTAATCAGATAAAATGGTAAGGACTACATTTTTAGATTGTATTATTATTCAACTATACTCTAAATGTGTTTTTATAATATTTTAAATACATTATTAATTTGGAATTGTTTTATCAAAAATTATAAGGACAGAGCTTTGTAGTGCACTATGCATATTATAATCTAATACTAATATATGCATATTACAGTTGACTGGAATGCTATAATTCAATGCGAACGACTGTACCTAATGACTGTAATGATACTGTTGAAGAGACCCACAGATATAAAAATAAGAAAACATGGTATGTATTACATTTTCTAAATGCATTGAATGTGTTTGTAAAATATGATGTATGAGAAGATATATATATATATATATATATATATATATATATATATAAGAAACTATAAGATTATAGTTTTAATCTTTTCACTCGGTGTTACTTTTTTGATATTAAAGAAATAGGAAAACAAAATTGAATTAAATTTTTTCAATTGTATGCTTTAAATATGGTAATAAAAGATGTTAAATACATTTATTTTGATTTTTTTTACCAAAAATTATAGAGAGCTATAGGAAATTTTCAATATATTTTGTTGACTGCAAAGGAAAAATTCAAATTATTGACAAAATGTTTCTAAAAAAACAAACACAACATAGGTAATATTGTAAGGAGATGGCTAATCAGATTTTTCATTGTACAATTTCTGATATGATATTTTGAAAAACACACACAGCTTCAAAACAATGAAAACCTGGTATGTATATAATTGTGTCTTTAAATTATGATAATTACACACATTCGATTTGATATATTTTTCAAAATCATATAGGGAGATAGCTGTAGTATTTTTTCCTTATACTTCTGGAATGGAATGTCATTGGTGGTAACGAGATACTATTCAAAATAAAGATATCATGGTACGTATTACACATTTTCTATCTCATTCCTTCGACTACATATTATATATATTGATTTTTTTTTTTTTTCGGTTTTAGTAAAAGAGTGTTATAGTGCATCAGTACTTACATTTGGATTCAATTTAATGAAAACTTTTATAAAAGGAAGCTCAGTAAGTTTTACTTTTTTTGTAAATCATAATAATAAGTTGTATGTGTTCATTATTCTTTTTTCATTGGAAAATGGAATGCTATTCAATGTCATTAGTGTTATTCAAAACAATCACAGATTTAAAATAAAGAAAACCTGTTGTATATTTTTATTTATTTTGTCAAATAATATTATAAGGAGAGAGCTACTTATTTTTTACACACAAACAGATATAAAATTATCAACTTATGTTCAACACTTTTTATGATTTTATTGTTCACAAATAGTCTATTTTTTGACTATTATTTAATTTTGTCTTTAAATTATGTGTTAAATAATTATAAATTTGTTTATTAAATATATGTTTAATACAATTTGATATATTTTTCCAATTAATGTAGGGAGAAGAAAGCTTTTGTATGTTTTCATCATACTTTTTTTATCGGAATCAAATTCAATGTCATTGGTGCTAATGACAAAAATAAGATAAAGTTAACAATATTATACATTTTTTAATGCTCTTATTCCACTATGATATAAAATATATAGTCTTTCTAAAATATATGTGTACTTTGCTCATAGTGGGTTGCAGAGTAATTGATTGAGAAATGCTCAAACATGAGTGGAGCACTATTGTACCCAAGAACTTGGTTATTAATACATTTCTATTCTCCTAATAAAATATTAAAATATTATTGTCTTAGTATATAGTTTATTTAATTAAACCCTATCTTACTGGATTCATTATTGTGCAATAAAATGTATCATTAAGTATTCGCTTATAACAAGATCTATCTACATATTAATGCTTATTTCTGTTATATTTAAATGTATTTTTTTTTTACCCTTTAATTATTGTTGGTTCTACTACATATTGATTGATAATTAGAAATATATTGAATTTATATTGAATATATTGTTTTTTTGGTTTTAGTAAAAGAGTATTATGGTGTATCTGTACATACACTTGGATAAAATCAAATGAAAAAACAAGAAAGCCCAGTAAGTTTAATATTTTGTTGTATGTTTTCATCATACTTTTTTTATTGGAATGGAATTCAATGCCATTGGTGCTAATGACAAAAATTAAACAAAGTAACCAATATTACATTTTTTATGCTCTTATTCCACTATGCTATAAATGTCTTTTTAAAATATCTTCAACTATACTGTGTACTTTGCTCATAGTGGGTTGCAGAGTAATGGATTGAGAAATACTCGAACAGAGTGAAGTTCTATTGTAACCAAGAGTTTGGTTATTTATACCCTTTTCTTCTCCTAATACAATATTAAACTATTATTGTCTTAGTATAGTTTATTTACTTAAACCATATCTTACTGGAAAGTTTTATAATAATAAAAATATTTGCTTTACAATGACTATGTTGTACACTGTGTCATTAATAGGTATAATGTGTTTTTATTCATACACTACACTCAATGTTGTTTAATATGAATTTTTATAGCATACAAGTTTAAAACAATTAATATATTGAAAAATGTTTGTATAGTGCTGTATTTAATATATTGAAAAATGTTTGTATAGTACTGTATATATAATAAATTGTGACGTTTGTTTGCATGTACGTCGCGAGGGTTGGCTAAACTGTTGAATTATGCGAGTGTTGGCTACACCATCGAATGACGCCATCCGGTCCGTTAGGTATTGTGGGTTTTCCCGTTGCACGTAGCCGTCTGTGCTTCGATGAACGTCGTAGCACTTGGATGTACTTCCGCTTTTACTGCGCTGTCATTTGATTGTACTCGATTACATTTCGAATGATTTATTGCTGTGCCGTCAATTGGAACTTTTCAGTTTAGATTGTCGGTTTCTTTTTTTTTTGTGTCTAATTTTAATTTTTTTTTTCCAGATTTTTTTTTTTCTTTGGTTTCAAATTTTTTTTTTTGTGATGGCACCCACGTGTATCATATGTGGACCTGTCCACCGCGTTGGCATTTCCCTTCATAAATTCCCGACGATGAACCAAGCGGTTCGGAATGAATGGTTAGATTTTGTCCGGCGCCATGGAATTGATCGAGACCAAGTATCCGCGATGTCAAAACTGTGTTCGAGACATTTCAATCGCGACGACTTCACGCTTACGGCCGTTCGACGTGTTCTCCACCGCGACGCAGTACCGAGAAATGCCGTTTTGCCCGACGCACCAGTAGCAGCGGTCCACGTGGTCCCGCACGCCGTTGTCGAAGGTAATTTTCTTTTACAGGACAATGTTGGCGGCGAAGATCGACAGACGTTCGTCGACGTTCCGGTGGACATGGACATTAGTCAAAATTACGTTGTAGTCGACGTAGCGGGTGATGATGACGTCGACATCGATGTTGACGGTTCCCTTCAGAACAACGCCTTAGCCGACGGAGGGCAGGCGATCGTCGACGGCCCAGTGGACATGGACATCAGTCAGAACTATGTTGTCGTCGACGTAGCTGTCGAAGAAATCGAAGACGTCGTTGGTGATATCGACTTTGGGATCGTCGAGGTGGAAGAGGTAGCGGTGAACGACGTTGACCTGGTCGACGACCGGAACGACGAAGACTTGATGGCCAACATCGTAGTCGTCGAAGAGCTGATCGCCGCCCGAGTTGGCGCACACGCACCCGACCGCTTACACATCGGACCGATGGATCGCGTTTGTCCTCACTGCTACGCGAGAAATTTCGTAAGTGAGCATTTTATTTGTTGTAGGGACGGTAAGGTTTTGTTGACAGGTGACAGAGTGTTGGGAGAGGTTCCGCTTGCATTGCGAAGACTGCTCAGCGAAGACGGCTCGGAGAACAGGCATTTTCAGAGGGAGGTCCGTCAGTACAACAATGCCATGGCGTTCGCGTCTCTGATCACGCAAGACTTCCAGGCACCACCGGGACGAGGACCCAGAACATTCGTCATGCACGGCCAAACGTATCATCTGATCAGTGACGCGGCCGCCGGACCGGACGTCATCCCACGGTTTTGTCAACTGTACTTCGTGGACACGCGGTTGGCGACCGAGAGCCGCATTCGAAACCCCGTCAACTCCGCGTGTAGACCGGATCTTTTGGACAGATTGGACATTATGCTGAGAGAGATCAACCCGTACGCCCGAATGTTCATGCACATGACGGAGATGTGGAACAGAGAACAGATTTTGGCTGCGGCGGAAAATCCGGCGAGACCGCCTCGGACTGTGAGTATGCATTTCGTACGTGATTCCAGAGACCCGGGACGCCGCAACCAGCCGGCCGTGCGTGAGATCGCTGCAGTGTTTGTTGGAAACGACGGCGACCCTCCGGAAAACGTGGACTTCGTTGTTTACGATAGGAATCCGAATCCCAACGTCAACCACCGACGATTGCCTTCCACCAGCCGTCATGCGGACCCTTTGTTGTACCCGCTATTTTTTCCCCATGGCGAACGCGGATGGGCCATGCACATGCCGCACGAAGGACCGCGCCGCACCCGCGTCAATCAAAACGTTTCACCGAAGGAGTATTCGTGTTATCGTTTGGCCGTTCGTTATGACGGCCTCAACGAGCCGAACGCTCGGTTTAGTACCATTCATAACGGTCGATTTTTGTTGCAGCAATACGTGTGTGACCATTATGTCAGAGTCGAGGCGAGCAGGTTGAAGTATTTGCGAAACAACCAGGACCAGTTGCGCTCCGAATCCTACCAGGGCCTGATGGATCATCTCGCTGTACAGGACGTTCCGCGGGATCAGCAACATGCCATTGGCCGTCGCGTCATACTGCCCTCTTCCTTCGCAGGCAGTCCGCGTAGCATGCAACAAAATTATCAAGACGCCATGGCGATTGTGCGAAAATTTGGTAAACCCGATTTGTTCATTACTTTCACATGTAACCCTAGGTGGCCTGAGATAGTGGAGAATCTACCTCCGAGAGTGGCATCTTCTGACAGACCGGATTTGGTGTCCAGGGTGTTCAACCTGAAACTCCAGGATCTCATGCGTGACATAACCGAGCGTCACATATTCGGCAGGGTCGAAGCTTTTGTATACGTGGTCGAGTTCCAAAAGAGGGGATTGCCGCACGCGCACATTTTATTGATTTTACAGGAAATGTACAAGCCGAAGGACGCTGAAGATGTAGATCAACTGATTCGAGCCGAGATACCCGACCCGGACACCGAGAGAGAACTGTACGACATAGTGGTGACCAATATGATGCACGGACCTTGCGGGATTCAAAACCCAACGTGCGCCTGCATGGTAGACGGGAAATGTCAGAAAGAGTTTCCCAAACCTTTCAACGACGAAACGCAGTTCAGGAGTGCCGGAGGTTATCCTGCCTACAGACGAAGAGACAACGGCCGCGCAGCTATGGTGCGGGACAGAGAGCTGTTTAACGATTCCGTAGTGCCGTACAATCCATATTTGCTACTCAAATACAACGCCCATATCAACGTGGAAGTGTGTTCGACCGTTAAAAGCGTCATGTACCTGTACAAGTACGTCTACAAAGGCCACGATGTGGCCACAGTTCGGGTCTGCGCAAACGATGAAATCCAGAAGTTCATCGACACGAGGTACGTGAGCGCGCCGGAAGCGATCTGGAGACTCTTCTCTTTCCATTTGCAGAACAGGAGTCATGTCATCGTTCGATTGGCTGTACACTTGGAGGGTAGGCATAATGTTTTTTTCAGGGCCGGTGAGCTGATACAACAGGTCGAAAGAGCGAGACACCGAGACACCACCCTTACCGCATACTTCCGTCTGAACGCTACGGATCCAGAGGCTCGACAATTCCTGTACCACGAAGTGCCCAATCACTATTGCTGGAACGCTTCTACATGCCGCTGGACTAGAAGAAGGGGAAACACTGGAGGCCGAGTCATAGGTCGAATGTATTCCGTAAGTCCCTTAGACCGCGATCGGTTTTTCCTCCGTATGTTACTTGTGTTTAGGCGGGGCTGTGTTTCGTTCGCCGACGTGAAGACTGTTGACGGCGTGCTTCATCTCAGCTACGAAGCGGCCGCGATGGCACTGGGGTTGCTCGAAGACGATACGGCGTGGAGTCGCTGTCTGGCAGAGGCCTGCCAACACGACACTCCGAGACAGGTTCGGGCCCTTTTCACGATCATCTGCGTTTACTGTTTGCCGACCAACCCATTGGATTTGTACAACGGCGTCGAGGAACACCTGATGTCGGATTTCTCGCGTGACCGGCCGGAAGGCGCTGCCAGGGCGGCGTGTCTCAACGCCTTGAATCAATTATTTGGAACTCACGGTAAGTCGCTCGCCGATTTTGGTTTGCCTGTTCCAGACGTGATAGAGGAACCTCGAGAGATGATATACGACGCTATTGATGAAGCGGAGAGGGGCGATGCGTTACTCCAGCAACTCAACGTCGATCAGAGGGCTGTGTACGATCGAGTCATGACCGCGGTGTTGGACCCCCGTCCGAGCGCCAAAGTGTTTTTCGTCAACGGTCCAGGTGGCACTGGAAAGACGATGCTGTACTCGTGCCTTATGTCCGTGTTGCGCGGCCGAAACAGAAATGTCTTGGCAGTGGCGTTCACCGGGATCGCGGCCGCTCTTTTGGACGGCGGAAGGACCGTTCACTCCACCTTCGGTTTGCCATTCGGAGTGCTCACGCACGAGTCCACTTCCACCATCAGATTGCAGTCCCGCATGGCGCACAGGATTCGCGACGCTGCGCTCATCGTCTGGGACGAGGCACCCATGTCCCCGGGTTTCCAACTGACGGTTGTCGATCGGCTTCTGAAGGACATCATGCAGTCGAATCTTCCTTTTGGAGGTAAACCTTTTCTTTTAGGTGGTGATTTCAGGCAGATTCTTCCAGTCGTCTCCCATGGGACGAGAAGTGACATCGTCGGCGCGTGCATCAAATCCAACGAGCTGTGGCCCGCCATGCAACAGTTCTCCCTAACCCGGAACATGCGAGCGGACGGCGACAGAGAGTTTGCAGCGTGGCTACTCCTTTTAGGTAACGGTAATGTTGACAGGTACGGCGACGACGAGAACGCGATACAAGTGCCCCGCAGATTCCTGTGCCAAATTCCATTGGCCGACTTCGTGTTCCCTCAAATGATGAACTTGGCCAACATCAACGACTTCGCGAACAAGGTTATCTTATGCCCTACCAATGAGGGTTGTCGTCAGATGAACGAAGGCATTCTCCGCAATCGTCTCGAGGGTGAAGTCAGGCATTACATCAGCACGGACACCGTAGAGTGCGACGACCCCGAGGACGCTGCAGACTTCCCGATAGAGTTCATTCATTCACTTAACCCCACGGGACTCCCTCTTCATGACCTGGCTCTCAAGGTGGGCGCTGTCGTCATGCTGCTCAGAAACCTGGACGCCAAAAGAGGACTTTGCAACGGTACGAGGATGGTAATTGTCGAGCTTCGACGTTTGAATTTCAGAGCTAGGCTGCTCAACGCTACCGAGCACGACGACGACATCATAATTCCCAGGATTCCGCTGACCACTACCGAAGCTGACGGCTTACCCTTCAAGTTACGACGAATGCAGTTCCCAGTTCGATTGGCTTTTTCGGTGACCATCAACAAGTCTCAAGGACAGACATTCGACCGCGTTGGAATATATCTGCCTTCTCCTGTGTTCAGCCACGGACAGTTGTATGTGGCGTTCTCCAGGGTGAGAAACGCTGAATCCGTCAAAGTTTATATACCGACCGATGCCAATGGAGTTACGAAGAATGTGGTGTACCGTGAGATTCTCTAAATATTTTTTGTTATGTTTATAAAACTTATATTTTTATATGTATTCTTCTTCTGTAAACATTTGCTTATATTCTCTGATTATGAGAAACTTCTGCGTTCTGTCTTTCATAAATTATTTATACATCATATTTTTATAAATTTTCTTCATATATTCTTTAACTTAAAAGTTCATCAATGCTTTGATTATGAGAACTTCCTTCTGCGCTCTGTCTTTCATGGATTACTTATATTCTATGTTTTTATATGTATTACTCTTCTGTAATCTTTTGCCTATATGATTATGAGCATTTTTCTCGCTCTGTCTTTTCTTTTATGAATTATTTTTATTTTTATGTATAACCTCAACATAATTTTATTTAGCTTTAAATTTCCTATATTCTCTGATTATGAGTATTTCATAAAATATTTATATTGTTATACATTGTCTTCATGTATTCTTTTATGGATTACTTATGTATTATATTTTTATATGTATTTCTCTTCCGTAAACTTTACTTATATTCTCTGATTATGAGAAACTTCCACATTCTGTCTTTCATAAATTAATTATATTTTATATTAAAATACACTTCCTCCTTATATACTTTAAATTGTTGACGACGAGTACATTTTATGTACTCTGATTTTGAGAAAGGCGTTGGCGACCTCCACGTGGTCTTTCTTGGATGCGTTTTTCACTAAGAATGTTTAGAGTGTTAAACGTAACTAACGCCAACATTTATATTTACACACTTATTGTAAAGTATTCACATATTTTTTTTTTTTTTTTCAGACAACATCAAGGAAAATCGCTCATTTAAAGTTTTTCGTACCCAGACTTGCATTGTATATATAGATTAATTATTATTGATGGAATATGTTAT